>CAMGYJ010000005.1:37424247-37950709 GCA_946122785.1 Linum tenue | reverse complement strand
AAACACCAAGTCTCAATTACATGGTTGACGAAGTATTTTAGAGATCATTACGAGAGTCATCCGCTTACCGAGTAAAGTCCGGAGGATGAGAAGGAGAGATATGCTCGTGTCTATCTCATAGGCATGATCGGAGGAGTGTTCTTCTCCAAGAAAGCAAGCAATCTCCTAAGTTGTGGATGGCTTAGGATCATCTTCAGTAGTTGGGAGGAGATGGGGGAGTATAGTTGGGCATCTGCTTGCCTAGCTATGATCTACCACAACTTGTGCAATGCGTCTCTAAAAGCCGTGAGGGAGGTCAGCGGCGCAATGTTCATCGTCCAATTTTGGGCTTGGGAGCATATGCCATGGCTTGCACCGGCCCAACGTCCAGACAGGGATTGGCTAATCGATCATCCCCTAAGAGGTGAAGCTTATGGAGCAAGGTAAACTTCTCATACCCCATCATGTAGTCATAACACATTTTGCCTTGTGTTTTATCTTATTGTAGTTTCATTCTTGTCTTATTAATAAGGTGGCTTGGACACACAACATGCGACAACCTTGCCCAACACAAGTTGGAGGAGTATCGGAGGGGGTTTGAGCGACTTTGGGAAGGAGAGGTAACTTCTATACTGCGATCCATTTCTATTTTTTTTTTCATGGGACTACATGTATTTTTCTAATTAATTAATCTTACGTTACTCATTTCTTTCTTGTAGATCGTCTACGATCCATACCCGCAGAACATCGTTCAATGGCATCTCCAGCAATTCCCCGATCATATCGGGCAATGGTGCACAAGGGTTCCTCTAATTTGTTTTGGGACCGTGGAGTGGCACTTGCCGGATCGATGCCTCCGTCAGTTTGGTCGGGAACAGTGCATTCCGTTGGTGGTCCCCGAAAGTGAAAGGGCCTTCCATGGCCGAGATGGTCGGCAAGGTACTCGCGATTGGCCCACGAAGTTGAAGGAATTCATCGCGATTTGGGAGAACCGACAACTACAGGATATTGTCACTCCAAATCAAGTGGGCCGAATGGGGTATCATGACCCATACTTGGATCGATATCGGCAAACATCGGTGCGTTACATGACTCCGGAGGGTGCGGCCGATGGTGCATTAGTAAGTATAACCAGTCTAAACATACTATGATTTATTACTTGGTTCCTAAAATCTCTTTCTAACTTCGTTTTTTTTTTGTGGTGATTTAGGCTGATGGGGTCGAGCGGATTAAAGATATTACAACCGGAAGAAATGAGTTGGGCAATGAAGATGTGGGCTTCATCAGGAGGATTGCAAACAGGCTACTTGGCTGTATCAGAGCTCAGGGCCGGGATCATCGTAGATATCCGCCGCGCCGCACCCCCACCACCTCCGGTACAACTTGATGTCCCCGCACCCCCACCACCATACGAGAGAAAGAAGCCGAAGAGGGTTCGGGAAAGGCCCATCGAGCCCGAGGTAACACCATTTGGGGGGTGGAGAGTGCCGCCCCCATTGGTTGTCACCCAAGGTGCCGGACAAAGTTCAACCCAAGGTGCCGGACCGAGTTCCACCCAAGCTCCCCGCCCGTCCTCCGCCTCATCTCCCCGCCCGACTATTTCACAAGATGCCGGCCCGACTTCATCCCAAGATTTCCGCCCCTTCTCCCACAACGATCACCACCAAAGCTCATACTACGATCCCCGCTCGACCTACCATCATTCCTCTCAGAGTTTCCACCAAGCCCCATTATCTCCCACCCCGATCACATACAACGATCCCCGCGGAGCATACTACGATTCCCGGCTATCTCCCCGCCAAACATCATCTGGGACTTGGCATGATGGCTCCTCCACCACAGGCCAACACGAGTTCACCCCATGGAATCGACCTCCTGGTCAGCAGTGGCCTCCTACTCCTCACCGTATGAGCGCCGATGTCGCCCGCTCGACCCCGGAAGTGCCGCTTCCCCGCCGACATAGCACCGACGAGCGCCACACTACCTCGGCCGCTCGAAACTTGCCACCTCCACCACTCGTTGTTACTCCCGTCGGCAAACGTACAAGGAGCAAGAAAACTGTGGGTTCCGCATCCGCTCGTGGACTTCCTTGAGATTTATTTTGAGTTGATTTTTATCTCTATGTACTTTGAACTATTCCCTTTAATTCCATCAATCGTATTTCGTTGAGTTTCATCAAATTGTTATTATCATGATTCCTCTTGACTTGATATAATCCAAATTCATTCAATCAACAATACACAATTAAATGCAACGTAAGAGTTACAAATAGCTTGACGAATGATAATCGAAAATTATGTCGCATTAGCTGATTCCGGGACATCATCACCCGGATTTTGTGGACCAATCGGTCCTGGACACCTTCGTTTATCATGTCCTGGAACTTTGCATACTGAACACCGTCTTGGGCCTCGTGGTGGTCTTCCACTTTGATCCATTTCATTCTGAATTCTCTTTTTCCTCGGGCGCCCCGGTTCACGCCTCTGTCCGAATGGCGGGACGATCAATTTCCCTTCGTACAACGGCCAATAAGCTTCATCAGGCAATGCACGGAAACTCCGTCCGTAGGTGCTTTTGAGTGAGTCGATATTGAAGAATGGACTAACGAAGTGACGGGGGTCTTTGCTCCTCTTTTTAATTACGGCCATTGCATGAGAACAAGGCCATCCTCTCCCCTGATACTTCTGGCATGAGCACTCACCAACTTTGGTCCTGAAATTGACCAAAACTTCGTGACGGTGACCCCCCCGTCTACCATCCTCCCGATGTCCGGTCGTCACGCTATACTCACCAGTTGCCCGATTCATAACGGTTACACTATGTCGACTGCTCTTGCGATTGTCACTATCCATTATTTCAGTGACTTTATAGGCATGGACCTTTCCATGTGCCTCGTTTGTCCTTGCCCAGTGGAGACGGTTCACGAACCATGCATTCGTTTTCCAAAATGTCATCTCCATAATGGCAGAGATTGGCAGTGCACGGACGGCCTTGTAGACAGAGTTGATACTCTCACTTGAGTTGGTTGTGGCAATACCCCATCTTTTCCCTCCATCTTTATGAAATGTCCACATGGATAGGTCGTGTCCATCCAGCCACTGTGCCCCTTCAGGGCATAACTCGCGCAGCTTTTGCAACTTCTCCTGAAATTTTTTCTCCTGGTATGCAACCGCTGAATAACACACAGAAAAGTCGTATGTTAGTCAATGATACTCAATTTACTACAATTTCAAACTGCACGGTCAGACTCTCGTTAGACTCTTAGGAGAGGTATACATCTCCTTAGAAACACAGCCTGTTTGACAGAAAAAGGGGGGATCCGAAGATCGCTTAAAACCCGATTTTCCCAGGAAATGGGAGGACCATCATAATCGCTTAAAACCCCATTTCCTTAGGCATGCATCTCTTTAGAAGAGTCTAACAAGTGCACCACTCCCGATATTACAAGATATTGTTAATTGAGAGCAATAGAGAGGTTACCAATCCACCACAAATTATCAGCTAGCTTCTTCCGTTTGAAATGATTGTTCCAGTTGCTTTTGAAGTGTCGTACGCACCACCTTTGGGACCAATTCCAGGCTGGATCCAGGCTTAAGATGGCTGCTCTAATGCCGGCGTGCCGATCAGAGATTATAGTCAGGTTCGTCCTCCTGGTGACGTGGATTTGGATTTGTCAGAAAAACCATCCATAGCTATCAACATTCTCTCCCTCAACAATGGCGAAGGCTAAAGGAAATACTTGTCTGTTTGCATCCGCCCCACTGGCAATCAGGAGAGTCCCCTTGTACTTGCGGTAAGGAATGTACCATCCACAGTAATCACAGGGATACAAAAGCCAAAACCATCAATAGAAGGCTTGAATGCCCAAAACAGTCTGCGAAAATGGCGTTCGTTACCTGCCTCTGGGGGTTGTATCTCTTCATCTTGGTATCGAGGGGAGAACACAGTCCCAGGGTTAGACGCCTCCAATGCCAGTATTAGTCTAGGAAGGAATGCATATGATTCTTCCCAATCACCATAGACGGCGGCCATAGCTTTCTGCTTTCCATGCCACGCCTTCTTATAGTTAATCATATAACCAAAACGACTTGCAATGTCAGCGATTATGACTTTCACCTTCAGATCCGGTTCAGCCTCAATTAGATGTTTGATAGCCGCAGCAACCACCCTGGATTTCAACTGTCGATGGCCTTGGGAAGTGATGGATGACACACATGTGTGTGTGTTGGTCGCACGGGATATGACCCAGTGGCCGTGTCTCTTGCTGTTGATGGCCCGAATCCTAACATTGCACCCCTCGTGATGATTACGACATCTGACTATGAGCCTTTTGGTGTTGGAATGAGTTGTGTCCCATTCAAAATGCCGAGTCATTGCTTCAGTCTCAAGGGCGTGCCGCACATCCTTCTTCGAGCCAAATTGTTGGCCCTTCGTAAACCCAGTGAGTGGGCCCCATATTGGGACCTCTGGCGGCTCCATGTCGCTGTCGACCATCCAATTGTCGTCTGGAATGTGATTGTAGTAGGGGACTGGTACACGGTCAGGAGCCACATCATGATCATTATCTGAATCCGAATCTGGTGCTGAATCATCAGCACCTTCAAGAGGGTCTGAGCTGTCTGCACTGACGTTGTTCTCTCCTTCTTCATCAGAGGGGTCGCTGACTGGTGCTGGTGTGGCAGCCTCCATCTGATCCTGCTCATGAAAGGCACCTTCATCAGCTCCAGAATGGTAGTTGTGAAAACTACCGCTGCCTGTCAGGAAGTTGTACTGTGCTTGGTTGGGGATGTCCGGTTGAACTTCTTCTTCATATGACGAGAAAGATTGATGATGGCCAGCACCTTGCCCTCCATCTTGGTACTGCAAATAGGAATGAGGATCATGGTAACTTTGGTAGGGATGATCGTCATATAATTCACCTCCACCATGGATACCAGATGTTTGACCGTGTCCAGAATGACCTCCACGACCAACGGCTGGCTCGGTGTAAACGAACATCTCGGCTTTGGCCAATTTGTTGGACCTCAAGAATTCGAGCATGGAATCTACGTCATCTTGAGTGGTTATGGTATATTCCTCATGCCACAATGACCCAGTTGCTCTGTTTGGGTATCGGTACACCATACGATCTACCCTCCTCGTGCCATCCATGCAAGTAACGTCAGTGCATATTTGATGGAGGTCTTCAAGCTTCGGTCTGGTACCGACCGTTATTTTCTGAAAATTGCCACCGACGTAGGTGGCCCCCTTTCCGGTATCTTCCGTGTAACCATTCCACCGTAAGCCAAGCGTTAACTGACGAAATGCCATCTGCACACAAACAAACCGTAGTTTAGTTAATATCATAAAAATCACAAATCACAAATAACAATAAAAAGTAACACAAAATAAAGTTACGAGTTAATGTTAATGGCATAAAAAGTAACACAAAATAAAGTTACGAGTTAATGTTAATGGCATAAAAAGTAACACAAAATAAACTTACGAGTTAATCTTAATGGCATAAAAAGTAACACAAAATAAACTTACGAGTAATCTTAATGGCATAAAAAGTAACACAAAATAAATTTACGAGTTAATCTTAATGGCAAACACACTAAATAAATATAGATATACAACAGAAAAATGAAAGAGAGAATGAGAGGTGTGAAGAGTAGAGGTTTTCCGGCAAGTCTTATATAGGGGAAAAAATTGTGAAAACCGCACCTCTAGGGTGCGGTTTTAGTTTGCCATGCAGCCCTACGTCCATAATTCTCTGCATGGCTGTGTCGTTTGTCGGAAAATTATTGACACGTAAATCGCACTTGGGGGGTGCGGTCTACATTGCCAAACCGCACCTTAGAGATGCGGTTTGTTCTTGGAGGAATAAACCGCATTACTAAGGTGCGGTTTAGGTAGGTCAGGCCTAACCGCACCTCGGCCATGCGTTTCATGTAGGCCAGACATGAAAACGCATGGCCAAGGTGCGGTTTAGGCCCGCCAGAATAGAACGCACCCTCCTGGTGCGGTTTACATATAAAACGCACCTGGAGGATGCGGTTTATATGTAAAACGCATCATAAGGGTGCGGTCAATAAAAAAGGGTGCTAGTTTTGTAAATATTTTTGGGAGGGTGCTAATTTTGTAAATTTTTTTTAAAGGTGCTATTTCTGGAAAAATCTCTTTTTCCATTTTGTATGGTTTGTCATTTTTTCCCCACCAAGTTTGTAATGTTTGTATGTAAAAAAAACAATCGGGTTGACTTTGGAGGCTCCATCTCTATATAGAGGAGTTCCATCCAAAAGTCAACCATGATATTTTTTAGACATAAAAAACATTACAAACATGGGTGGCAAAAATGACAAACATGATGAACAAAAATAACAAAACTTACAAACATTACAAAAGAAACCGACAAACATTACAAAATAACAAAGCTTACAAACATTACAAAAGAAACAGACAAATAATACAAAACATACTAACCGTACAAAATACCACTATGACAATCTGAATCACCTTACCCTTCATTAAACTAGATAATCTGAATCATTAAATTATAATAAGGATCAATGACTGATATTAACTTAGTCATGTGATTAAGGGACCCCTTAGTCACCTGATCTTAGCCTATGTAACCAGTATATTTTACTTATTTTATCATTTCATATAATGTTTTATGTGTATTATTCTCTGTATTATTATTATATTATTAAATCACTAAATTCTAGTCTCCTACAAAGGAAGTATTGAGTTTTGACCATGGTGGATGAAACCGTATTGACGGTTCAACCACGAAATATCAGTATTGGAGACTAAATCGGTAAGTGGTATTTAATGGTTTATCAATTGAACTACGATTAAATCACGATTTATCATAAAATATCATACCGCTGACTTTTCCGCTACGATATCCGGTACGGTTTCATGGACCATGATTTTGACCCAACCCGACCTAGATCGTAACCGAAAAAACTCATCGCGGTTGTGGCGAGTTGATAAGAAGGATAAAAAGCGAGGTGGTGGGTAGGGTAGGTCACAACCACAATTGTCGTAACTTGTAAAGCAGGTTTGAAAAGTTGAAACTGAAACCCCGTTTTATAATACACGCCAGTTTTAGTAATTTGACATCACCAACTCCCTACTTTGGACTCTTTCTTTCTTTCTTGCTGGGGATGCGGCATGGTGGCGGATATATCTGTCTCCCATCCCCGTCATCATGATTTGTCAAAACTGTTCGTTTCTCTTTGATCAAGTTTTCCCGGCATGCGGGCCACGTTATCGCCCATGACATTTATCTACCAAATCCAGTCACATGAATGCAATCCACTAACCAAATCACAGCCAAATTTTGTTTGCGATCTGATTGTAAGAAAGATTAGAGCTTAAATCAGAAGGTCATGTTTGATATCAATATCATATTCAACAAAGAAGAGATGGTTCAAGGTTTTTCTTTTTTGAGTTCGTTGGGGGGAAAGCCTCAGCTATCTCTTGCAGCTGCTGATACAACAAGAATGCCTTTTATACCATCCCTGACAGAATCTCGTAGAAACTCGTACGAATCATTAATTATAGAGAGAAAACGTGACGGTTTATCGAGTATCCGTTGATTTATATACAGATGATTGGGGAGGAAAAGAGCAAGACAGAGAGCGAGCGAGAAGATCCTACTAACGATATTCTAACGACATATAACGACTAACTTGTACATTGTAAATTATAATACTACCAAACCAGCATCAACAACATAAAGGTGTCGTTTGCTTGAGGGTTTTGGTGATGGATTTGGTCATGAAAATATATCCATCATGGACTTGAACCGAAATCCATCGTTTGCCTTAGGGAATTAGGGAGATGGAATTTGTGGGGCTCACCTCTTTTGGGGTTCCAAATCCGTGGACCCCACGGACTTGGAAGTTCCACCTCGTGAGGTGGGATTTGGGTGATGGATTAAAATCCATGATGGTAAATTACCTTTCTACCCTTAATTATTTCTTTAATTACAAATTTGTCCTACTTTAATTCAATGGTTATGCAACTGTAAACTTTTATAATTTCGTATTTTATAAATATGAGAATTTATCATTTCATTTTGTAATATCGTATTTTATTTAAATATGAATGTATATGTGATTTGTTAGATTCACCTAGAAACACTTTATGCCCATCTTGTACATTATTATTGGATTGATTGTCGGATTCCACATCGGTGAGTTAGCAAGAAGATGATGAGTTGTAGCAATAAAGCGAGCAATTGGCTGCAATTGATACATAATATTGGGGTTAATTGCATGGTTGGTCACTGACATTACAAAAAACGTTCATGTTTGGTCACTCGAAATATTTAAATCCATTTTTGGTCACTAACTTTACTAAAACCGTTCATTTATGGTCACTCTCCGTTAGCTGCCGTCCAACGCCGTTAACGGCGTCCGTTAAGTGATGACGTAGCTGACGGATTCGCCTAATCATCACCTTTTAATCTGAAAATTGACTAACCCGACCCGCCACGTCATTTAAACCCTCCATGTCAGCCAAACCTAACCAAACCAAACCAGACCCGACCCCTAAATAAAGAACTGACCCGACCCACCAATTAATCTACCCACCTTTGACTAAATCCCTAATCGAAGGTAAATCCATCTGCCTCCATCCAGCCGCTTCATCGTAGCAACCGATTCCAGGCCTCCACCATCCTCTTCCCACCATCTTTCATCCCCCACTCACCACCGCCACCGTCATCTGCGCCGCTACCACTTCCCAAAACCTCACTTTCCTCCAACAAACTCCTCCTCTCTCCCAACTCCACTTTCGCCGCCGGTTTCCTCCCCCTCCCCCCTTCTCCCAACCTCTATTCCTTCTCCATCTGGTACAACAACCACAGCAACTTCTCCGGCGGCACAGAAAACCCAACCACAACAACTTCTCCGGCTTCAAAAGCTAGATTCATCTAGAGGAGATACTGGCGGCCGCTTCCACCGAGCTTGCTGCCGAAGACGATGAAGAAAGGTCGCAGAAAATTTCCAGATTTCTGCTTCTTGCTCGATTCATCTGGTTGGAGTCTAAATTGCAGATTTGCACAACGGGTACAGAGATCGAGACTAACCTCCCAGGCATCTTTAACAACGCGAGCAGGAAGCGGCAGCTGTTTGTAAGCAGCAATCTCCAGAAGCTTCTGCATCCCTTCCACCGTCTCAGAAACCAACCGCTCCAACCCGGACCGGCTGACCGATCTCGGGAAACATCTCCGCCATCTTGAACGCCACGATGCCGCCGTAGCTGAACCCGACCACCGTGCAGCCCCTCTCCACCCCGAGCTTCCTCAAGCCCTTCGCCAGACACTCCGCCATGAACGCCGGCGAGCGGCGGGCATTCTGGGTGAAGGAGCCGCCGAAGAAGAGAATCTGGAAATCTGGAAATCGATTTTCGCTGTCGAAGAAGAGGAGTGGTGGTGATGGTCGAATTTGGGGGATTTAGGGATTGTCGAAGGGCTCGAACGAATCGATGAACAAAGAAAGGAGTGGTAGTCGAATTAGGTGGTGGTGGCTGTGGTGCTCGGCAGTTGAGGGATCCAGAAAGGAGCGGCAGCGACGGAAGCATAATGGAAAAGTCAGCTGACGAGAACTAGAGCCGACGACGGGAACCCAAGGGAAAGCGATGGCGTCGACGGTGGCGATGGTGAGAGGGGAGGAAAGAGGGTCGGGTCAATTCTTTATTTAGGGGTTGGGTCTGGTCTGGTTTGGTTAGGTTTGGCTGACATGGAGGGTTTAAATGACGTGGCGGGTCGGGTCAGTCAATTTTCGGGTTAAAAGGTGATGATTAGGCGAATCCGTCAGCCATGTCATCACTTAACGGACGTCGTTAACGGCGTTGGACGGCAGTTAACGGAGAGTGACCATAAATGAACGGTTTTAGTAAAGTTAGTGACCAAAAATGGATTTAAATATTTCGAGTGACCAAACATGAACGCTTTTTGTAATGTCAGTGACCAACCATGCAATTAACCCCATAATATTGCGTACATTATTAGATGAATTGTTAATTAGTGCCAAATTGCAATACATTTCTATATTGTAGTTGAATTATTAATCCACATAGTGGTAAAGAGTTTAAAATTTCTTTCTATGTTTTGGATTAGTTTTAAATGAAAGATTTGGATTAGAATATCGAAATATAATTAAATAAGGGTAACTAGGTAATTTGTATTTAATATCCACAAATCTAATCAAACAAAGTCCATAATCAAATCCATCAAGCAAACAATAGACTTGTTCAAATCCATAATGCCACCAAATCCATCATATATCCATGGTTTTCCAAAACCCAAATTTTACCAAAACCCTCATTTTTCAAATCCATGAAGCAAACGACCCGAAAGGTATCGTTTGCTTGTGTGATTTTAGTGATGGATTTGGCATCCAAATCCCAAGCATCAGGGAGTTGACACAAATTCATTGTTTGCTAAGGGATACAATCCATGAGGAGTGGGGTCCATGGATTTGGACCCTTTTTTCAGATCCAAATTCGTGGACCCACAGAGTTACAAATTCCACATTTCATTTGGAATTTGATAATGGAAGGTAAAATTGTGAGACAAATCCATTATAAATCCATGATAAAGATTAACTAACAAACAATCTACTCTTTCAAATTCCATAATGCAACAAATTCATCATAAATTCAAAAGTTTTTACAACTCAAAATTCTCATTTTCAAATCGAACTAGCAAACAGCAAACGAGCCGAAATCTAATTGTATAACTGTGTTTCTCCATCGATTAATTAGATCACTTGAGGGACCGTTGCTTCTGTTTCTCGCCCTCTTCTTCCTTGTTCTTCATTTCCACTGACGAAGGAGCAGCGGCAGCGTTTGATTGAGATGGCGGATTTGATATTGTATATCCTACTATACTATGAACAGTTACTGTCATTAGTTTTGAACTATATTACAGCAGATTTTAATAGGAGAGCCCTCTGTTCAAGGATTAGTGAAAGTCCATTCAACAATAACGTCCATAAGTCATCTTACTAATTAAAATATACTAACCTCGACAAGATAAAACACTATATCTCTATCTCAGTGGTTTCTGAGTAAGCAATGACGACCCCAAAGTCCATCATTTGTGCTTCTCATCGTCGGGATGACGTCTGATAAAGGTCATACATACTAACCAATAACCATTCTTTACAGGATAAACAAGGGCACAGAAAGAAAACAAAAAAAAGTTCCGGTTTCTTTTCAAGACTTGTTGTTCCCACTCCGAAGGCGATCCTGGCTACTACTACTACTACCACCACCATCTTTCGTACCAGTGGAACTACCTTTCTTCTTGTCAACCACAATTTCCTTGACGGCAACTTCTAGTTTATCCAACCTCTGGTTCACCTCTGATATAGCAGCATTTGATTTGGCTTCTACTTCAAAGGCTTTCTGCTCCTCTTCTTTTGCTTTCGTCTCCTCTTCTTTTTTCTTCTTCTGCTGGAATTCCTGAAGATGGAATGGAACCAGAAGCAATTTAAGAAACATAGATATAAAATGCATAATCTTTAACAAATCTTGAGTAGCCATGGATCTTCAGTAGAAAAGAATGTGCTTAAGTTACCATTTCCACTCTGTCCATTTCACGACGAGCATACATGGCGACCAAATATACAGCTGTTTTGTAGAGAATAACAGTCATTAGATGCCCGGGAAAAAAGCCAAGCACAGAAAAAAATCAATTTGAGAAGAAGGCATTGTAACGAAACTCAATGGATGGATGGATGGATGGATGGATAGATAGATAGATAGATAGATAGATAGATAGATACCCAATGATGGCAAGCAGACAAAGAAGAGTTGTACCAGGTGAAAATCAAGCCTGAAATGAAATGGATGGAAGTTATCAGTTATGTACCTTAAGCTGAGATGGAAGCCATGAGGCTAAGGAGAGAAATGTTATAATGATAAATAAAACATTATGCCAACAGATTGTGCATAATGATACAACATTGTCTAGTCCTCTAGATGATTCCCAAGTTAAATGGGTTAGTCTGAGAGGTAACTACTGGTTGAGTGAGGGTATCAATTTACGTTGTCTACTTTCCATAGAGAAAAAACATAGGAGTTTTCGTCATTACGCCACCTCAACAAGGATGCTTCATTAGACAAGAAAGCGGAAAAGAGGGTAATGGTGATGTTCCTTTGTCAAGGTTGGTAAAACCAACTAATCTATGAGGCTAATGGTGATGAAAGCGAGTTACTTTTTCACATATTAGCCAATGCTACAGCTAAAGTGGACAATCATATTGATGCAGACATAAAACAAACTAATCTATGAGCCAGCAAGCGAGAAGCAAAGAGGTCTCCCAGAGCTTGACTTCAATTGAAGGGCGTTTATCTATTATACTAACCTAAATATCCAGAGCTTGACTTCAATTGAAGGGCGTTAATCTATTATACTAACCTAAATATGGAGCATTTACGCAGTGCAGTTCAGCTCTAGGAGCGTTCATCCAACAATTCTGCTAGACAAAAAAAAAAAAAAACTACTGGATCTCCATTCTCTACTAATATCAATGGACATGTGCTAAACTGTCCTGAAGTTTCCATATCCATAGCTACCAAAACAATATCTATAGCAGCAATGTGCTATGTTCTGGACAGAAAACAATGCAGCTTCCTCTTAAGCAAAGGGGGCAAGTTCTCAACTGGGCAATACAACAATTTGCAGGAGCTAGACCAAAGAATGCAGTAGGCCAGCTGGTCTGGAACTTGATGATTAGTTTCCTTTGGAGAGAACGTTGTGCTAGGGCTCATGGTGGGAATGAATTGCAGTGTAATGAGATTGTTAGATCAGTCAGGAGAACCCTGGAATTGGCTAGGCAGGGTAATCCTTGTTTAGATGGTGATTGTTTTCAAGTATTTCTGTAACAGTAGAGTGATAGTTAGCAGAGGGTTAGATAAGTAGCAGATGGTCATTCTTTTGTAGGATCCGACTTGGAGACTACCAGAAGCTTAATAAATTTTTTTTTTTGATTGCACATAAAAAAAGGGGCAAGTTTAACCAGCGACCAAATAAGCGCAGAAGATTCGGCAAAGCAAAGCACACAACCTATTCGACAAAATGTCCCAAAGGAAACGAAACAGAACAAGAAGGAACAGGCAAACTTGCAACTTGCAAGACTCCCACATAAACCATAATGCGAGAGAATGATGAATTACCCGAACTTCTTCTGCTTAGGGGTTTCTGTGAAAAGGATCTTGGCGGCGGTCATGAAGTCGAGCTTGCCCAGCTTGCTATACGTTTCATTGTATCTGGTAATACTCGATGGTTGCTTGTGATTATCACCGCCATTGTTGCCACCACTTTCGTTCTTCTTGATGCCATTGTTGGGCTTAGCCGTGCTGGTACAGAGCCAACGGTGCTTCAATCGTGTCAGGGCGTGCCTGGCGCGAAGCATCCTACTTCTTAGTTCTTCCTATCGACGACTTAGGGCGCCATAACTCTGGAATCAGTTACTTGCATACTAGAGGAAGCTAATCAACTTTCGGATTCTGATCCAGCAGAGAAGCGGATTAAGGATTGAGTTCTCTGCCTTACAGTTCAGTCCAGCCGTCTAGGCGGAGTGCCATCGCCGACGTATGGCCGCCGCCTGATCCTGTTTCAGAAAGTGGGACGAAAAATCGGAAAGGAAGTCTGGAAAAGGAGCATAAGCCGGGAAGTGGGCTAAGGCCTAATGGTCTCAAGAAGCCCAATTTATTTCGGCCCTTAACAGTTGATGGGCCTTAGTGGGCTGTAGTGTAGTTTTCCCCTTCTCGCGGTGGAATAAACAGCTTAATTAGTAAGCGGTTCGTCGACGTTAAAGGTACGCTAGACGGTGACATTGACGAAACTATAAATAGCTTTAACCGGCACGTTCCGGTCTACAAAAGTCGCTCCCTTGTTTTCCCTCTCCGAATTTTCGAACACGTTTAGCGCCGGCGATTCTCATCTTCCCGCTAGTGCTCTCGGCCGTCTATAATGGCTACCTTCGGTGCAGCCTCCGCTGCTAACACGAACCCTAACAAGTCCTTTGAGGTAAATGCCCCCCTCTCTGTTCGTTCCTTGCTTTGGCATTTGTATCCTTTGGTGATTATTAATATCATAGTTCGAGTTCTTCGAAGCTTTGACGATAAACGAATTGGCTGCTGGCCGTCTTTCTATAAGCTTGATAGTCCTTTCCGTTCATTATGGCTTTTGATGGAGTGCATTTGAACTGTCCGAGTTTTGGATTTCGCTGTTCGTATTGCAAGTTAAGTTTGGAATTCTGTGATTCTTGGCATTCCGGTCTAGGGTTTAGGAGAGGTGTCGTCGTGGTTATTCGGATGGTTTTGGGGGATTCTTGCATTGGGTGCTGATTTCGGTTGTTTGGATGTCGTTACAGGTGATTCAACCCCCGACTGACTCGGTTTCGAGTCTCAACTTCAGTCCTAAGGCAAACTACTTGGTGGCGACTTCGTGGGATAACCAGGTTTCTTGAACTCGAATTCATCTCTTTTACGAACTATTTTGAATTCTTTTTAGATGTGTTGCTTTCTGTTTTGAGCATGAGCTGTTGAGCTTCCCTTTAATTATACCTGTAAAGTTCAATGGTCAATTGTCAAGTAACTCGCAAAAGGAACAATCTCCGTGGAAGTTCTTCAATTCCATCTTTCAACGCTGAAACACATGCTGCCTTTTTGTTTTCTTGTTTCTGCTTGACTATTTACATGAACAACAGCATTCTCAAATCTGGAATAATGTTGCAGGTACGATGCTGGGAAATATCAAGAAATGCAAGCACCGTTTCCAGTGTGCCCAAGGCATCGATGTCACATGACCAGCCGGTAATATATGGGTCAAACAGGACTGTCTACTACTTCACTTTGCAATTGCAGCAGTAATGAGTTATCCTCTTCCTTGCTTCCTTGTTGTTTTTTAGGTCTTATGTTCGGCGTGGAAGGATGACGGAACAACCGTTTTCACCGGCGGTTGTGACAAACAAGTGAAGATGTGGCCTTTACTGTCAGGAGGTCAAGCAACCACTGTCGCTATGCATGATGGGCCAGTTAAAGAGATAGCCTGGATTCCCGAAATGAACCTCTTGGCTTCAGCAAGTTGGGATAAGACCTTGAGGTAAGACTCTCTCTCATCTTGCTCTTTGTTGCAAAAGTAGGTTTATATTTCTCCTCTGTTGTCTCCCTTTTGCAACTCATTTTATTTTCAAGAAGTGGAACAAAAGTTACTACCTTTATCAACTGTCGTCATGTCTGTTGAAAAGTTCGAAGTATCATATCACATTTTCGTAAAGAATTTGAAGTTCAAACTGAAAGCATTATGATTCTGATGCCTATCATCGCTTGCTTTTATTCTGATCAGACTCGTGTTGTAGGAGGAATTAAATTTTCTCAGCATCTAGCAATATTTAAATGCCTCTGAATTTTTAAATGGCTGACACAGTTTTCTTATACCTTTTGTAGTTTAAATGCCAAATTTTTAGACTATGCACGTTACGTCGTCAAATTTGTTATCTTAGTAATACTAAGTATAGTTCTTCACTATAAACAGGTACTGGGACACAAGGCAGCAAACTCCAGTGCATACTCAACAACTCCCAGAGCGCTGTTATGCTATGACAGTGCGGTATCCGCTCATGGTTGTGGGTACTGCAGACAGGAACATCGTAGTCTTCAATCTGCAAAATCCTCAGGTAACTTTTCCATATTTTAGCTGTACTTCTTCTCCAAAGGGTTGTGAATGGGTTAAGCCCTATCTATTCAAAGGGAATCCGTCTAGGGGATCAAAAACAGTAACTTCATGGGAGGACTCGCGTTATGAGATATGATGGAGTCTTAGGGGTCTTATTCCTTACTCTCTGATAGAGTGACTCTCCATTTGCTTAGTATCTAATTTACATTTTGATATGTGGGCAGGCGGAGTTCAAGAGAATTCAATCACCGCTGAAGTATCAGACTAGATGCGTAGCAGCATTTCCAGATCAGCAAGGGTTTTTGGTATGCATTTGACTTTGTCATCACCCATTCCTTTCTTTGTGGCATGTCCTTTAAATTTCCTTATTTGTCAACTTTCAAGTTTCTGGAGGGGTTTAAATCCAATCACCTAAGGCATAACTGTTTGAGAGCAAATGTAATTGTATTCTGATCAGTTGGCCTGCTTTCTAAGGTTGACATAGGTTGTGTTGATGGGTTTAAAATTACTGCTTAAGAGTTGAGATGTGATACTCTTGGCTGTGAGCAGTTCCTTGTCATTGCTGGTGGCGTGGACATGTACTTTTCTTTTATAAGTGATAGTTTCAAGGTTATTAAGTTATAACCAGTGAGGGTAAGTATCTTGTACATTTAACTTCCAGAATTATAAAATGCAATTGGCATAAACACCGAAGTAATTCCAGAATGATAAAAATTTAACTTGACTTAGGTGAAGATGAGTAGAGTACCACTACCTAGAGCACCATCCAATTGGCGTTAGCAGCCACTTACCTTTCATGCGAAGAATGATTTCCTGGAACCATCTTTCTTAACTGTCTGGGAGAAGAGTTTACAAGAACTGTGACCTAATTGTTGACCATACATGATCAAATATTGCAACGATGTAGTGTTCAATTACGTGGGTCGCTTTGTTGGCCATTTATTGTTGTTTATGGCATTTAGAATGGTCTAAGGTTCTTGGAATTGTTCTTGTTTTCATTTTGTTCTCGCACAGGTTGGTTCCATAGAAGGCAGAGTTGGTGTTCATCATCTGGATGATGCACAGAGTGGTAAAAACTTCACTTTTAAGTGCCACAGAGAAGGAAATGATATCTACTCAGTTAACTCCTTGAACTTCCATCCTGTAAGTTATTTAAATCTCATTCTCCTGTTGCCTTCCCTACGAGTTTCAAACTGTAGTTTCACCGAAGTAGTAGCTAGCAACTTATTTGTTGGTTCAATTTCTCTTTTCTACCAACCACATGCAAAAATCTGGGGTCTGATTGCTAATTATGTTTGCTTCACAATATGCATGTCTTTCTCTCGTGTTCAGGTCCACCATACATTTGCAACTGCAGGATCTGATGGTGCTTTCAATTTTTGGGACAAGGACAGCAAACAGAGGCTGAAGGTTTGTGCAAGTTTTTCATTTCTTTCCAGGATTGAACATCAAGTGCTGTCCTAGTCCGTTTTGTTGTTTCGTTCTATTAGATGTGGTACCAGGAGATGATTCAATCCTTTTATTCACTGTCTCAGTAGTTGAAGGCCATGGCTGATTTTTGTGGTTTCCTTGTGAGGATTTAGTTGAACTAATCAAAATTTTTGAATGTCGTCTAATCTTCTAGGCCATGTCAAGGTGCAGCCAGCCAATTCCTTGCGGTGCATTTAACAATGATGGCTCCATATATGCATATGCGGTATGTATTTCACATCTTTGACCAGTAAGTATATAGCAGCACCATCATCGCAAGGTCTGGCGGGTTTGATGGGAAAGATCCATTTCTGTTGTCTGCAGGTTTGTTATGACTGGGGCAAAGGTGCTGAGAACCACAACCCCGCAACGGCAAAAACGAACATCTTTCTGCATCTACCACAGGTGCGTGTTCACTCACTCACTCACTCACTCACTCTTTTGGTTCAACAGTCTTCCTTCCTTCCATCTGAGTTGCTTCAAGGCTGGGTTTAGTGACGCAAATGTATGTTGTATGTGGTTGTTCTGATGCTGCAGGAGTCTGAGGTTAAAGGGAAACCCCGTGCCGGAGCAACTAATAGAAGGTGAAAGAAGCTGTTACTGCTTTGCGTGGCGGCCCTGGCGCGGAAGGCTGACACGTGTCACCTCCTTGTATCTCAGTCTTTCTTTTCTTTGTTCTAGACTGGGTTCATTCAGTTGGTGCTTTGTTTTTTTCGAGTGGTTGTCCATAGGGTTTTTCATTTGTTAGCGATGTAAGTGATACAAATAGATAGTAGTTGTTTTGAGAGAGGCGAATGTTGAACAATAATTTTTTTCCTTACCAACCAATTGCTAATGAGCTGAGAAGATATTGAGCAGCGACCAACTTGCGGTTCAGTTATCCCTTGCATTGCACTCTTGTGTGTCCTTTGGGTTTCTGTTTGATTTATTTTCTTAACAATCGGATGCAAAATCAAAGAATAATATGTTTATCCGTCAAAAAGAAGTCGAATAACTTGGTTTAGATTTTAGAGGCCAGGTCGAGTTTGAGCTTTTTCCGCTCAATACGGCGTCACTAATAGGGTGGGATAGTGGGCACTAGTATTTTGGTTCAATCATCATTTACTAACTGGTTCATCCACCACATGGTTGTCATGCCGGTGGCATGCCACCCGGTTGAACCTGTACCGGTTATGAAATCGGCATGACATCACCGGTATGACCGGTATGATCGACTTACGCATTTTAAGTAAAATGACATCATTTTAATGAATTTAATGAATAAAAAAATTAATTTATTATTCATTTTATGAATGTAATAGTTAAAAGTTGATGATATTTGTTGGATTGTAACTAAATTGTCCACAAATATGTTTTATATATGATTAAATACATTGAAAATTAATTGTTTTCACATTTTTTAAACCGGCATGAACCGGCACAAACTGATTATACTATCGGTCGTACCATTCCACTTGTCAAACCGGCACAACGGTATAAACCGGTTTGACAACCTTGATCCACCATGACTAAAAGAAAAAAAATTGGTTCATCCTAATTCAATTGACAACCAGAAGTCAGCTGTCGTGTACTACAATGATAGTTTAATTTCCTAGCGGTTTTGGGTGCAACTGTAATAAATATACATGATTCGGTCAAGGACTATATCGATAATTGGCAAATCATTTGTCAGCCATAATTGCAATTATAAGAATTATTAAATATCTACGATAATAGGTCCATATACTTGAATATATTGTTGAATGTTTTTGGTAAGCGGTAAGCAACTAAGCCTGTAACATATGTATCATGAGATTTATATGAGGTATCAATGCACATTATTTGTATTGAAATAAAACAACGGTAAACCATATAATATCATAAAAGATATATTATGGGAATTGATAGGACAATTACATGCATATTCAAGAAATGATCCCTACAATAAATTGCGAAACAACCTCAAATTTGTGGTAACTCGTCACACCTTCGAAATCCAGAAATAAGTCATTTCTCACTTTGTCAAAGGTGTCAAAGTAATGGGTTCCAACTTCCAATTAGTTGCTATAGCCCAACCCTATTACACTTTTAGCTTGCAGGGAAAGGACTTCGTCTTAGGAGTGTCCACTATTAATTAACAGAATAAAAGTGGCCATTCAATTCCTTGAGTAAATGTAAAGGAAAGACCATAGGACGATAGGCAGCAAGCCAGCATTACCAAATATATATGAATTTCTTTTCTCATTGGAAAAAAAACCCCTTACAAAGTTGGCTATTCATCAGATAACATTAGTTATACATATTAATTCATTATGAAAAGTTTTAATTAAGTATATATGTTACTATTATCTTTGGTGGAAGATTTAATGATATTACTTTGGAGATCGCCTTTTGGACTTATGCATGATTATGTTAGCATGCGCTATCTTTGGGTTTGCCCTTTTCCTCCAAGTCATAAACACACAGCTGGGCCCTTGTGTTGTTTTTGTGTACCCTTCCCTTCTTCTAAAGGATCGATTTTCATCAAAATCCCTTTTGGGTGCAAAAATGTTGGAATTTTAAGCCCCATATCAGGTTTTATTCTCTTCACTCCCAGGGGTTGTTGATCTGTTCATACCTTAACTTGTAGCTTTTATCACGTCGCAACAAATGAGATCTTGGGAAGAGATTGAGGATGTTGGAACATTGTCTAGATTTTGTTCCCTAAAGATTGTAACAAGGAAGAATAAAATGTGAATCTACTTAAGACCATGCATGCGGATAATGCAACATTTTGTCCATGCTCCGATCCGGTTTGTTTCATCATGCCCTATGGCCTATAGTACTCCAGTGGTCATAACAGATTTGGAATCAAATTTCTACGTTGCTATGGACTGTTGTATGCGGGTTCCCCTCAAAATCTGATCCCTTCTACAAGTTACATATGGTATCGGACTCTGGTTCAGGCGATTAGATTTTCTTGAATCCGCATTTTTTCTTCCTCCATTCTCCATATCACTAAGTTATGGCAACTACAACTATTGATAGTTCTTCTAGTTCTACTTCTACAAATTCTGGATCTCTTTCTACCATTGCACCTGCTGTAATTACTAGTACTTACTATATACACCCTAATGAGTCACTCGTCTTTGTTGGAAAAAGCTTTCCACAAAGGTAAAACTATATTATTACTTGCTAGACTTGTGAATATATGATTGTAGTAAAGAATCTCCAAAATCAAAGGATCGAAAGATCAAGAGAAGACCGTTGATTCACAAAGAGGTATAAATAGAAGGAAGCAACAAGACAAGTCTCACGGAATGTGGCAGAGCAATCCTAAACAAAGCAAGATCAAACACTCTATGATTAGCAATAGATGTTAGAAGTGATATGAGTTCACTGCCTGTATTGTTTGAGTGGTTGTGAAGTTGTGTAGTTTCTCTCTTTAGCGTGAGTGCTTGTGAGGAAGAGAGAAGGGGCATATATTGCTCTATTCTTGCCAAGAGTTTGAGTTCCACCCAAAGGAATTTAACATGGAGTTAGATCGGAATAAGATAAAAATCTAGACATTAGGTCTCAAAGGGACGAGCCACCTTTAAGTCGAGATGTAAATTAAAACAATAGGTCGAACTAGGTTAACAGAACATCTTGTATATATGTCTCTCTCCTTTATTTTATGGCCTCTTGTAACATATCCTTGGTGCCAACAAAGAGTCGTGTAACTCAAAGGAAAATCTTTGGGAGATTGAAGCGACAATATGAAGTAGAGAGGTTGCACTCTCAGAAGAAACATCGAGGCTTATAATTTAAGTGTGAGAGGGTAGGATAGGGAAAGGAGAATCTGAATTGTGGGCGGGAGAAGGGGAATTGGTTGTACATTATACTAGAGTTGTAAATGATGGTATATTTTGTCCCAATTTTTTTTTTAGAAATATGTACGATTTTATAGATAACGATAAACTCGCTTGTGTCATTAATTTTTTTTAATTTTTAATAAAAGAGCGAAAAATTATAAAGGTGATACATAATGATTAAGGGTGGTAATGAGTGATCAACTGATCATGCCCCAACCTATAGGCTACAATCTTATCCCTACAATTTTTAGGCTGACAAGGCAATGACATGGCGTGTTAACCGTCCAAATTGACAGTCAAACCATGTGTCGGGCCAATTGAGTATATATGTTGCATAATTGAGCCCAAGATGTTAATTTCTGAAATTACGGGCCAAAGTTGATTATATGGTCATAGTTTTAGGCCAAAATAGGTATTAACCCTTATCATATATATTCATAAGACAGAATCGTAGGATCCAAATGCAATTTTTTCTTCTGTAATTATTAAATTAAATGTTGATTTTTACAATGATTTTACGATCAATAATTATAAAGTACACCCAATAACATTTTTTTTGAAAGAATAATAATATTTTCTTCCAAATACTAAAAATGTACGTATTTATAGGGTCCGGAATATCCCTTCTATAGAGGGGAACAAGGTGTATACGTCTTTCCGAACCTCCATAAAATATTTTGAGCGTGGTAGAGTGTTGGACGTTGTTTTGTATCACAATATAAGTTTGAGGACCTTTCTGTAGTTTGTGACCTAGTTCCTTTCTTATATAAAGGGGTGCTAGGATTGTCGCATCTATGTATGCGAGAGACGTGAGAATTACATGATAATAAAAGAACCTGAGAGTTTCGGCTCTCCGTGGAGTAGTCTCGTTCTCGTTGAACTGGGAAACCACATACATCGCTGTGTTGTGTGATTGTTAGCTTTCGCGTTCATTAGTTTTTTCATGGTATCAGAGCGGGTCATCGTTCATACTGCGTGAGCTGCGAATATGGTGTCTGGAGAGGATGGTTCAAGCGACTCAAATGAGGCCGTCACCGGCGCTGAGTCAATTCCGCTCACCTCCCCTCTCTATCTTCATCCGTCGGAGAATCCAGACCAATTTTTTGGGACTGATCTCTTGACCGATAGTAATTACGAGAATGGGTATACGATATGACCGAAACCCTAATCGCTAAGAACAAGTTGGTTTTTGTAGATGGAAGCTTCCTCGTTCGAAGACAGGAGCTGGGTTTTGTGATGATGCCTGGGCTCGTTGTGATGCGACGGTGCAAGGGTGGTTGAAGACTGCCATTAGCAAGGATGTTCATAATAGTGTCCGCGGCTCCCTAACGTCTCGCGACATATGGAAGGACTTTCAGCAAAGATTTGGCAAAGGAACAACTATCCTGCCTATGAATTGCGTCGCACGATTGTTTCTCTTCGGCAAGAAAAGCTCTTTGTCTCTGCTTTTTATACCAAGCTTCGGACTTCCTGGGACGAGCTGCATACGGTCTCCATCAATCCTCGTTGCACATGTGGAACATGCACTTGTGATATAGCACGTCAAACCCGCGAGAAAGAGGAGGTGGAGCGGTGGTTTGATTTCCTCCTCAACTTAGATGACGTCTTCTCGGTTGTGAGGACACAGATTCTAAGCTTGCGTCCCACGCCTAGCCTGGCAGAGGCATACCAACTGGTTGCCGCAGAGGAGCAGCAATAACATATCACAGATGGCCGTCGACCTCCTGTTCAAGCTTCAGTTTTCCAGACGCGCGTAGACAAGGAAGCTGAAGATGATTGTCCACGCTGTGGACATTGCAACAAAATTGGCCACTCTAAAGAGTCTTCTTTCAAGCTCATCGGATATCCAGCTGATTGGGGGCAAAGGGAGACAAGATGAACGTGGCGACCGCGGTACTTTGCGACGGGCAAAGGGTGATGGCAAACCACAACAGTCTCGGGCGACTAATGTTGATGGCGTTGAAGAGAGCCCCATCTCTGGGCTATTCCTATCATCACCGGCGCATCCAAACAAACTCACTGCTTATATGGCTGGTAACTCTTCTGAACTTTATGAATGGATTATTGATTCCGGGTGCAATGAGCACATAGTTCAGGAAGCAGGTTGGTTAGATGAAATAGATTCTTCAGGTTCTTTTCTGGGGTCTGCATTCCTAATGGAGCGAGTATTCTAGTGGAAGACATTGGGTTCGTGAAACTAAACAAGCACATTAAACTTAGTCGAGTCCTTCATGTTCCGAGATTCAGGTGTAACTTACTCTCAGTCATTCGTCTCACCAAGGATCATGATGTGGCTTTATTTTTCTTGGCCGATTTCTGTATTATCCAGGACTTACGCTCCAGGACTATGACTGGACTGATACATCTTCGTGATGGATTATACTATCTTCGGCGAGTAGGTGCGGAGATGGGTCGCAAAGAGGAGCAGTCTTTAGTGTTCACTGCAAAGAGTAAGGAGACTTTGAAGCTTTGGCACGCTAGACTGGGGCATCCCTCTTCTAGCAGGCTTCGCCACTTTGGCAGTTCTCTCTTGTTATCGGATTCTAGTTATGATTTTCCCATTGTGATTCCTGCCTTGGGCTAAACTCACTCGAGAGCCTTTTGTTACGCATTCGATTAAGACGCGTGCTTGTTTTGAACTTGTTCACATGGATATTTAGGGTGATTATCGTATCCCTTCGTTTGATGGGTCGCATGATTTTTTTGACTATAATGGACGACTATAGTCGAGCCACCTGGATTTATTTGCTTAAGTTTAAGTATGATGTGGAACGGTATATCAAACTTTTCTGTTAAATGGTCGGGACTCAGTACGATCGTTCAGCTCGAAAAATTCATACTGGTAATGGTATGGAATTCCTGACAATAGGTTTATGAGAGTATTATGAGGCGCATGGGATTTTGCTTCAGACCTCATGTGTTAATACGACTCAGCAGAATGGTGTTGCCGAGCACAAACACCGGCATCTTCTGGAGAGTGCTCGTGCTCTGCGGTTTCATTATGGTCTTCCAGTTCGTTTTTGGGGTGAGTGTATATTAACTGCCGCGTATCTGATTAATCGCCTTCCCTCTACTGTTCTCCAGAATAAGACGTATTATGAGGTTCTCCTTGGGAGCCACCGTCTTATGATCATCTTCGCAGTTTCGGCTGTTTAGTTTATGCGAAGGATAGATGTCATGGCCTCGATAAGTTTGAGGAAAGGGGGAGACCTGGAATTTTCGTCGGGTATCCTGCTTCACAGAAAGGATACCGTGTTTATGACCTTCGTTTGCGACGGATCTACTCATCACGAGACATCCATTTTGTTGAAGATAAGTTTCCTTTCTATTCCTCAAATGTTCCTAATCTCGATCATGTTTTATCTAGTCCTCATCATGAACTTTCTATGCAGCCAGAGAATTCTTTTCCACTCGTGCATGTAGACGTGGTGAACATAGAAGAGTCCCTGCATGGATCTCATTCCCTTGCTGGTGATGATGCAAATATGGGGGAGCATGATTCCCATGACACATTGCAGGATAATAAGACGGGAGAGTCTCTAGTTGAGGACGTGCCTCTTGGGACGACAACTCTTGTTGAGCCCATCTCACAGCGGAGTGACCGCGTTCATCGACCACGTCCAAGTCTGATGGATATATATGATGTTCAATTGTTCAGGGGAACTTAAGAAGCATCAAATGCCACTTATCCTATGGCGCATCAAGTCAGCTATCATCGCTTTGTGGAAGCTCACTTGGCCTTTTTGGCCGCAGTCAGTAAGCTCAAGGAGCCTACAACCTTTGCGGAAGCTGTACAAGATGCCCGTTGGCGGGCGGCCATGCAAACTGAGGTGTCGACTCTTGAAGCAAATGGAACATGGACTCTTGAAGAATTACCACTAGGACGACGTCTCATAGATTCCAAGTGGGTTTATAAAATTAAATACCTACCTGATGGATCAATTGAGCGCTTCAAGGCATGGCTTGTAGCCAAAGGATATACGCAGCTAGAGGGAGTTGATTTCCATGACACCTTCGCCCCCGTTGCAAAGGTTGTCACAGTACGAGTCCTCATTGCTCTTGCTGTTGCTGCTCGAGGATGGCAGCTACATCAATTGGATGTAAATAACGCGTTCCTGCTTGGGGATTTAGATGAGAAAGTGTACATGCATGTTCCAGAAGGTTTTAGTCAGCCGGGTGATACTCGGGTATGTCGTTTGCGCAAGTCTATATATGGTTTGAAGCAAGCATCCCAGAATAGGTACCAGAAGTTCACTCAAGCACTTGGGGAACTTGGTTTTAAGCCCTATCGGGCTGATCATTCCCTTCTTCTTTACCGATAGGGTGGTGTGTTGGTAGCTGCCTTGATCTATGTTGATGATGTGATACTGACAGGAACTGATTCTTCTCTCATAGTTCGGGTCAAGGATTTCCTTCATCAACGCTTCAGCATCAAAGGTTTGGGACCCTTAAAGTATTTTCTTGGTATCGAGGTTGCTCGGTCAGCTGATGGTATAGTCTCTTAAGCCAGCGTAAGTATACTATAGATATTCTTCGTGACGCAGGGGTGGCAGGCTCATGACCCAACAACTTCCCTATTGAGCAAAATCATACACTCACGCGACACACTGACGAGGTCGCTGGTGATGCGAGTGGATACAGGTGACTTGTGGGATGTTTGCTCTACTTAATGGTAACACGTCCCGACATCTCTTACGATGTCAATATCTTATCACAGTTTGGTCATTGTCCTAGCCCAGAGCATGTTGCTGCTGAAATGCGCATGCTTCGTTATTTGAAGCAGGCCCCGGGATAAGGTCTCTTCTTCCCGGCTGCCAACGACTTGAGTCTCACAGCATTCTGCGACGCGGACTGGGCTAGCTGCCAAGCGACACATCGATCCACGACAGTTTATTACATTCAACTTGGTGTAGCCCCCGTGTTGTGGCGAACCAAGAAGCAACAGGTTGTATCGCGCTCTTCTGTAGAGGCGGAATATCGAGCCATGGCTACTACTATTAGTGAAGTACTCTCGCTACGTTTTCTTCTAAATGAGCTGAGAGTTTCTCAAATTGGTGCTACCCCCTCTTCTGCGACAATCAAGCGGCACTTCATATTGCCGTCAACCCGGTCTTCCATGAACGCACGAAACACGTTGATATGAATTGCTATTTTTTCCAGGAGCGCGCTGTCTCCAATGAGATTGGGCCGCAGAAGATCGCCTCCTCCCTGCAACTCGCTGATATTTTCACGAAGACGCTGGGGACAGAACAATTTAATTTTCTCTTGTCCAAGGTGGGCATTCGTGATCTTCATGCTCTAGCTTGAGGGGGAGTGTTGAGCGTGGTAGAGTGTTGGGCACTGTTTTGTATAACAGTATAAGTTTGAGGACCTTTCTGTAGTTTGTGACCTAGTTCCCTTCTTATATAAAGGGGTGCTAGAGCTGCCGCATCTATGTATGCGATAGACGTGAGAATTACGGTGATAATAAAAGAACCTGAGAGCTTCGGCTCTCCGTGGAGTAGTCTCGTTCTCGTTAAACGAGGAAACCAACGTACATCGCTGTGTTGTTTGATTGTTAGCTTTCGCGTTCATTAGTTTTTTTCAAAATACACCCAATTGTAAACACAAAATGGAATCAACACGATTTTGAATTCTCGGCAATATATAATTATCAATCCATATTTCAAATATACAATCGATTTTATATAAATAAGTTCCACAAAACAGTTGGAGCTATTAGCTAATAATATCAACGTTGATCATCCTATTCAGCTGGCTAACAGCTGTTGGTGCCTCCATGGGGAACTAACCACTTCACTGCTCTCGTCATCTCCCCAAGTTGTAGCAAAGAATAGAGACGCAATATTCATCATCATCAGTTCAGTTGCACTTGCACATGCATATGGAAGTTCCAGAATAAGGCACCACAACCATCCCAGAAAGACAAAAAAGGAAGAAAGGCTTTATCCCCTTCCTTCCATTCCATGCACATGCATCAACCAAGCACACAGGACAGGACAGTAAGTCGGCCTCCATACTTTCTGGTCCATGCATACATACCGTTTGGTTTCGGCGACATGGATCGATATGCTGTGGTCTGTAGAGAGTTAGTTGCCACATTGAAGTGGGAGGAAGGAAGTGGCCGGTAGCATGTGGGAATTAGGGAAAGTGACATAATCACGAATCTATATATATAGTGGATATGCATGTGTGTGAAACATAATTGTTGAGAGTCTATTTGTTATTTCGTATTATTCAGATATTGTCGGATAGGTGAATTATGGGGGTTTATTCGGTTAGGTTAATTATTCGGGTAGTAAACAGTAATTAGTCAGGTTATATAAATATGATGTTATGTTAGGTCAAGGGCAAGCAATAATACAGAATTGTTCCCAACTCTCTCTCTCTCAACTCACCCTAGCCGAACCCCCTTCCTCTTCCTCTCAACTCGGCGGCTCCCATCCCGGGAACCGATTCTGCTCTCTCTCTCATCCCAAATTTCCCCTTCTTCCTCACCTAAATTCCCAATCCCTAGTTCGTTTAATCCCTAATTCGCACGCCTAGATCCGTGGTTCTCACAATTGGTATCAGAGCCTGGCTGGCGTGCTGATTACTGAGCTGCAAGAAGCAAGATGTCGAACACGGACAAACCGCAACAGCAGAGACAGGGCCAGGAGATCGTGACTGTGAAGGACATCACGCATAACAAGTACGACGCGGTCGTAACCACGTTGGAGAGCTTAACGGCGTCCACAGAGCGAGCCGCTGCTGCTTCCCGGAATTCGACCGAGGCCATAGAGGCGCTGGGAGAGCGAATTACTTCCTCGATTGAGGAGATGGGCACGGCCATGACTGAGAAGCTGTGCAAGGCTCTGGCGGACACCATGACTCAGGTTTTGATCGGTGTGTTTCAGGGCAAGGAGCCAAACCCGGGAAACCGACCTGAGGCTGTGGAGAAGATGGCGGCGGCGGTATCAATGGCCGCCGAGAGGAAGGAGGCCGCCCCGCCAGGAGCGACGGTGGGCGCGGGAGGCGGCGCGGCTGGAGGCGCGGCTGGAGGCGGCGCGGCTGGAGGCGCGGGCAGCGCCGTGGAAGGGGAGGCGGGCGGCGCGCTGGCTGCGGCGGCGGCGGCTAAGCCGCCAGGCGTTCTCGGCGGCAGGGAGGCCGCGGCGCCGGGCGAGGTGGTCGGCGGTGGGGGCTCAAGGGCGGCGCGGCCACCAGGCCCAGGGGGTCGTGGGGGCGGCTATCCCGGCGGGCCCAGACCAGCAGGAGGAGCGGGCCGGGAATCTGGTTCCGCACCAGTCTTCAGTGGGCCAGGTCTGCTTCCGGCTCCGACGGCCCACGACATTGCGGAGGCCCGCAGGCAGAAGAAGGTGGTGGAGTTCGAGGAATTGGGCCCGGACTATGAGGAGATGAGCTTCGCGGATCAGGAGGAGTGGGAGATGGGCCCTGGCCCAATGGGCCCAACCAGAACCCGGTGATTGAGCCCATGCTGGACCAAACCGGTAGACCGGTTGGGTTGTTGGCCGGCCGAACCAGTCACGGTCGGACCGGGATCGGTCGGACCGAGTCGGGCGGGGCCGAACCCGGCCGGACCGGGTCGAACCGGGTGGAACCGGGGCGCGGGCCGATGGGCAGCAGCAGGTACGGTCCAGGAGGAGGGCCCAGGCGCGACAGACAGGGCCCCGAGGCTGGTTATCCGCCATGGGGCACTCCACGGGCCGAGGGGGCACGACCGGGACGCCGGTTGGAGGAGGGTCAAGGATCCGGAACGAAGGCTGGGGGAGGAGAGATGTACCAGCATGAGATGGCCGACTGGGCCTACTCAGAGATGCAGAACGCGGGGCCAGAATACCGACATCCTGGGTCGGGCCATTCGATGCAGCCGACCGGCGGTAACAGGTACGGGTACAGCAATCCTCTGTATGACTATGAGGATGAGCTGGTGTTTAGGGCTAAACCGCCAGTTATTGAGTTTCCGAAGTTTGATGGCACTGGCGATGTGGGGCTGTGGTTGTATGCGGCTGAGAGGTGGTTTAGGAACCATCCGATCAGGGAGGAAAGGAAGGCGCATCTGGCGTCCTTTTACTTGGAGGGGGATGCCCTCCAGTGGTGGGAGTGGACTGAGCGGGCGTACGCAGCAGCAGGTGAGAGGATTTCGTGGGCTCGGTTTCAGGATGAGCTCCGATACCAGTTCGGAAGGGCAGAAGGCTGGGCCCCGGAGCAACTGGCCAAGCTCAAACAGACCGGGTCGGTAGCGGAGTATAGAGCGGAGTTCTTGAAGCTGGGAAACCAATGCAAGGAGATGACCGAAGAAACTCTGGTGGGGCTGTGCATGGCGGGCCTGAGGCCCGAGCTGGCCACAGCGGTCAAGGTCTTTGAGCCGGAATCTCTCCGGGTGGCTTTTAGAATTGCAGGGCGGAAGGAAGAGGAGCTAGCAAGCTGGAGGACCTCTGTGGGCAGGATACAGAGGGCCAGTGGTGGAGTAGGTGGCGGAGCTGGTACCGGGGCGGGAGCACCGGCGGCGGCAGCAAGCCCTCCGGCGACCGGAACCACTGCCGGGCCGCGGTTTCCGGCCAGAGCACCACCGCGAGGGTTCGTGAGGCTGACTCAGGCGGAGATGGACCAGAAACGCCGGGATGGGCGTTGTTTCAACTGTGATGAGAGGTATACTGTGGGCCACCAGTGCGCCAAGAGTCACTTGATGCTGCTAGTCGGGAATTGGGAGGATGAAGGCGAAGAAATGGAGAAGGGCGTCGAGGGAGAAGACAAGAAAGAAGAGGGCAAGACCCATGGCCCACCTTGAGGGCAAGGTGGGTTTCAAGGGGGATGGATTGTGAGAAACATAATTGTTGAGAGTCTATTTGTTATTTCGTATTATTCAGATATTGTCAGATAGGTGAATTATGGGGGTTTATTCGGTTAGGTTAATTATTCGGGTAGTAAACAGTAATTAGTCAGGTTATATAAATATGATGTTATGTTAGGTCAAGGGCAAGCAATAATACAGAATTGTTCCCAACTCTCTCTCTCTCAACTCACCCTAGCCGAACCCCCTTCCTCTTCCTCTCAACTCGGCGGCTCCCATCCCGGGAACCGATTCTGCTCTCTCTCTCATCTCAAATTTCCCCTTCTTCCTCACCTAAATTCCCAATCCCTAGTTCGTTTAATCCCTAATTCGCACGCCTAGATCCGTGGTTCTCACAGCATGAACCAAACTAGCTAGCCACTGCAGAAATGAAAATTAAAGTGTACATGATAGATTTGATGAGTTCTGATAATGTCACCACAGCACACTACTGTAGCCCATGGTTTTTTTTTGTTTCTTTTTTCCTTTTCTTGCTTTCTGTTGCATTTATATGCTATGCGGCTATGAGGAGGGTTGGGAAAGAGGAAGCTACGCAACAAAAGAAATGATATGATTGCGGTCAAACATAGCAGCTACTACCCTACAAACAAACTAACGCATGAGAGAGGAGGAGAAGAAGAAGAAGCATGCACGATGGGAGCATGGGGGTTGAAAGTTACATGAAAACATGATGTGTGTCTTTAGCATTTTACCCATATATATGTATAGCAAAATGGCCATATGGGTAGGTTTCCTATGTTTAGATATCGTGATGTGAGCCACGGACTCTTGTCCTCTCCTAATGGAGCACAAAAGCAAGTTAACTAAGGCATTATGAGTAGAAGTCTGGAGAAGATAGATTACCCGCCTTTCATCCCTCTCAGAGGGTGAGAGAGAGGGAGAGAGATTGTAAGAGTGGTATTAAGGCTGAGTCCAATGGGCACCCCATTTATGGGGGAATCTGCAAAAATGAAGGAGGAGAAGGTCCAATGGGGAGGTTTGGGCCTCCAAAAATGGAGGATCCTGCAAATGGAACTCCAAATTTGGGGATGGAAATGGGGGATCCCCAAATATAGAGACTCACTAAAGCCCGCCACGTGGCTTTTCTTTTTCTTTTTAAGATTTTAGGGGTTAATTGGGATTTTAATTAGGGGATTAGTTAAGAATTTAATTAGATCAATCATTTTCAAGTGTTGTGTGTAAACCCAAATTAGGTACATAATTTTTTTCCAAAAAAATTCGGACTCGGAATTTAACAGAATTCTATCGAAAAATTTGTATTTAAAAATGATGACGAACTATACAAAAATTAACATGAATAAATTATATTAAGGCTACGATAAGTACATTTATAAGTAAATGGAAAAACTAGAAAAATAAAAATCCCCAAATATGGAGATTGAAGCATTGGAGCAAAAGAGGGAAAATGGGGATCAATCCCCAAATTTGGAGATGAAGGCCCCCAAATTTGGGGTTTTGCATTGGACTTGGCCTAAGATTCATAATAATTTTGTCTCAACAACTTGAGTTATTGGAATCAACTGGTTCTTTATATGGTATTAGAGCTGGTTCGGCTAAGTGGTCGTGTGTTTGAATTTCCACGACCCCCAATATTAGCAGTTGATTAAAGCACATGGTATGGTGAGCCTGTGCAAACTTCAAGCCTGTGAGTTGGCTTTCGTCTGAGGGGACGTGTAAGAATGTGATATAAGATTCATAATAACCTTCTCTGAACAACTCGAGTTATTGAGATGAACTGATTCTTTACAGAGATGTTCAATTATATGTATCTACCATTTATGTGGTAAGTTTTGCTAGGTGATTGTAATTGTATTAATTGAACTTCAGCTGGGAAGAGTGTATGCTAGCTTGTTTGGCCTCTTTTTCAGCTTTGAAACCTCATCTTGCCTCAATTATGTCCCTAGCTAGCTAGCCACCCTAAAAAATATATATTTTGTGGGTTGCCTTAACAGAAGAGGATGGAGAACAAAGAAGGTTGAAACCAGGTTTGTTGAAAACTGATTTCTGAGGTTCAAAGTCACAGCCACTTGATCGAATTTGCATTGGCCTAAAATAAAATTACTACAACTAGTATATATGAAGAGATGTTTGTCAAAAGAAGGAACAAACAATATGCAAGAAACTTAACATGATAAGCTTCAAGGTGTGCACTAATTGTTCATGCACACGTAATCAATGATTTTAGACATTAAAAACACGAGCTAATATGTCAAGCGCAGTTAACATTATGATTTAAATGGAGAATTTGGCTACCATGAATGTCAAAGATACTTATATTACCGTGGTAGCATGTTTGACATATGAATGCGATTTTATCTTATTTTATTTTATCGTTCATCTTGATTTTGGGGAAGCGATATTAAAACGACATGAACAGCTGTTGATATTGAGCCACCACATTATGCTATTGTTCGACATGTCTTCATTTGATAAGATAACATTGCACTTTGCTTACACTTTTGGATTTCTTGGATCTAGTTCCCTTTCTTCTAAATTACAATCGTTTGTGAATTTAATTCAGCTAAAAATCTAAACGAGAATCTCTCTTTTATAATTTGGGTTGTATCAATAAGCTGAGCACTACCTAATCATCCTCACATGCTTAATTGACGATTTGTCAAAAGAAGATGGAAAAAACGAAAGTAAAAAGAAGCAGCAGAGAGGGAACCAAGAATAGGAGAAGTGGGGCCCTTTACCGTTTTGCTACATTGAAAGGCGAAGAATGAAAGAAGAAGAAGAAGGCCGCAAAGGCCAAAACCCAGCCGTTATAAAAAAAGCCCACTGCCTCTCCCAACTCTTCTCCCCCTTCCCCTTCCCCTTCCCACTCTCTCTCACTTCTCACTGAAGCTAAAAAAAAAGTTCCTTCCCCACCTCACAAGTCCGAAACGTTTCGTCGGGGTTTCACCCTCCGGCCATGGCTACCAGACAGCAGCAGCAGCAGAGATACCGTGGCGTCCGTCAGCGGCATTGGGGCTCCTGGGTCTCCGAAATTCGCCACCCTCTTTTGTATGTATTAATTCCCCTCCTAGCGTTCCTCATTATTTTCTCTGTCTTTGAAACATTTTCCTTCCTTTTCATTATTCATGAAAAGTGCACGTTGGTTATTTGTGTTTTCTGGCAACCAGGAAGACGAGAATATGGCTGGGGACGTTCGAGACGGCTGAGGACGCGGCCCGAGCGTACGACGAGGCGGCCCGGCTGATGTGTGGGCCGAAAGCCCGGACCAATTTCCCTTACAGCCCGGCCCAAGCCCAGTCGTCTTCTTCCAGGCTTCTCTCCGGGACCCTCGCCGCCAAGCTCCACAAATGCCACATGGCCTCCCTCCGAGGAATCGCCTCCAACAAAATCACTGCTACTAACAAAACTACTACCGCTACGACTAAAACTGGTGCAGTGAAGATGGAAGATACGATTCAGTACTCGCAGGAACATCGATGGAGAGAAGAAGCGCAATGCTGCGTCGGCGGCGGGGAAGCTGCGGCGGCGGAAACGGTGGCCGGAGGGAGTTTTGAGATGGCCAATGATCAGGAGGCGAAGCAAAATGGGTATGTTGGTGACGAGGATGAGCAGATTATGGTAGAGCAGATGATAGCGGAGCTGCTGGATTGTGGCGTGTCCCTGGAGCTTTCTTCTGTCTCTTCCTCATCTTATAATTACTAATTAATTCAGAATTAATGATATTAAATGTTAATTAATTAACTAGTATGGCTTAATTTTATCTTCTTTCAAGGCTTCTTCTAGTAGTTCTACCCTTTGCTTTTCTACGACGAACTTCCCACTTCCATGCTTGAATGCTTTCTGCCTTTCTTTTCCAAAATTAAATTTTTATAGATAACTAAACTAACAGATGGTTGATGACATGTTGCAAACAATATTTATTTACACAGAACCATTCACTGTATAAATTTATATATACGTAAATCCGCGAATGTTTGGGTTATAAGAGGAAATTAATGAAATATATATATAATTTGACTAGTACTGGCTATGGGCTAAATTACACGTTTCGCCACTCAAATCATATGAATATTTTATGTTTGCCATCTGAATCACTTTTCTTTCTTATTTGCCACTAACTTTACGAATCCTTTCACCGATAGTCATCGTCCGTCCAATTCCATTAAAATCATCCTACATGGCAATCAACTAGACCCTTTGACCGTTAGTTTGATGTCATGGCAATTAACTAACAATAAAAAACACTAATATTAATTTTTCAAATAAAAAACACTTCCAATCTTCCTTCCCCCCTCCATCAGTGTTAGACATTATTTCACAACCCATACTCCCGACGGTTGTGCACATTGTTCCCGACGTGCTGTCGAAATATGGAGGGTCCCCGCGGGAGTAATCCACCATCATCATCAGCCACACCCTCGTAGCCCTTCGCCGGTCTCGAACCTCACGGATAGGAGCTGTCGGCGTCGACGCTGCTAGATTGAATGGGAATAAGAGCAATTAGTTAGTGCGAGCTCAATTGGTGGTGCCAGAGACCACGTTCCAAGTGCGGCTACCGAGACAACGGAGGCGGCTGTGAGAAGTAGTCCGCCGGCATACCTTGTGATGAATCTTTCCTTCTCCACAGCATCGCCGTCCTAGGGGATGCCATGAAGGACCCAAACTCTGCTCTCGACGTCGTGACTAACGACTGGTTCACTTCGAGGAAAGATGAGTTCGGCTGCCGGAACAAGCAAGGGAAACCGTGGTCAAGCTAAGGCGACAAAATTAGTATCCAGATCCTCCATGGTTGGATTGTAGTTCCCCGTCAAAAGAATCACAAAGTTTCACAAAATCGGCAAGTGCACTGAACAAGTCGGCGCAAGAGCTCCCGTATATCTCTACGTTGTCCTCGAATACCTCGCCGCTGAGGTTCCTTACCGCCGATTCACTTTTCTCTTTCCGTAATTAGATTTGGTCAATTAAGATTTGGATCATCCACAAAGAACCCAATCGACGCCTCGCGCACGACCCTCAATTCCTCCATCGCGCTTTCCCCAGTGATGGCGTTATGATCCCACGCCACAATCCAAATTCTGGATCTGTTCTGATTTCCAGCCACGTCTCGTCGCAGTAAGAGTCAGAGCATCTGGCCACTCTCCGTTTCATCAATTTCGTGCAGCAGATATCACATCCACGGAGGTGGAAGGGGGAGAAAGAAATAAAGTTTTTAATTTGAAAAATTAATATATATTTATTATTATTTTTTATTGCCATGTCATCAAACTAACGGTCAAATGACATTGTTGACTGCCATGTAGGATGTGTAACACCTTAGCCAAATCCCACATCGATAAAGCACGGGAGATATCCATGGTTCATAAGTAAGAAACCGACCTTAACTGACAAGACGCGTTTTGGGGTGTAATGGAGGAGTTCTTGTGAGAACTCCGAAGTTAAAACGTTCTCAGTGTGGAGTACAACAAGGAAGCGTGACCTTATGGGAAGTCACCCTGAATTGCACCCCAAGTCAAAAACCGTGAGGGTCGAGCCCAAAGCGGACAATATCTTCGTCGGGAAAAGGTTCGGGATGTTACAGGATGGTTTTAACGGAATTGGATGGACGGTGACTATCGGTGAAACGATTCGTAAAGTTAGTGGCCATTAAAAAAGAAAAGTGATTAGAGTGGCAAACGTGAAAGATTCATATAATTTGAGTGACCAAACCTGTAATTTAGCCCATGGCTCTGAAACTTTTGTAGTTTGTATGGCCGGCAACTTCCTAGAGTGATGTTATTTTCTCAAAGATAAATTTAACTAGTGCCTACAATTTGACGAACCCTATGAATATGATGCACACTACCACGGCAGCGACTTACGAACTAGTACAGAAAATAGTCAATACGATTGGTCTACTCATTGCAAATGATCCAAAAACGTTTTGTACTTGGTAGGATATCACAGGAGGTGCGAGAGATGAAATTATGGTAGAAGGAAGAAGAAGAACTCAATAGAGAAGAGGGGGAGAGTGAAATGAAAAAGGTTATGTGAGGGTAATATAGAGTTTACCAAAACTAGCAAGGATAATTTTGGAAGGAAGGGAAGGAAAATATGACATCTAAAGAATAATATAAGGGGTTTCTCAAAAAAGCTTTCAGGGATTCAAAATTTCCTTTCGCGCAGCCACGTCATCGCCTGCTTCTCCCAATCACAACAGCCTAATTAATCACACATTGAGTTATTAAAAAAAAAATAAAGAAACCCCTAAACCCTTCCGTCCCGACCGTTCTTCTCTCTGCACCCAAATCTCCCCGAGTATATGTCGATCATTCCTGCCGCCAGCCACTCGATGCCACCGCTGCAGTGGCATAGCCAGGATTTCACTCAAGGTGGGTCCGACATAAAAATAAAATTATATAAAATGAATGAAATGACCAATAACGTGTTTCATAGTATTTCAACATATTTTCATTGGAAGGTGGATAATTCGATACTAAATTAGAAATTAGTAAATTTATAATACATAATTAGGGACACAGTTTTATATAAAGTCAAGAGTTATTTATATAATATGCAAGGTTCATGTGTACCACAAATCTACAATTTATTTGTAGATAAGTAAAACTAGTAAACATGAGGTAATAAGTTCAAGAGTTATTAATTGTGTACAAATATTGTTATTTGTGTAATAATTTAGCAAGGATTGTGAATCCGTAGCAGTGGTTGTACTAAAAAAGTCAATAGTATGATATTTATGTTGAAACCATGGTTTAATTGTGATTCAACCGTTTCATACTACTAAAAAACTGTCTACGATTTAAAATCCAATAAAAGGTTTTCTCGATCGAACCACCTATACAATACGATTTTACAAACACTATAATCTTGAGCCAAGGTGGATCCCGAGACCCACCTTGTTATGAGCTGGCTCCGCCATTGCTTCGCAGTCAACCCCTTAGATGCTCCTCCCATCCAATCTCTTCCTGGTAGAGTAGTCAAAGAGTAAAGGAAATACCACATTGGTGGGAGAAGGAAAGTGCAAGTTGTTTTTAAGTTTGCTTTCCACTTTAGTTATTGGATAAAGTGGTTAGTGGGCTTTTGGAAAAAGTGTGGGCTATTTAGTTTGACATATTAAAACGCACTTAGCACTTTGCGCGTTTGCGCGACGCGTTCGGAAATTGAATTGATTTTTTTGGCTATTTAATTAATTTTGGATAATTAATTGGATTTAAGTTTTGTGAAACGACGCAACCCTTGAGAAGGGAACTGCCGTTTTCTCAAATCTTATAAGAGACGTTGGTCAGAAGGTTGAGTTCTAACGTTCATCTTCTTCTCCTCGTTTTTACTTCTCCAAAAACACAAACACAGAAGTCAGAAAGGTTGCTGCTTTCAGACTTTGGTTGAAGGGACTCCTGGGGGTGGTTTGCCTAATTCCTACCAGCAACGAAGTAGTGGGGGCAAATAACACTCTAAGGAGAGTGATTAATCACGCCTTCAATCCGGTTTTCTCCATAATGTTTCCCTGATAATCTTAGAGTGTTATTTTTAGTGTGACAATGGATTCTGGAGTGGAGAGCACTTTGAAGGCGTATGCCTCTGATTCCAACAAACTCAATCGGTTTGATGGAACCAATTTCACCCGCTGGCAAGAGAAGATGAAGTTTCTGTTTCTATTGACTGCTTTGAAGATCGTGTACATACTGGATCCTGATTTGGTGCCGCTAGAAGAACCACAAGACATTGACTCTGATGAATTGAAGGCTGAGTGCAAGAAGAGGAGTGATGACAGCCTGCTGTGCCGAGGATACATCCTCAATTCACTCTCTGATCGTCTCTACGATCTGTATTCCCAGTTGGCGACCCCTACTGAGATTTGGACATCTTTGGAGAACCAGTACAAATCAGAGAAACAAGGCGCAGATAAGTTTGTCACATTCCAGTTCTTTGAATTTAGTATGATTGATAAGCGTTCAACTCTGGATCAAGTTCATGAATTCCTAATCTTGGCCTCTAAGTTCACTGCGTTGAAGATAACTCTTCCTGATGCGTTTCTGGTGGGGGCAATTATTGCGAAGTTGCCTCCATCATGGAACAATTATAGGAAGAAATTACTTCATACGTCAGAGGAGTTCACTTTGGAGCAGATTCAGAAGTACCTTAGGATCGAGGAGGAAACTCGTATCCGTGACAAGGATCTGAATTCGGAGGCACCATCAAGTTCCAAAGTGAATGTTGTGGAGAGCAAGAAGGGAAAGAAGAGAAAGGCCATGAATAATTCCAACAACCAGACCAACAACCAGAAGAATAAAAAGAAAAAGTCGTCCCCTATGTCCACTAAGAATTGTTTCAATTGTGGGCAATTGGGACATATTGTTCGCTTCTGTCCTAATCCAAAGAAGAACCAGAATGAAGGGGCTGCAAGTGCAAATGTGATTGAGAAAGTTGAGCCTAGTGAGATTGTTGCAATGATTTCTGACTTACATGTGAGTATGATTCAGGAATTGCACATGGCTGGAGTCATGACCAGTGCTGATTGGTGGTATGATTCGGGGGCAACTGCTCACATTTGCAACAAAAGAGCCATGTTCAAGGACTACACAGAGTCAGCGGAGGGACATGATGTTCTGTTGGGTGATCATCGCACGATCAAGGTTCTTGGATCTGGAACCGTGGAGCTTTTCTTCACTTCGGGAAAGAAAGTTGTTCTTACCAATGTCCTTCACGTTCCTGATGTTAGAAAGAACTTGGTTTCTGGTTTCATGCTTTGTAAGAAGGGGATAAAGGTTGTGATAGAATCTGATAGGGTGATTCTGACCAAGGCTGGTATGTTTGTTGGGAAGGGCTATGTTAGTGATGGTATGTTTAAGCTAAGTATTGACAATGGTAATATTAATAATAAAGTTGATGGTTCTGCTTATATCGATGTGCATGCAAATTATAGTATAGAAAGTAATTCATTTGATTTATGGCATAATCGATTGTGGCATGTTAACTTTAAAACTCAGAAATATATGTCTAGGAATAGTTTAGTAATTTGTGGTGATGACAGTGGAGATAAATGTGAAATCTGTGTGCAAGCTAAGATGAAGAGAAAGCCATTTCCTAAGTTGGTTGACAGAAAATCAGAATTGTTAGAATTAGTACATTCTGATATTTGTGAATTTCATGGTCAATTAACTAGAGGAGGATGTAGGTACTTCATTACTTTCATTGATGATAGTACTCGATTTACCTATGTCTATTTAATGCGAACCAAGGATGAAGCCTGTGATAAGTTTAAGTTGTATAAATCTGTTGTTGAAACTCAAAAGGGTAGGAAAATATAGATCCTTCGAAGTGACAGAGGTGGAGAGTATTTTCCAAATAACTTTAACGAGTTTTGTGAGCAACATGGTATAATACATCAAAGGACTGCTCCTTACACCCCACAACAGAATGGAGTAGCAGAGAGAAAAAATGGAGTTCTTTCTGACATGATTAATGCTATGTTGATGAATGCTAGTGCTCCAAACAATTTGTGGGGTGAGGCTTTGCTAACAGCCTACCATGTACACAATAGGATTCCGTCTAAGAAGCTAAGGGAATCTCCCTATGAGTTGTGGAAGGGAAGGAAACCGAACTTGAGTTATCTTAGAGTTTGGGGCTGTCTTGCTTTCTACAGAGTCCCAGATCCTAAGAGAACTAAGTTAGGACTACGAGCTTTGAAAGGTGTTTTTCTTGGATATGCAGAAAACTCGAAAGCCTATAGGGTTCTAGATTTAGAATCTAATGTGGTTGTGGAATCGAGAGATGTTGAGTTCTTTGAGAACAAGTTTCGACGTGACTCTGCAAATGTAGAACCATGTCGAGTTACTTCTGTAGATTCCTCAAATGAGTCTATCTCTGCTCCCGCTTTTGACATTGGTTCTAGTAGCAAAAGGCCTTTAGATGACCCTGCTGCTAATGAACCACGAAGACGTCAAAGGGCTCGAAAGGAAAAGAGTTTTGGTCCAGAATTTATTGATCCTCAAGATATAGTCTTTCTTGTAGAGGGAGATAGGTTAAATAAGGTTACAAGAAAGATACCCATTTTGTTCCATGTGCAAGACGATCCCAAAACCTATCAAGAAGCAATGGCTTCTAGAGATTCTGCCTTTTGGAATGAGGCTGTTAATGACGAGATGGATTCGTTATTAATAAATAAGACTTGGGTTCTTGTGGATTTGCCTCCGGGATCTAAGGCTATTGGATGCAAATGGGTATTTCGCATTAAGTATAACACGGATGGATCAATACATACCTTCAAAGCTAGATTGGTGGCAAAAGGGTTTAGGCAAAAGGAAGGAGTAGATTGCTTCGACACCTATGCACCAGTTGCAAGAATTAATTCCATAAGAGTGCTTTTAGCTTTGGCTTCTATTTACAATTTGCATGTACACCAAATGGATGTAAAGACGGCATTCTTAAATGGTGAGTTAGATGAAGAAGTGTATATGGAGCAACCAGAAGGGTTCGTGTTGCCTGGAAATGAAGGAAAGGTGTGTAAATTGCAAAAGTCATTGTATGGACTTAAGCAAGCACCTAAACAATGGCATGAGAAATTTGATTCTGTTGTTTTGGCTCATGGATTTTCTCATAACTCTGCTGATAAGTGCATTTATTCAAAGTGCACAAAAGAGTATATGGTCATTATATGCCTTTATGTTGATGATATGTTGATAATAGGAACTAACATGAAAGGTATAAATGAGACCAAAGAGTATCTAACTTCCTGCTTCCAAATGAAAGATCTTGGAGAAGTAGATACTATATTGGGGGTTTTGCTTTGAGTCAGTCACATTATGTCGAGAAGATGCTCAAGAAATTCGAGCATTTGGATATAAAGGAGGCTAACACCCCTTATGATGCATCTTTTAAGCTTTGTGCGAATGAGGGAAGAGCAGTGGCACAAGTAGAGTATTCTAGTGCTATTGGAAGTTTGATGTATGCAATGGGATGTACTAGGCCCGATATTGCATTTGCGGTGGGCAAACTTTCTAGATTCACTAGTAATCCTAGTGCCGATCATTGGAGAGCTATAGGAAGAGTCTTTGGTTATTTGAAAAGAACCAAAGATTTGGGACTCTTCTATAGCAACTTCCCCGCTGTACTAGAAGCATTTTCTGATGCTAGTTGGATCACGAGCGCTAGTGATAATAAATCCACAACAGGATGGATTTTTACACTAGGTGGTGGAGCTGTTTCTTGGTCTTCGAAGAAACAAACATGTATTACACACTCCACTATGGAAGCAGAATTCCTAGCCCTTGCGGCGGCTGGAAAAGAAGCAGAATGGCTAAGGAACATGCTGTTAGATATAGAGTTGTGGCCACAACCGATGCCAGCCATTTCTGTATTCTGTGATAGTGAGGCTACGTTGTCTAGAGCTTATAACAAGATTTACAACGGTAAGTCTAGACACATTAGCCTAAGACATGATTACGTTAGGTATTTGATTACTAACGGAGTCATTTCTATTGTGTATGTAAGGTCGTGCAACAATTTGGCAGATCCTCTTACAAAGGGGTAGCCAAGAGGCATGATCTATGAGACATCCCAAGGGATGGGATTGAGACCTTTTGTATAGTTAGAAGTAATGGAAACCCAACATTTTCTTTAGATATTCCCTAATTAAAAGGTTCAATGTGGTAATAACAAGTTACTCTAACTGGGAACTAGTTTATCGTACAAGTAAATTAGTTGTAAGAAGGGTGAGTTGTAGAACTCTTAATGACGTTCATTTGGAATGTCACCTATGTGAGCATTTGGAGTGGTGCCGCTCTAACGAAAGTAAAGGTCAACTTTTGTATATGCTCATGAAACAGGATAAGCACATGGCCATAATAGTGCTACCCTTGTTGGTGGATGTGTTTTAGAGAAGAGACGAGTACGTGTGTGACTCACTCCTACTGTCACTCTAGAAAATGGCCAAGTGTAACCACTTTCTAAAGCGTAGTATAGCGGGTTTGAGTTTTATTGTCAACCCGGGTCCTAGATGTGATGACTACTCAGTGAATTCGTATTATCTAGCAATGCAACTTTAGTGAAGATCTAAACTAACAAGCAAGCAAAGTAACTAAACAGTTGTTTTCAGGTTAAGAGAGGTCACCCGGATATGGTTCCCCCTAGTCTGCAGTTAAGCCGGATTTTAATTACCAAGTTCAATTTCTATGATAGTTATACTGCGGAAGGTTCTCAAACAGTCTGAAGTATCGACTAAAGGTCTTGAGACCCTCTCAATCTGAGTCTCTAGCGGGCGACTAACCTCCACCGGAGTAAACAGATTGAGGCCCTAACGAACCAAACCTCCACTACCGAATGGAATTCGGTACAGAATAGCGAATTGGCTCCTCGACTAAAGTCACCAATTCGCCACCTTCAATCAAGGATACTCTATTAACCTAGGCAGATATTCTCATTCTAGGTTAAAGCAGAAACAACAGGAATTTGATCAGGATTCATGCCATTCAATCATTCAAACCTCAATTGAATATAATCAATTCATAGAAACAGTACTTGGGTTCATACACTCAATCCTAACATACAGAACTAGGGTTTCCCACACCCAGATGAATGGGAGAACTACTCCATGGAGAAAGAAGCAACAGCAGAATAAGATGCGGAAACCATACTGTGAAGATGGATTTCTACTCCTAGACGTTGAATCGGCACTTCTCCAAGCTCAAGCCAAGCTCCAATGGTGTTGAAGATCAAGCTAGGTCACTTGGAGACTCTTGTTCGTCGCTTTCTCTCTCTAGGAATCGTTCTCTCTCTCTAAAACTCGAATCCCCTTCTGTTTTGGCTGAAATCTGCTTAAAAACCAGAATTTCCCGACTCACACGGGCAGGCCACACGGCCGTGTGGCTCACCCAAGTGGCCGTGCGAGTCAAAACGCACCGTCCCATTAATTCGATTTTCAGCCATCTCACACGTAGGAATGGCAATGGGGCAGGTCCGGGGCGGGTTTCTTGGTACCCATACCCGCTCCGTGGCAGGTCGGGTAATTGATCACGGGTCGCGGGTCGGGGCAGGTCGACCCAATGGGTATGCAATTTATATTAAAAACATTAGAAATATTCGTTATTTTTATTATAAGACTTTGAAAACAAACAATATTATGATAATTGTAGTTAAATTATTGGAAAAATTGAGGTTTTCACTAATTTACAACTTTCTTATAGCTAAAATATGATGCAATAAAAGGAAAATTCTAAGTAATTTGACTAAAATTACATGTAATTTAGACAAGAACGGGTCGAGAATGGGGCGGGTCAGGGCAGGTCGGGTCGATAAGACTACCCATGCCCGCCCCGCCCCGCCTACGGGGCGGGTCGGACCCGCCCCAAAACAGGTCAAACAGGTCAGGTAAAACGGGTCAGGTCGAAATTGTCATCCCTACTCACACGGCCAAGGTTGCACGGCCGTGTGGATTTCCTGAGTTGCCCGTGTTTGCTCTCGGTGGAAATCACACTGCCAATTTTGCAACTTGCACGACCGTGTGACACCCAGGGCTGCCCGTGTTTGTTCTCGCACAATTCCACACAGCCTGGATTGTCAGTAGCACGGCCGTGTGGTCTTTATGTGTGGCTGTGCAGCTTCCTTAGAACCTCGCCATGCGTCCGATCCTCGTCCAATCGACCCCAAACTCGCTCCCAAGCCTCCATTCACGTACTAGGACCTGAAATATCATAAACAAGCACAACCTAGCGTGAAATCGGCCTAAAACACGAGAATCAACACCTCAAACGGAGTAAGAGCAGGGGTAAAAACATGTGTAAATAACGGTCTATCAGTGTGTGGTGTCTCCGGTTCTAGCTTTGGATCTTGACTCCTAGGCTTAAGCCCGTCATTGATTCGCTATGAACTTTGAGATGCTTACACTAAGTAAAGGTTCAAATCGAAAAGATACCTTTATGTATGCGTTACTTGTTTGAGGCAGGTATTCTCGACTCTTATTGACTAAGTGGGGGATTGTTAGAGTAGTCAAAGAGTAAAGGAAATACCACATTGGTGGGAGAAGGAAAGTGCAAGTTGTTTTTAAGTTTGCTTTCCACTTTAGTTATTGGATAAAGTGGTTAGTGGGCTTTTGGAAAAAGTGTGGGCTATTTAGTTTGACATATTAAAACGCACTTAGCACTTTGCGCATTTGCGCGACGCGTTCGGAAATTGAATTGATTTTTTGGCTATTTAATTAATTTTGGATAATTAATTGGATTTAAGTTTTGTGAAACGACGCAACCCTTGAGAAGGGAACTGCCGTTTTCTCAAATCTTATAAGAGACGTTGGTCAGAAGGTTGAGTTCTAACGTTCATCTTCTTCTCCTCGTTTTTCCTTCTCCAAAAACATAAACATAGAAGTCAGAAAGGTTGCTGCTTTCAGACTTTGGTTGAAGGGACTCCTGGGGGTGGTTTGCCTAATTCCTACCAGCAACGAAGTAGTGGGAGCAAATAACACTATAAGGAGAGTGATTAATCACGCCTTCAATCCAGTTTTCTCCATACTGTTTCCCTGACACTTCCCCCAGAAGTTCTACCTTCCCGTTGTTCTTCGACGGCAAATCGCAACTATCGGAATCTTCATCTTCTCATTTCCAACCGCCGGCCATCACTACAATTGAATCCTTTGACTAAATGAAAATTCTGCTTATAAACAAAAGTTTAATAATCTGACCCTTATTTCTCCTGTACCACATTCTCCATTTTATTTCTTTTGCCATCCTTTTGGGTTTGTGATGGGTTCTTTGAAAAATTTTTGTTTGCAATTGGGAGAAAATTTTAAAGGGAGAATTCAGCTCTTGTGCATTGATTTTGACATTTTGTGAATGAAATCAAATTAAATTTTAGTTAAAATTAATACAAGTTAAAAGCTTAAATATGAGCATATACATTTATGTGCATCTACAATGTTATCATTGGTACATCAAACGTTTCTTGAACATATATGATCATAATGCTTATAATAATTGTAAAATATATACATTATTTTTTATACATTCATATATTTATTATTCAAAGATGTATGGTGTTTCATAGGCATCCAAGTTTCATGGCATATAATATAATGCGCTATTAATTATGAATACTTATAATGTTGCATGTATTCATAGTGTTGGCGCGCACTGTAAATTATCAACCATATATTTAAAGATCAAGTCAATAGGTGAACTCTCGATCATTTGTTTTGTTTCTATAGGAGTGACAAATGTTTGTTTTTAGTTAGGTGTTATTGAAGAGATTCGAATTTGAACCTCTGAATTTAAGATCGATGGTATTACCACTGAACCCGGCCCTGTTTCGCAACCCTCGACCATATGTTAAGTGCCTTTATTGGGATAATATACATAGTCAAAATATTACCGAGACTTTATAAACCACCATGGACGGTATGATTCAAAATTATAGAATTGAATCATGATGAATTGGTATGTTAAATATTGCCATAAGGCTCTGATGGGTTTAGTTTAATAGAGAACAATTAGGAGGTCAGTAGCTTAACTTGGAAACATGTATTGTTTGCACCAATAATTAAAAATATTTGAATCTGTTCGCTATTTGATACTGATAATAACTGATATTCGGTCACGATATCAAAACCCTTCATTGAAGTTGCATCCAAAAGAAAACAAAAAAAAAATCTTTTTTTTACAACATTGAAGATTGAGAATTTAAAAAGTAACTTAATCATACATAAGGATATTTCTTTGGATTGCTTATACATTTATGGTCGATTAACAATGCAAAAAATTGTTCAGCACGTACGATCACACAAACAATAAATGACGGGCCATAGGAAAAGCTTTATTCTCACCAAATAAATCAATTAATATAAATAATAAAAAGTAACGGACCTATTGCTTACACATTCATCGTCGATTAACAATGCAAAAAATTGTTCAACACGTATGATCACATAAACAATAAATAACAGGCCTTAGAAAAAGATTTATTCTCGCCAAATAAATCAATTAATATAAATAATAAAAAGTAACGGACCCGGCCAACGGGCCGGGAAGAAAGCTAGTTTCATTTCATCAAATTTACGAGACATTTATTTAAGAAAAAAATCGATAATTAAGATATTTTGAATGTCACTTTTCACAAGTTCAAAATCACTCATTTTGCTTCTTCTTCTCAAAAGTAGCATTTGAAAAAATGTCTTATTATGTGGGATTGTGACTTGATCCTTGGACAGAGACCCAAGAAAGGCCCAATCGGCTTATTCATCAACGAGGAACTAATCAGCCTGGACAAAATCCAGGCAGAAGTCCAATTTCACGAGTTAGAGATCCAGAATAAAAGTTGGACCAAGCTCATAAAAAGCCTAAACTCAATTAGCCCGTAGGGAGAAGTCCAGCCCAAGGATTCATGATCCATTTAAGAATTATAGGAAGCTGATAAAAAAAAAAAAACGGATAAATACAAATAATTTTTGTGTGTGTGAATTTACACTTTTTATCGTTTGTTGTGTGACCAATCGAATTATCAAAACAATGATCATAAGATTGGGTGCAGGCAAAATCAGAGTACCAGAGGCATACCTTATTTTACATATATTATATTATGTTTCATATTTGTATAGGAAATCGAACAGATATTTCCCATTATACATACCAGAAAATTTCAGTACTAATAGTAGACTAGTAGTCCAATTACAATACATATGTATTCCTTATTGTTCCTTACAACACTCAAACGCCCTTACATACACTAGAATACATCAAGATGATCATTACAAACGAGGCGACGTCGCACCTCAGGGTCTAAGAGCTTATGCTAACATTCACCATAAGTGTCCCTTTGTCACACCCAAACACCATCCTGCACGCCAAAAATGTTTTTAAAAACCAATCTTTGGTGTGTTAGAATATGGAAGGAATGAAACCAATCATGAAGATTGAATTATTTTTAGGTAGGTACTTACTTGTTGGAGCCTCCCTTGTACCCAATAGCCCACACCCTTTCCAACCCGCAATTCAGTGTCTCAGTAACCCTGTGCACATAATAACTTCATAAGTTCCTCCTCTCCGAATTAAACATGATCAGTGTTTTTCTCTTATCTAAGCTGTACGTCAACGCAAGAAAGCATGGCAGTGCAAGAGAAGTTAAGATGGATATATATAATTACTTGAACGTGGTCGCATCCCATATTATCAAAGTCCCATCTTCAGAGACCGAGACGAAGATTGGAAGCTCCGGATGCGCAGCCACCGCGGTGACATTGTTCGTATGGCCTTCCAAAGTTTGTACACAACATTTCGTGTCACAGTCCCAAACCTTCACCGAGAAATCATCCGAACCACTCAGAATGTACAGCTTCTCATCATCATCATCATCATCATCATCTCCAGCTGATACCAAATAATCCACACAGTTGACTCCTTTTGCATGTCCATCCAGTGACCCGACCGCAGCAGGCGAGCCAGCGTTCCACAGCTGCAACACAAACAAAGCGAACTGATCATCAATCCACCATGTTTTCAGTATCCAAATCATCCAAAGATACACAGAGTTTGAGACATGATACGCGTACCTTGAGAGAGTTGTCGAGCGATGCAGTGGCCAAGGATTGGCCGTCCAGTGGGTTGAGAGCAACCTGCATGACGTAATGCGAGTGTCCTTCGAGGACTCGAGTGCATTCCCAGTCTCTCTCCCAATCCCACATCTTCACCACCTTGTCGTCACCGGCGGACAGCAGGAGTGGAAGCGTCGGGTGTGGGCAGAGACTCCTGATGAAATCCTCGTGTGCATGAAACTCCTTCACCAGCTCCGTGGTGGTTTGATCGTAGACTCGGATCTTGCCGTCCTCGGATGCGGTCACGATCCACTGCTTCCTTGGGATGAACTTGGCTGATCTCACGGGAAAATCCGTGGCCTTAAATGACTTCACCACTGCCTGGAAAACCAAAGTTTGTTTATATGGGTTAATTTAATTTCTACGTCTCAGGATGGAATGAATGGAGAGAAAGAAGTTGAGATATATCTTTCTTACTTGAGTCTGGAAGTTGAGAATGCGGACCTCTCCTGAATGCATGCTCAGCAGAATCCATGGCTGAGTTGGATGGAATTCTACCGACTTCACCCTCTCCGAAGCTTGGGAAAATGTTTTCTGTCACATAAAACAATTTTGGATCAATATTATGTATAAGCATTTTCTTTAGCACGAGTCCTACTAGTTCAGATAAGAGGAGAGAGATAGGGAGAGACGTGGAAATATTTGGTACCTCAATTTGAAACGCCTGAGATTAGTTCAATTGATCCCAATTCCAATGTGTTTGGAAACAAAGTTCCAAGGGCAGAAAGAAGAAGAACAAATGGAGCAACACTGTTAGTAAATTGAGTACAAGAGAAAATAAAAGAACAAAAAAGTAATACTGACATTGATTATTTTTTTAAAAATTCGAATATAATATATGGTGGATGGTCACACTTATCAAATCGAAATTTACGAACGAAACGTTACAAAACCGAAAAAAAGGTGGAATGAGAGTTAAGAAGTGGTCGAAGCATGCATAAATTAGAGTCTCACCATTAATCCTTTTTCTGTTCTGCTTTCACAAACTTGATGACCGAAGCTAGCTATTTATTTAATTTGGCTGTGGTTTGGGTGTTGATGATATGAAGAAGTCTGTGGGGAAGTATATATAGGGCTTGGAGATAGAGGGGGAACTGCATGCAGATGAATCCTTTGTGGCTAAGGAAAGAAACTAATTACTGATTGGTCACAGGATGGGTCAAACAATACTGTTTGATTTCTTCGATGAGACTTTTCAGCTGCCTGCTCGATCGCATCATTAAATTCATGCTGGCCGTTGATGGCTACACATGGACTGGGATCGACGGCTGATACTTTGAGTCTTCGCAAAGCGTGTGGACTGGCACACTGTGGGTGAATGGATGGAAGTCGCTCTCTTAGATAAGTCGAAGAGAAGGCCTGCCTGCCTTGTTCTACGAAGGTTGTGTTGCCAAGCCCCACCACCACGGCTGGTAGTGTTATGTCCTCGTGACGTGACAACTATTTGTATTCTACTTTCCTTCTGTAATACTTGAAGTTTAGCGTAAGTTTTAGTTTTGATTCGAATTTAAAATAATACAATCGTGCACTACAACAAAACTTGACTTTAGAGACATAAGTTATTTGCAAATGACTACAACAAAACTTGACTTTAGAGACATAAGTTATTTGCAAATATGTAATATCTGTTACTGATTAAGAAATTAGACGCAAATTTATTTGATACAAATTCTATTATTAAAACATATACTTTGCTCCTTCGAATGCTTTTAGAGACAGATGTAATTGTTTCTCATTCTAGCTTTTGGGACAACCCTATTTGCTCCTTTATTTACTTTTAAAGACAAATGAAATTGTTTGCCATTCTAGTTTATGAGAGAACTTTATTTGTTTGTAAAAAGCCCAATGAAGACATAGATTATACATTCCGAGACAAATAAATTTGTTGGTATTTCAACTTTTTGCGTGTCCATTTTTCTATTAACATCGTTTAATTACTATTTTATTATACCAATAAAGCTTTAATAGAGGAAATTTGCTAATATTAAACAAGAAACAAAAGCTTCTTACATATATGTAGGGCTGGCTATTTGGACCGGGACCGGATGAAAAACCGGAAACCGGACCGGGACCGGATAGTAAACCATCCAATCCAATCTTTGAGCTTAGATTTGAGGTAAAAAATCGGATAAAGACCGGATAAAAGAGCTCAACATCCAAAACTTAAGGGTAATTTGCATAAACGGTCACAAACCTTTGCACTTAGTGCAAAATTTAACCAACTCCTCACCCTTTTAGGCCTTAGGCCACTCAAATTCCCACAATCTCAATATAAAATCAAGACCGAATTGGGACCGGACCGGGTCAAGACCGGACTGTATCCAATCCAATCTTCGGTCCTTATATTTTCAAAAAAACTGGACTGAACCGGATCAATTTGGGCCAATTTAACCGGACCGGACCGTATAGCCACCCCTACATATATGTATAATCAACGGCGGCTAATACAACAAAACTAGTACAATAGAGTACACAAAGGAAAAATAATACAATAAAAAGGACGAGAACCGACATAAACACCGCAGCCATGGATTCTTTTAGTGAAAAAGTAAAGACCACAAGAACTAGGAATTTGTGTAGCCTCGGTACATATATGTATAATCAACGGCGGCTAATACAACAAAACTAGTACAATAGAGTACACAAAGGAAAAATAATACAATAAAAAGGACGAGAACCGACATAAACACCGCAGCCATGGATTCTTTTAGTGAAAAAGTAAAGACCACAAGAACTAGGGATTTTTCCAGAAATAGCACCATTAAAAAAATTACAAAAATAGCACCGAGGCTACACAAATTCTAAAAGTAGCACCCTTTTGTAAAACCACACGGCCAAGGTGAGGTATACATACAAATCGCACCTTGAACAGGCGGTTTGCTTTCTGACCTACCAGAATCGCATCCTAGCAAGGCAGTTCTTAGGCTGACCTAGCAAAACCGCCTGCTGAGGATGCGATTCTGTTTCTCTAACACAAACTGCATCCTCAGGGTGCGGTTTTCATTTGCCGACACACAAATCGCACCCCCCTGCGGTTTGTGTGTCGTCCCCATTTTCCCGACAGCCAGCATGTTGGCCATGCAGGTTGACAGACGTGGGGCTGCATGGCAGATGAAAATCGCAGCCTCCCCCTGCGGTTTTCAGTGATGAAAAGCCTATAAAAGGCAGCCCCGATAAACCTCTTCTCTTCACACTTCTCCTTCTTCTTTTTCATCATCATCTTCTTCTTCTTCTTCTTCTTCAATTTTCTGTTGTAGCACCCTACTTTTTATTGTTTTTGCGATTAACGTTAACTCGTAAGTTTATTTTGTATTACTTTTTATTGTGATTTGAGATTTTTATGATTTTAACTGAATTACGGTTTTATTGCAGATGACATTCCAAAAGTTCAAACTTGGGTTACGTTGGAATGGTTACACGGAAGAGACCGGAAAGGGGGTCACCTACGTCGGTGGCAATTTTCAGAAAATAAAGGTACCAGACCGATGCTTGAAGACCTCCATCAAATGTGTACTAACTTTACTTGCATGGATGGCACGAGAAGAGTTGATCGGATGGTATACCGATATCCAAACAGAGAAGTCGGGTCTTTGTGGCATGATGAATATCTCATAACCACTCAGGATGAAGTAGATGCCATGCTCGAATTCTCGAGGTCCAATAATCTTTCCAAAGCCGAGATGTTCGTTTACACCGAGGCGGTCGAAGGCGTTGGAGGTCATTCTGGAGACGGGCAAACATCTGGTATCCATGGTGGAGGTGAATTATATGGAGATCATCCATACCAAAGTTACCATGATCCTCATTCCTACTTTCAGTACCAAGAGCAAGGTGAAGCTCATCATCAATCTTTCCCATCATATGAAGAAGAAGTTCAATGACACCATGCCAACCAACCCGAGTACAACTTCCATTCAGGCAGCGACAGTTTTCACAACTACCATTACGGAGTTGATGAAGGTGCCTTTCATGATCTGGATCAGATGGAAGATGTCCTGCCAAAACCAGTTAGTGACCCCTCCGATGAAGAAGAAAGGAGCAATGTTAGTGCAGACAGCTCCGACCCTCTTGAAGGTGCTGATGATTCAGGAGGCCCAGAGTCAGACTCAGATGATGATAAGGTGTCTCGTGACCGTGTACCTATTCTGTACTACACTCACATTCCAGAAGTTAATTGGTGTGTCGATAGCGACATGGGGCCGCCAGAGGTCCCAATATGGGGTCCACTCACTGGGTTTATGAAGGGCCAACAATTTGGTTCGAAGAAGGAGGTGCGACACGCCATTTAAACTTAAGCAATGACTCGACATTTTGAATGGCACACAACTCATTCCAACACGAAGAGGCTCACAGTCAGATGTCGTAATCAACAAGAGGGATGCAATGCTAGGATTCGAGCCATCAACAACAAGAGACACGGCTATTGGGTCATATCCCGTGCGGTGAACACACACTCATGTGTCTCATCCATAATATCCCAAGACCATCGACAGTTGAAATCCAGGGTGGTGGCCGCTGCTATCAAGCATCTAATTGAGCAAGATCCTGACCTGAAGGTGAAAGTCATAATCGCTGACATTACAAGTCGTTATGGTTATATTATCAACTATAAGAAGGCGTGGCATGGAAAGCAGAAAGCTCTGGCCGCCGTGTTTGGTGATTGGGAAGAATCATATGCATTCCTTCCCAGGTTGATTTTGGCATTGGAGGCGTCTAACCCTAGCACAGTTTTCTCCCCTTGATACCAAGATGAAGAGATACAGCCGCCAGAGCACGGTGACAAACGCCATTTCAAATGTCTTTTTTGGGCATTCAAGCCATCTATTGATGGTTTTGGATTCTGTGTCCCTGTGATCCAAGTGGATGGTACATTCCTTACCGGCAAGTACAAGGGCACTCTTCTGATTGCCAGTGGTGCGGATGCAAACAGACAAGTATTTCCTTTAGCCTTCGCTATTGTTGAGGGAGAGAATGCCGATAGCTATGGATGGTTTTTCTGGCAAATTCATCTCCACGTCGCCAGGAGAACGAACCTGACAATCATCTCTGATCGACACCCCGGCATCAGAGCTGTCATCTTAGGTTTGGATCTAGCCTGAAAGTGGTCCCAAAGGTGGTGCATACAACACTTCAAATCCGATTTTCCCAGGGAATGGGTGTATCATGATAATCGCTTAAAATCCCATTTTCTTAGGCATGCATCTCTTTATAAAGAGTCTAAGTAAGTGGCGTTATGTATTCGATTAAATTATTGAACCAATAAGATTAAAAATGATCCAATTTATTTTATATTCCACTAAGTACGTTAACAAATTAAAACAAAGAGAAATGATGAGGAATCATATGTACCTCGTGATCTTTCCAAACATCCCTTGAACGATGGTTGGGTTGGTCGTACAACACGGTTGGATCACTAGGCCCTTGATCAACATAATACCGTTGGTTGTATATATCCATGTCGTCCCCAACCTACGAGTGAATAACAACAACATTAGTACATAGATTATATGAAAAGGTTATAACAACAACATTTGGTAAATGAGTACGTACCGCTTGAAATTCATCATAATAAATTCCCTCTTCTTGGAACCACTCGTCCATTTTTTCGCGAAAGTCGGACAGAGATTCGGCGGGTTTTGAAGGAAAAGCGAAAGAAATGTTTTCTGATGGCAGATCGGACTTAGCCGCAACCAACAGACCACTATTTCCTAGACTTTTGGGAGGGGAGGGGATGGATAGAGAGATAATTTTAGAGAGAGAGGAGAATGAGTTGTGGTGTGAAAAAATGAGGAGGGGAAGGGGGATATTTATACATTTCAGACCGCACCCTTCAGGGGCGGTCTCGTAATTTTGCCCATTACAAAACCGCACTAGGAAAGTCCGGTTCACGGCGACCGAGGCGGTGACCGTTCGCCAGGCGCGCGGTATTCTATCCCTGACGCGGATCGCTGCGCTGGCGCGCGGTCAGCCGTTGGATCGCCCCTTCATCCAACGGTGCTGGGGACCGCCGACTCGGGAACGCGGACCGCACACTGAGAGTGTATTTTTCGGGCTGCCCTAGCGTGGACCGCTCCCCCGTTGTGCGGTTTGCACATAAAAGGAACCTTGAAGGTGCGTTTTATATGTAAAGGTGCTATTTTTGAAATTTTTGTGGGTTTGGTGCTATTTTTGTATTTTTTTTAAAAGGTGCTATTATTGGAAAAATCCCCAAAAACTCTAATATGCAAAAAAAGTCGTAATTTTTTTAATATAGCACATCCCCACTCAAACCATCGTCAACGTCTACCACCTCTCAAAGCAAAAACCTTCTGATCCATCTTGCTTTGTTGAAGTCTGGACTGGCTGCACACACATAACTACATAAGCTTCCTAGGTTGCAAGGTATACCAACATTAGAGGTATGAAAACATCGTACACTCACGATTCCAAACTATAAACACGAACTTACTAGCTCAGGCCTCAGCTTATGAGTTTTTTTGGGGATGAATCCATCTTGTAAGCTTCTAAGCAATCCCATTGTGACGCACATTAATCCTTATCACTATCATCTAAACCTTGTTAGGTCTGTGCTGATGAAATACGTATAAGCCATAGTAATCTGACAAAAAGTGCAGAAGTCTGCCTTTTTAGCACAAGTTTAATCTCCCTGGCCTTCAATAACTCACATACTATTCCCGAATTTGTTCATGCCAAGTGATTTTTAGTAGCCTGTATTTCAGAAATGCTCTTTCTTTTGCTTGAATAAAGAAGAAGAAATTATGCACCTAAAGCTACAATCTTATATATTTGGTACTCATGACATATTCAACAATCATTCCCATAACCAATGCGGCTTCAAGATAAACGCTTAACAACCAATTTATGTCGAAGAACACTATACCTGATTGAATAGAGTGGTAATTGTAAAACCTCCAGATCAAATGTATTATCCAATCAATGAACAATTGAAGACCCAGTAGGAACCTTATGAACAACATCACACCGCATCACAATCTCCACAACTCCTTTCCTCCCCTTTCTTCTCCACCTCAATCTCAACACATCAAATATCAGAGCATCTTTTGGCCTCAAGAAGATTACACATCAAAACGAAGCATAGCAAAGAAGATGGTCCTCGATGGCTATGGCCTACGCAATTTTAGTAGCAATTACAAAAATTGACTCTATTTTGAATTATTTTATATTTATTAATAATAATAAACTTTGATACAGTAGCAAATAAGTCTATAAAAGGATCAAATAATTTAATAGTCTCAAATGCTTATCTTTAGAGGCTAATATAGCAATTGCTTCTAATTATGTGTCTCTAAAAGTAAGTTTTCTTGTTGTGGTGATTAATTTTGAAAATGAGGAATAAATTTAGTCCAAAATTTGAGTTGACCATTAAAACTAACGATCAAACATTTTCATCGTGACTCACCAATTAGAATGAAATCGACCACTAATAACAGACGGGCCATCATTCAACAATCGAGAAAGAGATATCATAGCTTGTAGCGTGTCCCTCACGAACTTCACCAGTGATCCTTAAAAAAATTTCCAACATCATAAAAAAAACAAAGGTTTTAGGCCACTATTGTTGCATGGAGCTTTCAACAAGAACATAAGTAGATGGCTCATGGCCACATGAACATATGAGTTTGAGTAGCATTTCGCCACATTCTTACACCTCCCTGTTGCAAGAGTTGAGAGCTTGTTTCCCATATCATTGAGTTGGCTACCGTCATAAATATAGCCATATAGGAGCATTTCTACTATACTATAAAGCATTGATTTTTTAATGTACAACTTAAACTTGTACCATAATGTTCAATATATAAGTTCAGGTTGTACCATACAGGAATTTGAATCATTATGTTATGGTACAACTTGAAATTGTACCATCACATGATGGTACAATTTCAAGTTGTACCATAAAAGAAATTGTACAACAGAGTATAGGTATAATTTGAAGTTGTACCATAAATTTTTTTTAATAATGGTGAAATCATTTATTATTTTAAAAGGAAACAAAGAAAATAAAATACAACCAAAACTGGGTGCCGTGAAAACACTTTAGCCTCCTAGACACACATAGCAAAAGAAAAGAACACTCAAGAGAGTCACCTCACAAAGGCATAATATATACGAGGTACCCTACTACCATTAAGTTCCCAGAAGAACAGCAGAAAAGCACTTTGCTGAAGACATCCCCATTTACAAGGCATTCGATGTCGTCCCAGCTCTCCAAAGAATCAATGTTGCAGAACCTAAACTGCTGTTGGTAACAATTGTGCTTTTAACTTCCTCATCCATTCTTCTTATATTGCTCTTTCCACATTTTCGTTAGCACATAACCAATCCTTTATGGCTCGACCAATTCGGAAATAGACAAATCACTCGAACCCTCCTCTCGACTCTCACTTTCTTTCTCAAGATTTCTCTCTCTCTCATTGCCCTTATCCTTATGTACCATAATGTAAAGGTACAACTTCAAGTTGTACCATAAAGGAAAAAACCTATATCACCAATACTATATAGCATTGTAAAATTCCTCTAAATATAGACCCATATAAAGCACTCCCGTGTTATTTTCTTCATGATGTTGTCGTCCTCCACAAACTCTCGCCTATTGTTTTGTAGTCCCATAATTTGGTCATCTGTTTTTCGCCTCATAGTTTGAGTGTGGAAGTATTTAGTGTTGTCTCTAAAAGAAATGTTTTCGACTTCAAGTCTTTTATTTTGACACCAAATGAGCTTTTCCTATAGGAGAACAACTTCTAAGACTTGTCTTAACCGATCAAGTGGCACAAAATCACCCAATTAGCCAGTATTTGTTTGGTCTTCAATTTTTAGTGGAAATACTGGCAAGTGATGTAAAAAACACAACTGATAATCCTAGATGTGTTTTAGGGTCGTATTCCTTGAGATCTTCTAATGCTTAACTACTCAACCAACCACCATGACAAACAGGAATTGAACAAGCAAACAAGAAGAGTAAAGTTGTTTAGGGTTTTTGATTTATAGATGTATTAAAGTAAATATACTTTCTTGTAATGGATTGTGAATTCAAAGATGATCATGCAAACTAGGGTTGATTCATATCATGCATCAATGGTTCATCTATTGCAACACCTTATCACTTCCCCTAAGACCACTCTTCACCCGTGCATGCACTTGTTGCAATAGAGACTTAACTAACTAATGCATGCTTTTGCTTCATGTTATTAAATAATTAATGATGAGAAATGAAGTTACATATAGTTAATTGTGGGTTTCTACGAACCATAACTATAGTCTATAGCATCGATGATCTACCAATCAAGCATTAATACTACTCTAAGCATAGATGGGTGATCAATCCTCCCCTACTCATGTAGCATCAATGGGGTATCCATAGAAGGTAATTTCTTGACAATCTAGGCAATACTAAGCACAATGCATATAGTAGCATACAATAGAATCATAAGCATTGTTGGTATTAAGAGCATTTATACCATAGAAAAAGCAATGACCATCATAAGCATAAAAAACAATAAAACAATCAACGATCATCATATCCATCGAATTCATAGACACCCACAAGAATGAGATGAAATCACAACATTCATTCACATAACAATAACAAAATTATATCCTAATACAATTAGTTTTGATTAGATACATAGAGGAGAATGAAGGTACCACCTTTGGTGAAGACACCATCTCCTTAGCTATAGATCCCTCTACTTCGACTAGACCAGGCACTCGTGTATAGTGTTACAAAGATTTGTTTGTTTGTGCACCCATACTCTTACAATAGAGTCATGCCCTCACTATTTATAGGGGAGAATCCGACCAAAATCAATGGTGCACCCTAATATAGGCTACTAAACCCCCTTATACAGATACTAGTCTTTTTTATATGCTAATAATTGGCTTAGTGACTCCTTCCGATCATGCGCCATGCAACAAAGACTGCTAATAATTTAGTTTTATGAGAAAACCTTTCATCAACAATTTTTCCAAATTACTAAAAGGGTAATTTATTAGTACCGTCATGATCAACTGACACGCCATTACTATTACTCTTATTAGTTTGATTATTCTCACCCCATCCCTAAGTAGCCGAACACGTGTATGGCAAATGGAAATTGCCAAAATTCCATGTGTCAGCACGACAAAAATAGAATTATAGATTGAGTGAGAATAGAGTTATCACAAAACTGAAAATAAAACAAAAATAGTAACTGAGAAAACGAAATTAAGAAAGGAAAGTGAATGACGGTGAGTAAACTCAAGGGAGAGAGAGTATAACATAAGGAGGTGCAACTAGTTCGGGAGTTTGTATGAACAATTCTCCCAAACTCTAAAACTAGAAACCCCGAAGAATAACTGTAGGGGGGTTGGTTATAAAAATGAGCAACAGAAAGTGTAAACAAATCATCAAATCTCTCTCATTGTCTTCTTTCCCATTGCCTTCTCTAATGTTGTGTATTTAAGCAAAGGGAACTCCCCTCAATAATCAGAAGACGCCAATAGTGTGACCAGAAAGAATAAAACACCCATCCCCCACTCAATAAAACACTACTTGCATACATAAAAAGGATAAAAAGAACAAAAACACAAAAGCCAAAAAGAGAATAAAGAGAGTGGTTGCTACTGGTTAGGAAAAAAAAAACAAAAGACGACGATGTCGATCAGCTTAGAGGAAATCAAGAAGGAGAATGTCGACCTTGTGAGTCTTTTGATCATATTGTGTGACATGCTATATGTTTTTTCATGCAAGAATTTTTTATTTCTAACATTATTATTAATTAATATTTGTATGTATAGGAGCGCATTCCGGTCGACGAAGTGTTTCAACAACTTCAATGCTCGAGGAGCGGTCTAACATCCGATGAAGGACAAAAGCGATTGCAAATCTTTGGGCCTAACAAGCTCGAAGAGAAGAAAGAAAGCAAGTTCCTCAAGTTTCTTGGTTTCATGTGGAACCCTCTTTCATGGGTCATGGAGATTGCAGCCATCATGGCCATTGCTTTGGCCAACGGAGGAGTACGTTGCACTCTTTTACCTACTGATTTTTTTTTGTCTCAAACAAAGAGATTGAGATGCAAGGACTCACTTGAGAAACATCTCAAATTATTTTGCAGGGCCAACCACCAGATTGGCAAGATTTTGTTGGTATTGTTACACTCCTTATCATCAACTCCACTATAAGTTTCATCGAAGAAAACAGTGCCGGCAATGCCGCAGCTGCTCTCATGGCTGGGCTAGCTCCCAAGACAAAAGTTTTGAGAGACGGGAAATGGTCGGAACAAGAGGCTGCCATCTTGGTGCCCGGTGATGTTATCAGCATCAAGTTGGGTGACATCGTCCCCGCTGATGCTCGTCTCCTCGAAGGTGACCCTTTGAAGATTGATCAGTCTGCACTCACCGGAGAGTCCTTGCCCGTCACCAAGAACCCAGGAGATGAAGTTTTCTCTGGATCCACCTGTAAGCAGGGTGAGATTGAAGCTGTCGTCATTGCCACTGGAGTTCACACCTTCTTCGGCAAGGCTGCTCACCTAGTTGATAGCACTAACCAAGAAGGACATTTTCAGAAGGTTAATTTCAACAATCACAAAATAATTTCCATCACCTAATGGTCATAATTATTGAACGAAAAGAGATTATTGTTTCTTGTAGGTGTTGACAGCGATTGGGAACTTCTGTATTTGCTCGATCGGATTGGGTATGATAGTTGAGATCATTGTAATGTACCCCATTCAACACAGAAGGTATAGAGACGGTATCGATAATCTCCTTGTGCTTCTCATCGGAGGAATCCCAATTGCCATGCCTACGGTGTTGTCAGTAACGATGGCTATTGGGTCTCACCGCCTCTCTCAACAAGGTGCCATCACCAAGAGAATGACAGCCATTGAAGAAATGGCTGGGATGGATGTCCTGTGCAGTGACAAGACTGGAACTCTCACACTCAACAAGCTTACAGTGGACAGAAGTCTGGTCGAGGTGTTTGTGAAAGATTGCGACAAGGAACAACTATTGCTTCTTGGTGCCAGAGCATCCAGGGTTGAGAATCAGGATGCAATCGATGCTTGCATCGTTGGGATGCTTGGTGACCCTAAAGAGGCCAGAGCTGGAATCCAAGAGGTCCATTTCTTGCCCTTCAACCCAGTTGACAAAAGGACAGCTATTACCTACATTGATGGACAAGGCAACTGGCACAGAGTTAGCAAAGGTGCTCCAGAGCAAATCATTGAACTCTGCAACCTCTCTGAAAGTGCCAAGAAGAAGGCTCTTTCCATCATTGATAAGTTTGCTGATCGTGGGCTTCGCTCATTGGCTGTCGGCCGACAAGTAAATATCAATCAAATAAAAATTCACTTTATTTTATATAAATTCCTTTTAACTAAGTGCTTTTGGTTGTCTTTGGTTTTATAGACTGTGCCAGAGAAGACCAAGGAAAGTGCTGGAGGGCCATGGCAATTTGTTGGTCTATTGCCTCTCTTTGATCCACCAAGGCACGATAGTGCCGAGACCATCAGGCGAGCTCTCCACCTTGGTGTCAATGTTAAAATGATCACTGGCGACCAACTGGCTATCGGAAAAGAGACGGGGCGTAGGCTTGGTATGGGAACCAACATGTACCCATCATCAGCTCTCCTTGGCCAAACCAAGGATGAATCCATCGCCACTATTCCAGTGGACGAGCTGATTGAGAAGGCCGATGGGTTCGCTGGGGTGTTCCCAGAACACAAGTACGAGATTGTGAAGAGGCTTCAAGACATGAAACACATATGCGGTATGACCGGAGATGGTGTGAATGATGCTCCCGCGCTCAAGAGAGCGGACATTGGAATTGCTGTGGCTGATGCAACTGATGCTGCTAGGGGTGCCTCCGACATCGTCTTGACCGAGCCAGGGCTGAGTGTGATTGTTAGTGCAGTGCTCACCAGCAGAGCCATCTTCCAAAGGATGAAGAACTACACCATTTATGCAGTCTCCATCACGATCCGTATTGTGCTCGGATTTATGTTGATTGCCCTCATTTGGAAATTTGATTTCTCCCCCTTCATGGTTCTAATCATCGCCATCTTGAATGATGGGACGATTATGACCATATCCAAGGACAGAGTGAAGCCATCCCCTTTGCCTGATTCGTGGAAGCTCAAGGAGATCTTCGCCACTGGAGTTGTGTTGGGGACATACTTGGCCGTCATGACTGTTCTCTTCTTCTTTGGCGCTTATGGCTCTGACTTCTTCAGCGTAAGAAAAACTGAAGAAACAAAAAAAAACATAATTTAACGTTATATTGACCCTAATAAATAAATTTGTAAAAACTCACTTTACAGGAAAAATTTGGAGTGAGGTCAATCAGGCATAGCCCAGATGAGCTGACAGCAGCTGTGTACCTCCAAGTGAGCATTGTGAGCCAGGCTCTCATCTTTGTGACTCGCTCTAGAAGCTGGTCCTTTGTTGAACGCCCTGGCGTTATGCTTATGATTGCCTTCCTTATTGCGCAACTGGTGAGTTGACCCTTCATCAACTTCATTTCACTTTGGGAGGGGGGGGGGGTTTAGCCGACCATTATGTGCTTGGTTGACTTAATAATTGTTATTAATTTTGATCAATATTTTGCTACTATCACAACAGGTTGCAACTTTAATAGCAGTTTACGCTAGCTGGGGATTTGCAAGGATCAAGGGGATCGGATGGGGATGGGCTGGAGTCATCTGGCTATACAGCCTCGTCTTCTACTTCCCACTTGATATTCTCAAGTTCATAATCCGATATGCATTGAGTGGAAAGGCATGGGACAACCTCGTCCAGAATAAGGTACGCTAACAGAAACTCCAACAATCCTCATTCTGAAGCTAAACGTGTTTGGACAGAAAAAAATTGGTTGCTAAATATGAATCTAATTATTTATATTTATATTTTATACCTGTAGACTGCTTTCACCAACAAGAACGACTTTGGAAAAGGCGAGAGGGAAGCACAATGGGCAGCGGCTCAGCGCACCTTGCACGGGCTCCAGCCAGCAGACACGGCGGAACTGTTTGCCGACAAAAACAACTACAGGGAGCTATCTGAGATCGCTGAGCAAGCCAAGAGGCGTGCAGAGGTGGCAAGGCTGAGGGAGCTCCATACCCTCAAGGGACATGTTGAGTCGGTTGTGAAGCTCAAGGGTTTGGACATTGAAACTATCCAACAACACTACACCGTCTGATCGGTGATGGTTTACTAACTACGCTGTTTGATTGGGAGAAGAGATTGCCGTTGAGTGGGAGCTAAGTTCCCTAAGAAGTTTTGAGTGCATCACCTCGTTGATCAACCAGAGTATTAAGTAGGATTTTGTTTTAGAATAAATGAAAAAAAGTTGGATACACTTTTTACTATTCTTTATGATGTAATAGTTGCTTAAGAATAATCCATCGTATGAGATTGGACATAATATATGTATGTAACAATCTTGGGGGTTGGAAAACTGTATTATTTCATTGAGGTAGTAGTAAGATTTCTATTTTTTTCGCTTACATTCATGCTCTCTCTCCCTTTCTAGCCTAATTTCATTCTTTTAGATAATCAGTTAGCGCGAAAATTTTAACATTAGGATTACCAACTTATACACTAAAAATGCGTGGTTGTGGTTTTAAATATTTTTATTTATGTTAAAATATTTACATATTCTCTAACATTAAGTAATCGACCCCATTAACACCAAAAGTAACACCAAAATCCATTATCCAAATGCCCTTAGAATATTTTTTAAATATCCATGGTTTTTTTACGAAATCATAAATCTTTGTTTTTAAAATTATATTTTCATCACAAGTGATTGTATGTTTCAAACTTAATATGTGATGAATTTTATCCTTGCATATTACCAATTGACCAATCCCTTGGAGTTTTTTATGACTACTGAGTCCATTGGTTAGTCTGGTGTGATTAGCCCTTTCCATCAAGAATTATGGTATCCCTTGGGAGTTGGTGAGTTTCATTAAATCTTCGAGTTTGGTGACAGTTGTGTTTAGTAAGAAGTTGTCAAGATTGGAGTGGTTGTAGGCTAATATAGAGATTATCCCAAAATTGTTTTTAGGGGTCTAACACCAATATCATTTTACTCTCTTCCTCGTCATGGAATGAAAACATTTGAACTATAACCTTAGAATTTAAGATTTGACCATTATAAAAGCCTTCAATCCTCACATGTCATTTCGGCTTTTATTGACCACAACTTTGTTTGGAGACAAATATTTGTTACCAATGAACTAGCATTTGAGATATAGTGGGGAGCTTGGAATGGATACAGTGGCCATATAAGGTGAAATTTGAGTTTGTTTACTTCCATGGTGAGAGGTAGCATTGACAAATTCTTCATTGTGTCAATATTTCAGATTTTCATTTACTCGAACTCTTAGAAGACGTCAACAACAAGATTTCGCGACAAATTGTTTGCAAGTGCAACTCAGGTTCAACTTTGGAGCAATTCTCCAACTTTGCTTGCACTATTTCACCTCTGTCAACTCTAGAATTCATCATCGATCAGCTCTATTTGTTGTTGAAGAATTCTGCCTAACTGAATAGTTTTTGAAAACACAAATGTCCACAATATGTTGAGCCCTTAAGTTGATGTTGTTCAGTGTATAAATTTAAACATAATAAAATTATTTATATGTCCACTATCATGTCAAATATTCATGTTAAACTTAGATTTAGATCAATGAATGCTAACGTTAAAGAACATAATACTAATATGAAAACGATTTGTACACATTTGTTTGACTAAAGCGCTAATTTATTTCACTCATTTTCATTGAAAATGGTAAGAAATTCAAACTATATGTCAATGTTTCTATCTTAAATATAGCCTTACTTTGGTAGGTCTCCCGTTTTTGAACGAGCTCTTTTGAAATATTACAATGATGGTGAGAGTTGCATGAGAATCACTACATTGTTGATGATCATATTTAAGATATTTCGTTTGGACACCAAATAGAAACCAATACATTATCCAGTTAAGTACGGGTGACAAATCTCCTGAATGCTTTCTCATTCAAATCATATAATTTGAATATATAATTCGTGCGATAATCAACAAAAAAGATAGAAATTGGAAAACAAATATATCATGGATACATTTAACTCGATCAGAGGACAATAATTTTTTATTCAACGGTGAAAATTGATTATACAGGTATCATATGAAGCAATTCTCATGTTTTTATTCATGGAGATTTTATATAAGCAACATTTTGTTTGTAGACTTATATGTCACTATTAATTGCATTTCCCTGCTAGTCATTTTGTCTTTCTCATGATTTGATTACGTTCTAAGCGACTTTTTTTTATGAAAATGCTTATGTTTTTATTAATTGTGGGAAAAGTCTGTTACACTAGCTTCCTTTTGTAGAAGGCTCACAATGGAATCTGGTGGACTATCAACCCAAATTCTTTCCCCTTCCCATTCGCAATCCAAGTGGGCCATAATATGAGCAGGCTCATTCAGTTTTCTGCCTACAAACTTCCACTCAAAACGGCCCATCTCTGAAGCCCGCTTCTTTGTTTCCTCTCAGACCCAGCCTACTTCCAACATCCACTGTCTTTCACCTCTCAGCATTCTCTCCACCGTTTGGCAGTCTGTCTACAACTCACTGGAGAGGAAATGATACCGGCCGGCCAAATCAATCCTGAAATCCACCGCCATCGCTTCGGCGAGTTCTGGGTCCCAACATCGCCTTGTTCGCTTAATCGCCGCCAGACAAAAAACACCCTTCTTATCTCTCACAACCACCTCCAATCCAGTTCCCTGCTCCGACAAACAAGCCGCATCGACATTAATAGCGAACTCCGTCGTCGCCGATGGGGACCATCGGGTTTGCTTCTTCCGCGGTGGGTTCTCTCTTTCCCTGTGCCTCCCGGTATTCATCTAACCATCTGCATGCCCTGGCTATAATCTCCCATTCTTCCATTTTTGGTTTGTTCCACAATTGACAATTTCTCTGATCCTAGATGAACCAGAGCGCCACTAGGAGTTGTTCGATCTGCTCATCTCCCTCTGTCTCTTGCATCTCGCATAGACACTCCTCAGAGGTAAGATTATCTCCCTTCAAGAACATAGAATTTAGTGGGCTAGGTCGCCAAACTCGTCTGACCCAACCGCAATCTCTAAAAATATGATCTTGAGTTTCCTTGAGATTGCAAAAGGGACATCCTTCATTTCCTTCTTGAATCCGATCAGCAATTTTAGCTCCTGTAGGGAGGATATTTCTGGCCCACTTCCACGCAAAAACTTTAACCTTTTGTGGTATCTGGAGCTTCCAAAGTCTGTCCCAGTTTACTGGAGAATAGATTTCACCCCTCTGCTCCGCGTCCCTGTTTACCCACAGCTTATAGGCAGATTTGACAGAAGAGTCTCCCGACTTTTCCATAGCCCAAACTCTCTCATCTCTCCTCATTACCCTTGGAATGGGGATTTTGAGGATGTTGTCCACATCTTCCTGCAGGAAGTGAGCTTGTAAAAGCTCCAAATTCCAAGAATGCTCTTCAAAATTAATCAATTCAAACATAGAGGTGTACTCTCCAATGGGGAAAACTGGTGTCTTGATTTTGAAATCCTGCGCTGCTGGCACCCATTTATCCTGCCAGATATCGATGCTACTCCCATTCCCTAGCCTCCATCTGTATCCTCTAGCCACTAAGTCTTTGGCAGAAAGCAAACCCCTCCAAATAAAGCTTGGATTGTAACCCAGCTCAGCCTCCATGACATCCCTGTTCTTATGATATTTTGCCTTTAACACTCTAGCCGCGAGAGAGCTTGGATTGGATATAAGTCTCCACACTTGTTTGCCAAGCAGGGCTTTGTTAAAACTCTGGAGGTCTTTAAAACCAAGCCCTCCTACCTTCTTAGGTTTGCACAACTCTTCCCAACGCAGCCAATGTGTTCTACCTTCTTCTTCTTGTTGTCCCCACCAAAAGTTGGCAATTAAACCCTGAATTTCTTGTAAAGTACCTACTGGTATCTGGAAAAGTGACATAGCATATGTCATCTGGGCTTGTGCCACAAATTTGATGAGAATCTCTTTTCCACCAACTGATAGCAGACTTCCCTTCCAGTGCTTAACCTTTTGACGTACCCTATCAACCAGATAGCCAAACACAGCTTTCTTCTCTCGTCCTACTCTTGTCGGCAAACCCAAATATTTCTCATGGACTTCTACCACCTTCATTCCTAGGATGGCTGCCAACTGTTCCCTTGTCTCCAATTTAATGTTTGGACTGAAAGACAACTCTGAAATCACTAGATTTACTTGCTGACCAGACTCGATTTCATAGAGTCTTAGAATATTCTTCAGTTTTTCGCACTCCTGTTTAGTAGCCTTAGTGAAAAGAATGCTGTCATATGCAAACAAAAGATGGGAGATGACTGGTGCTTCTCTCCTCACTCTCAGCCCACTGATCTGTTTATTCCTTTCTGCCTGAGAAATAATACCAGAAAGACCTGCAACAAGTAGAAACAGGTAGGGAGAGATGGGATCTCCCTGCCTAAGTCCTCTGGTAGGAGTAAACACCTCGGAGGGATGACCATTTACTAATATCGAAAAAGAGACTGTGGAAACACATGTCATAATAAGATCTATCCATCTTCTAGCAAACCCTAGTTTAACCATGATAGCCTCAAGAAATTCCCACTCAACCCTGTCATAGGCTTTAGTAATATCCAGTTTTGCAGCCATGTATCCCATCTTTCCTTGTTTCTTCTGAGCCATTGTATGGAAACATTCAAAGGCAATGATGATATTATCCGTGATTAATCTTCCAGGAACAAAAGCACTCTGATTTTCCACTATAATATCACCCAGAATCCTTTTCAGCCTATTAGCCAGCACTTTAGATAGTATCTAGCAGAGAACCTTGCATAGGCTAATAGGTCTGAAGTCCACAGGGATTTGAGGGGTTTTCCTTTTAGGGATTAGAGTTAGCAAAGTATGGTTGAGGGCTTGGGGAAAGGCTCCTGCTTATGAAATCCCTTGAGTTCCTTAGTCACGTCATCCCCAATGATTTCCCAGTTTTTTTGAAAAAACAAGGCTGGTAATCCATCTGCCCCTGGAGCTTTGAGAGGTCCCATATGTTTGAGGGCTCCCCAGATCTCCTCCCTAGTAAAAGGTTGAAGTAAATCATCATTCATCGACTCAGTAACCTTCCTTGGAACAACATCCAATACTGTACTCCCTGAGACCCCTCTCTCCCGCTTTAAACAGTTTCTTGTAGAAGTTTACCGGACATTCTGTAACCTTCTCTTGACCTACAAAACAAGCTCTATTCTCATCCTTAAGTTTTTTGATAGTATTTCTCTTCCTTCTCTCCGAGGCTCTTCTGTGGAAATACTTGGTATTCTTATCTCCTTCTTTTAACCAATCTGATCTTGATCGTTGTTTCCAAAGTAACTCCTCCTGATCTAGGATTTCATTCAGTTCAGTTTCAAGAGCCTGACGTTGACTAGCCAACGCAGCAGTCATGTTCAGTTTCTCTATCTTGGCCAGTGCTTTCTCCGGCCTTCGTTTTCTAGCCTTCATTGTCCCAAACACCTATTGACTCCATTGCTTGAGCTTTATTTCACAGCTAGCAATTCTATCCAACACTCCTCGACTCTGTTCACTTTTCCAACCCTGACTGATTACGTGCTTAATATCTTGATGTTGCTGTCAGACCGCTTCAAATATAAAGGTGTGCCCCCACTTAATCTCCTCTTCTTCCTCAATCTCTGTGTGGAGCACAATGGGATTATGATCAGAGCCACAACGTCTGACATGATTCACCCTCACATTTGGGAAAAATTGTTTCCAGCTCATAGTGGCTACCATTCTATCCAATCTTTCCTCCAGAAAAGTGTCATCTTTATGCTTATTGTCCCATGTAAATCTTCTTCCAAAGTAACCCAAGTCCTCCAAACCACAGTAGTTCAGTGCTTGATTGAAGTTGTCCATCTCATCTGCACACGCTAAGTGTTTCCCATTTTTCTCTTCATAACTCTGAATGAGATTAAAATCGCCCATGACTAACCACGACAGGTTAGTAAACTCACTTAGGTCCTCCAGCAGTTTACAGGTTCGGGCCTTATTTCTTTGCTCAGGCCAGCCATATATTCCAGTTAATCGCCAGGATCTCCCCTCCTCCTCAATGCACATATCAATGTGATTGCTTGAATAACCTTTTATCTCCACCTTCGTGTCTTCTTTCCATAGGACAATGAGACCACCCGATCTTCCTTCAGAACCCACTCCAAAACCATTCTTCCATCCCAATTTTTGTAACATCGTTCTCCATTCATGATGCTTCTTCTTTGTTTCCATTAAAAAAGCCACATGGGGGTTTTGCCTCTGGAGAAGAGACTTCACTTTCCTAATTGCCGAAGGATTCCCCAACCCTCGGCAATTATAGCTTAAACAAATCATTGGGCTGGGCGGCTCTGCTTTGTTGCAGAGTCCGCCAATTCGCCATCCACATTCACTTCTTCCTGCACCAGATCAGTCTTCTTCCCCCCATTCTCAGTTGTAACTTCCATCTGACCACTACCCTTTCTTTTCTTTTTTTTTTATTCCTCTTCCCCCTCCTGGCTTTCCTGGTTATTAAAACCTCGCTTCTGTGGAGTAAGGGACAACCGAACACTACTCTGTGATCCCTGTCTTGGGTTTGGATTCTTCCTCAAAGTGCCTTGTTTTCTTCCTCCTATTTTTATCTGTGAGCTTAATCCCATATTAAACACCAACGGTTCTGAATTCTGCAACAGGGATGTTGTCATTGTTGCTTGTTGATCTATAGTCTCAACGCTTATATCCACATCTGTCTGATGTTTTTATCCCATTAAGGCTAGCATGCGTTTACTCCTCCTGTTGCCTATTAATCCCCACAGTTTGCTGGATCTCCTTCTCCATTTTTTCACCACTGTAATGTGTCTGAGCTGTTTGCTTCACACTCTCTTTTTCTCTGAGTTCTTGGATAGTTTCAGGGGTTTCCAGATTATCCTCACAGCATGCCCCATATATATCCCAATTCTTCAAGTGCTTCTCATAGTAAGTTTCAATCTTGCTAGTCTTTTCTCGTTCTGCCTTCTCCTGGAGCTTATCTAAAGTCCACTCTCCTCTAGCTACCTCCTGCTGGTGATTCCAAATCTCTTCGGCCGAATCTTTCCATGGCTCTTTCATAAGTCTGACTTATGGGAATTTCGGTTTTGGACCCTGTAGTTGCATTTCCTGGAAAGACTTATATCCTTCAGCTTTCTTCAGCTCCTCCAATCTGTCATGGTTTATTGGGTACGCCATAGCTCTCTTTTCAGTCTGTCTAGCTTCTTCAGTCATTCGTTCCCTATCGAATTTAGCTCGAAGAGCAGTCCATATTTCGCCTTGTTCCTCCTTCTCCAATTTAGTTCGCCAGGGTTTATTCTGCAGAGGACCCACCCTAAGATCCAGACCATAAAGGTTCCGGTCCGCCTCCTTCGGATATTCACAATTGATTTGTAGGTGTCCCACCCTGCCACAATTGAAACAAAACATTGGCAATTTTTCATACTTCACTTCGAATTTTGCAATGTCCTCTTGGATTTTCAGCTTCAATTCCGTTTTCAGAGGTGTTCTGATATCCTTTTCAATACACAGTCTGAGGAAGTCGTCCCAAATGCAATCATGTCTATTGTCCACCCAAACCACCTTACCAAACCTGCTTCCTATCTTATGAGCCATCTCTGTAGTTCTCAGAACCGCTGGAAGGAGATAAATGCGAATCCATATGTCCATAATGTAAAAATCATCAGCTTTTGGTTTGTGAAAAATATTAGCTGATTTGAAAATCAGCAAGTTGTTTTCAAAGTGTCAGGGTCCCCCAAAGTAAACCTTGTCACGATCGCTCTGTTCCAGGAACTGGAAAGCAAAGAGTTGGTCTCCTAGCTATGTTATTTGAAACCCCTGCTTGAGGTTCCAGGCTTTTGATAAGGCAATCTTCATGGACTTTATGTTTGGTTTTTTTGCAGACACCAGCCTGCTAGTTAGCCCTAGCATCGCTACAGCTCGTACCAGCACCGAATCAAAGCCACCATCTTCCACAACTAAGGGGTCTTCTTCTGCTAAAGCAACCTTCTCAATCTGAGCTGCCAGCAGCTCCGGATTAAAAACCTTGACCCCCGCTGCCTCCTCTTGATTTGTCTCTTCTGTAATCATCATCAGTTGTGTACTTGATGTCGGTTGCTGTTCTTTTAGCTGATCCCTGCCATCTCCTTCTTTGGCTAGGTCCTTGGATGGAGTCTTAGTTGTATCTTGTTGATCCATTCGATTGGAAAAGCTCTCGTGTAGATCACGAAAAAGGACAGAAGCAAGGAACTCAAAGACAGGTATCGAAAAAAGAATCTCTCCCTCACCCTAAGCGCAGGAGGCTGCTTAGGGCTTCTTTTTGCAGAATAACTTTAATCGAGACCCCTTCGATTACGAACCACAATCTTAGGGAAACTCTCACTCGAAACCCTAGCGCACAGGAGGCACGTTAGGGCTTAAAAGACTAGAACACAGACTATTCTGAAGCACAACCTTAAACTCAACGACTCAGAATCCAATGCCAGGAAAAGACTTCTCTACCAGCTATATAAGATCAAAGATAACCCACTCCCACACCAACACAGAAACGGAGAATAGTTTCCGAATCAACAATGGAGACGGCGACGTAACCCTAGGAACACCCTCGAAACCCTAATTGTCTAGGGAGCAAACCCTCGCTAAACGAGAGAGACATCTGTTCTAAGCGACTTAATTATCAATTAAACCAAATTAACCAATAAAATGCGAAACACTTAGTTATACTTTTACCACCCTGGATATCATTATCCTCTATGATGCAAAGATTTTAACAAAACATGACATCGCGCTGTTCATATTGAGATAGCAAGCACAGGACCCAGAGATACAGGGAGATTTCCGGTGCATGTTTGTAGTTTGTACACGCTATTTGTATTCTTCAAGTTTACACATGCCTACTTAATCTTCTTCTTTTTTTTTCTTTTTTGGTAGAAGCCTACTTAATCTTTAGAAGTTAGCAAGAAACCCACTTGAGATTTCCACTAGCTCGTGGAGTCGTACACTCCCTCTGTTTTCGGCTTCTTGTGGTTATTCTTCCTTCTCTTACTCTTAGCCTTTCCCTCAGGGGGGAAGTAACCAAGCTGCTTTAAATACCAGATAGCTCCTGAACTCGCATGCTCTGTTGCCGCTTTCTTTTGGGGCATGGGATTACTAAAACACTCCAGGAACGTAGAGGATGCGGCTTCTTCAACCCGAATCTCGACAATGACCTTGCAGGTAAACCTATGAGAAAAATCACGCCTGCCATATTAGTCACACCATAATTTTGATTCTATATCATTGTAGCATAATGTCCTCCACTTACAGTGTCATGTGTGCAGGACCTTGCTCCAAGCGCCATTCATATTCAGGGAGCTTCCACTTGTTTGCAGAACAAACTTGATGCAACATTGTTTTAGATGATATCACTTTCGCCTCACCTAGGAGGAGAATGCATGAATCACAATGACCAAGGTTAATGTCATAATGGAAACATGCCTACCGTTGAAGTTCGCTACATGTATTATGGCAGGCATATGAACTGTTTCAGTTAGAGAGACAAACTACACGATATCAATATCAACGAATGTCAGAGAAGCTGTGGATTTGATAAACAAATAGAATCGGTTGTATTTTTCAAAATATCAAGCCAATACTATTATCTTATTTGAAGCAAAATGCAGCATGCGTGTATATCAGCGAAGAACTTTCTTTCTAGGATATTCCAGGGATCAGAACTTCCAATATCTGAAGAACCAAAAAGACAGGAGGATACTTAACCCATCATCCCTTCAGGCCACCATTGCTGAAGCCAAATACAACCTTAACTACCCACAACCAAAAAGGCATAATCTTTAGGATGATTCCATTGAACCCTAGACAGAAATGACGATTGTAATCCAACCAGCTATTTAGTAATGAGAGACGCACAAATCAGAGTTATAGAGCTGAACCATTTTATTATGAGCCGATAAATTAGAATCTTAATCCAAATCGGCCAATTAAACTGAATCTGAAGCCCTTCTCTTCAAATGTGAAAGTTAAATTTCACTATCCCAAACCTAACTCACCTAGTCACCTATCTGCTAACCATGAACCCTAATTACCAGTAGAAGCATTAAACTGCTAAACCGTAGAAGCATTAAACTGCTAAACCGGCGGATTCAAAAATAATAAATTGCAAATGAAAGCAACCCCACATGAAGAATCGCACTAAAATTCCATTCCCATCCAAAATTAACCTGGGTGATCGAGTGCCGGCGGCACAGTTGTTTCAGCTCCACAAGTTCTCTCGGCCATAGCTGTGTCCTGGTCCTGGGTCTTGCAAGGGTTGCTGCTTATGTACTCGGGTCGATGCCGCTTTGTGAGAGCGAGTAGACCCGTTTCGGTATTCGCTTGATCATCCAACTTGTTCACCTCAGTGGGATTCAGACTCACCATCATTTGGGGCAGACTTTCCATTCATGAGCTGATAAACCACAAGCGAGAGAAAGAATCACGTGCAGTGCTGAAGAGACGGAGGCGAGGGTGCAATCGCTTGGATTACCTATTGCTAGAGATCGGGGCTTCACGGCTTCTGACGGTTGTGGTTGAATCTGATGGTCAATCCATGACCGTCAAACTCAGGAAAGGAGAAGCAGAACGGACTGAGATCGGAAGAACATGCGAAGTGATTTTACATTTGGTTGCCCTCTTCCGTAACCAGACTAGAGGTGTATTGAAATGGGCCTTTGCTCCGCGTTCTGCTAGCACGTTGGCCCATTGACGGGCCCATATAGAGGTGGGATAGGGAATTTGCTCTGCTGGGGCCTGGGAAGATAGGCCCTCTGGCGCTCTATGTTTTAAACGGCCGACAATTTGGGCCGTTCAGTTTTCAATATTTCTCCAGGCAAAATGCACTTACATTTTACCATTTTTGAGTTTACGTTAATTCCGAAGAAATACGTAAAATTCCCAGAATTTTAAATGCTAGTATGACAAATAGTCACTTTCGTTACAAATTTTAACGGAGTTAGAGACACTGTCAGTTACTTTAATGGTACGCTGACTAGGAAGCCAAATCAACCACACATCAGTGACAACTCGGCCTCATGTAACATGCTAATGATACATAACATTTTACTTTAAAATATTTAATTATTATTTTTTTTGAAAGTCCTTTAGAAACAAAAGCAATCCAATCCGCGATGATGGCAAGTTCTGGGGAGATTTCCGCGGCGACGATTCCTCACCTCAATAACTATGTTACTATACTACACCACTGACGCTGTCGCTCGCGTCTTCCTCCTCTCCCTCCTCCCCCCCCCCCCCCCCTCCTCCACCACACATTGTCGCAACCTCAACTTCTCTCCTCTAAAGGCTCTCAAACTCTCCTGCAACACTTTGGATTTCTCGATGAAGGAGATTAAAAGAGGCGGTTGCAGTTTTGGAGACCTTATGAGGCTTTTCGGTTTGCTTTTCCCATCTGTAGGATTTGGAAGCATCTCACTTCGCTCACTTCAGCGAGAGCGACCAGCTCCAGCAGGTCTCCATCCACTCCTCACCCAATTAGGTTATTCTCGTCAGTGTTCCCGACGCCTTCACCACTACCCCCACACTCAAAAACTTTTCTTCAAGGTTTCTCGAATCCAATCGACAGAAAGCCCATTTTCATCCTCATTTGTTCACCGAAGGAGAAGAAGATAACTAGTGGTGCTTCGATTTTAGAACATGGGTAAAGAACACACTTTGTTCAATCGAAAGATAAGATAGCTAGGGATTATATTCCCTTGTATGAAAGAGTGAGATGCCACCATTAGCGAAGAAGCTCAATTTCCGGTTCTTGATTCGATTGTAGCTGGGATGGTGGAGGATGGAGTGTTTGTCGTCCGAACGACAGAGAACCCGTTGCCATCTTCCTTTCGATGGAGCGAACAAAGAGAAAGCCATAACTGTTTGGAAGAAAAGAAGATGTAAGACGTGACGCTGATTGTATAAATTAAAAATACGATTGTACAAAAATACATACTTACTATTTACTAATTTTCTTTGAATTTTGATTTAATTAACATTATTTGGCCATAAAAATGTGGGAAGAGCAAATGCTTAGAAAAAACTAACCATTTTTTTTTACAACAATGACTTCTAGCCTTCTCTATATTAAAAAAAAAAGACTTCTAGCCTTCTCCATTATAGCACACTTGACAGTCGCACGATAACAGTTCATAATCATTCTGGTATATTATTCCACATTGACAATCAAAACTACATATCAACCACACCAACCAACCCCAATTTTACTTAAACCATCCATGCAAGCACCAAATCAAAATTTCAGTTTCGGCTACATTATTTCACATTTCTTGTCTCACAATAGCAATACATTCAAATCCTAATCACAACCGCTACATCCAACCATGCATATCTCTAAATACCAGCTTCTGAGATAAGACAAACGTCAGAAATTCAGATCCGATGTCGTCGTCGTCGTCGTCGGAAACATCTCCGTCCGGCCAAGGTCACATCTTTATTCTTCTGTGATGCTCTCCAGACTCGGCGTCCAACCATCAAAACCAAAACCTCTCTTCGGCGGCTGACGAGCCCCACCACCCGATCCCCTTTTCTTCTTCTTCATCTTCTTATTATTATAGTAGTTACTCTTTGTACTATCATTCCACGCTAAGAACTGCTCCGCCGGCAACCCAAAGCTGCCGCTGCCGCTGCCGCTGCTGTCACTCCCACTTCCGCTCCAATTAACGATACCCATTCGATAATCATCGTTACTAAAGCTATAACCTTCACCAGACTTGTCCTTGGTGACATTCCCGTTGACCAAGTTGGTGAAGCAACTAAAGCAGCCGACTTTCCGCCGCCGTGGACCGTCGCCGGCGCTTTTCTCGTTACCATATACATAGCGAGGAATGACATTATTGCCATCAACTACGGCAGGAGAGCTGGCGGCGGCGCCGGCATTAGGGTTGCGCTTCGCGAACTTCCTCTGAAGCTTCCTGATGGTACTCGTGGGCACGACGTAGAATTTCTGGCCCAGCATCAGGGTCGTCTCCGGCGAGACCACGGCCGACAGCGGCTGGCGGAACACGTCCGGGCGAGCCACCGCGCATTTCGGGTTCCTGGCGGTGATTTCTCCGGCCAGAATGGGAGCGTCGTGGAGCTCCACGTGGCCGCCTGGGTACACGATGCGGACTACCATCCGACGGCGGCGGCGGCGACCGGGAGTTTGGCCCATTTTGGGGGATTTTTGGGGGAGATTTGTTTTTTATTTTAGTGCTGATTACTGGTTTTAAGATAATTAATGGCGCGCTGAGAAGTTATCATTGGGAGACGGGTGGAAATAAGAAGGTTGTATTGTCTGACTTTAAATTACATAGGGCCGGCACGGGCGGCGATAGTTCTTAGAACATTGGAAGCTCAGTTTGATGCCCGGGCGCGTAGCAAACTAGGTATCCCAAATTCCCCAATGATGAACAACTATTATTTCGGACATTCGTTTTTCTTGCTTGTCCCTTTGTTATATGGCAATACTATCAAGTAGAGACCTTTTAAGGTTTTTCGAAAATATTATATTTTAACAAAAAAATTATATCAAAACATAGCTCACGAACAAGTAATTCCAAATCTGAGAGCGGATCTCATGACTAAGGGGGTCTTTAGTCACTTGACTAAGCCCCTCCTAGCCATTAGATCTGGACACTTCAATCCAATGGTTAAAAAGTGGGAAGGGTTATTTAATTAATGACAGGGGTAGTTTGGGTATTATGGAAAATTAAAAAGTATACAAACCGGATTTACAATCAGTACAAACCATACAAACATACGAACGGTACAAACTAGAGCGACAAAACATACAAACAGATTTACAAACATTACAAATTAAACGTATGAACTGTACAAACAATACAAACTAGACTGACAAACAATACAAACCATACAAAAAGAAAAAACAACCGGGTTGACTTTGGAGGCTCCATCCCTATATAGAGAGGCTCCTTCCCAAAGTCAACCCGGGTATTTTTTAGACATACAAACATGGTGGACAAAAATGACAAACTAGACCGACAATCCATACGAACGGGAAAAAACACCCGGGTTGACTTTGGAGGCTCCATCCCTATATAGAGGGGCTCCTTCCAAAGTCAACCCGGGTGTTTTTTAGACATACAAATAGTACGAACATGGTGGACAAAAATGACAAACTAGACCGACAATCCATACGAACGGGAAAAAACACCCGGGTTGACTTTGGAGGCTCCATCCCTATATAGAGAAGTTCCATCCAAAAGTCAACCAGGTTGTTTTTCAGACATAAAAAACATTACAAACATGGTTGACAAAAATGATAAACATGGTGCACAAAAATAACAAAGTTTACGAACATTACAAAAGAAACGACAAACATTACAAAATAACAAAGCGTACAAACATTACAAAATAAACCGACAAACAATACAAAGCATACTAACCGTAAAATCTCTCTCTATCTCTATTTGGAGAAATTCCCCAGCAAAGTAATACAAATGGCGTTTCTCCAAAAAAAAAAAGTAATAAAAATGGCAGCAAAGCAAAGGAATGGCTCTCTCTCGTTGCATTTGGGGAATATTCCCCAGCAAAGTAATAAAAATGGCAGAAAAGGAATGACAGGGGATTATTCCCGACGTCGCTGAGAGTAAAAGTTGCCGGCGGAGTCAAAGTGGTCGGCGGGACGAGAGCTACGAGCTAGGCACGCTATTTTTCAATTAATTAATAATTAAAAATAATAAAATAATGCAATTACTATATTGTCCTTCATTAAATTGGATTAATCTGAGCCTTTAAATTTAAATGAGGTTGGATGGCTGAAATGCACTTAGTCACATGACTAAGGGGACCCATAGTCACCTGATCTTGGCCCTCCAAATCTATTGTGGGTTTTAGTGCAATTGGGGCATTTGCCCAAATTTAGGTTTATGCGGCATATATTAACTCAATTTAGAGGGACTCCCGTCGTTAGAAGTGGAAATAAGGTGGCCATAAAGTCAACTGAGGAGAGCACGCCTCAATTGAGCTTGTTACTGCCTTAATCTAACTTTCAACTGCTGCAAAATCAAAAATCGATAAATGATAACATCCCCGACGAGAAAACAAAAAAAAAAAAAAGGTAAGATTTTGTCACCTATAAATAGGAGGTCATCATATATATCTCATTTTCACACATAATTTACAATATTTTTAAATTTTACACCCTCCTCCACCATTTTCAACTCTCACATCACTTTTTTCAATATTTAATCTCTTATCCCACTAGAAATTATGGCAAATTTGAGGTATGTAAATAATCTTTTTGTATTAACTTAGTGAATATATGCAGTTAATTTAAACTATATGTTTCAATTAGTGAGGTACTTAATTATACTATATATTTTGTTTTTGTTTTTTGTGTAGTGATCTTACAACCTTTGCATTGACTCTAGACTTAAGTACAAATGGTTGATTACAACCTTAACACCTTAGAAATTAAGATGACATATGGTGTATAATAACTTGTTGTAGTTATCATATGAAAAGTGGTTAAGTATGGAGCCAAGGGGTATCAAACTAACAAGACAGGATTTGTAGTAAGGCGACATGGTACCAAGACGGGTACCAGCTAAGAGAGTCATACAGAAACTAAGTATGGATATCAAGTCGACAAGAGAGACTTGATATCAAGTTACATCTCCCAAAAACTAAGTATGAAGATCAAACTGTGCCAACCCTTGAGGTGACAAGGTGGTCAGATTAGATGGCCACTTGATTGGGTACCAAGCCGCCATGGACCATCCTAATAACCTTAATACTAAGTATGAAATCTTAGAGGCGGTGCCTGGCCAGCCAGGATGCCGTGCTAAGAGGTTGTCAACTTGATTATGACTTGGTGTAAATCCCCTTAGGGGGGGCATATGGAGACTAAGTGCCAAGAGATGCTTGCTGGCCTCTAACGGGGTACCAAGCTGGCAGAACGACAAGGTACCAACTTGATTAGATTCTAAAAACTAAGTATGGAAACCAAGCCGGCAGTGCTGACTTGGTAGCAGGGGCCGACATGCCTGGCTTAGTAGCACAAGACTATCAAGATGGAGAGTTCAAGACTTCGTCATGGAGCAAGGCAAAGAGCTTCAACCTCATCCAATCAAGACATGTCAACAATACTCAACACCAACCCTACCTGGCTTCGAGGCCATGAAGTGCCAACCAGTCAACAAGGCGGGGTAAGAGGCCCCAAAGCAATAGGAGTCAACACCAAGGCGACGGTTTCAGTTGGTCTCCAAGGCGGCGAAAAGGGGTCCCTAAGGAGGATGGGGCAACAGGCCAGCTAGCCGTTACCAAGGCGGTTACCAAGCCAGTTACACCTTGGCTATAAATAGGAGAAGCTAAGATTGTAAAAGGGTTCCAAAATCAAACATTTGACACACGATGTCAAACTTTATCTTTTTCTCTGGAGCTCTCGCTGAACCTCCATAAAAGTAGGTGTAATTAATTTGTTTTCGAAAATCCATCAAAAATATCAAACACCCTCGTTCGAGTATTGTTCGAAGAAGAGTGAACCGTGTAATATTAATAGTTGTTCAAGAAGTCAATGTGCAAATCATTAAATTCAAACACAAGAATTTCCTCGTCAAGAAAAAATGAAGATTTAAAAAATGAATTCACAATTGAAAATACAACTAGAGAAATGTGTTAAAATCAAAATGTAGTGATGTTTATCACCAAGATGGAACTGTTGTTGGCATTAACTTTGTGATTCTAAGAAATTACCCAAGGTCGAGAGGTACTAAAGGGATAAGGGAGTGTAGAACGTCTCGACATGTAAATATGGATGACCATTTGAACCCATCCCGTTGGTTATTATCTGATCTAACCCGTGATGGGGCGAGTATTACCCAATCCGTACTAGCGTGGGGCGGGGTATGGGTATCTACTTCCGACCCGTCCTAACCCGCCTTGCCTCGTTCTTGACCCATTTTATCTCGATTTCTTGTCATTTTATTCATATTTCTTCTATTTTGACTTTTCTTCAACTAGTTAGACTTGATCTTTCAATTAAGTAGACTCAATTACCTATTATATTATCACTAATGTTCATTCATAAAGAGTCTTTCCCATTATTTTATCGTAAAAAGTAATATTTTGCGTACATTTTTTTCAAATAGCATCTAAAAATGGGTCGACCCACCCTGCTCCGTACCCGCGCGAATATTACCCGCCCCGATCTTAGTAGTATGGGGCGGGACATGGATATTGAGGTACCCACCCCATCATGCTCCATTGTCATCACTACATGTAATTGGCTCATATGAGAAGTATCACACTTACAAAAATATATACATGACCATTTATGTCACAAACAATATATATTGGCGTCGAGTAAAATCTTCACCATTATTGAATTTGGTCAAGACACTAGTTGTCACTAAAAAAAGTTTTCGATCACGAATTAGATTGTCACTAATGTATACTATGAATAACAATTCATAATCGTTACAAATACTATTATATATATATATGGTGGTGTATTCGGTGCACCCACTTTTTCGGGTGCACTGAGTGCACCCGCCTCATAATTGTCATTCTGACCATGCGATTCATGTCAAAACGGTATCAATTGTTGCTTATGATATTATGCACAAGAAGCACATGAATTTGAAAAAAATTCATTCAAAGTTTACTTTAATTTGAAGTATTTAGGATTTAGGGTTAGGGTTTAGGTTTACAATTTGAGATTTTGGGTTGGGATTCAAAATTGAAGGTTAAGGGTTTAGGGTAATGGATTGATTTGTTATGATTCTATGTCATATCATCATATTATATTGAGAGTACTAATTAAAGTTCAAAATTTGATGTATTATGGACGCTTTTAGAGTTGGGTGCACTGAGTGCACCCAAAAAAATGAGTGCACCGAAGTAGCCACCTATATATATATATATCTAACCTCTAATGGATAAACCCCAGGCACCGATTTTCTAAACCCCAACCCGAAGTTTGATTTAATGAAAAACAAATATTGACGGTTGAGAACAGCCGGAGCTCATCCAAGTACATCTAACGGCTAGATCACCTGACGTATACTATACGCCTGACGTACACCAGTCATCACCATATATATATATATGGGGAGTTCTATGGTACCCCGGGTGAAATCCAGGGTACCGCATACGTTAAGTAAGAAAACGCTATCTAGAACTTGAATTGACTGATCTTTCGGACATTATACTATACTCTAACCCATAAAGATCAAAATCTAGGTCTTAATTCTCTAAATCTTATACCCCAAGATCAATTTAATTAGAAACAATAATCGACGGTTATGATTCGTCCATATATAGGGGGGAAAAGTAATACACCATTTTAGGGTTTATAGTTTATGATTTAGATCATTAGGACCTAGGGTTCACTCATTAAGGGTTAGGGTATAGTATCATGCCCAAAAATCCTGCTAATTCGAGGTCTAGATAGCGTTTTCATACTCAAGGTATATATATATATATATATATATATATATATATATATATATATATATATGGTGGCTTCTATAGTACCCCGGGTGAAATCCGGGGTACCGCATACCTCGAGTATGTAAACTCTATCTAGACCTCAAATTACCAGGATTTTTGTGTCTGATATTATACCCTAACCCTTAATGAATGAACCCTAGGTCATAATTATCTAAATCATAATCTATAAACCCTAAGATGGTGCATTCCTTTTTGTGTCTATATTTGGATGAATCATAACCATCGATTATTATTTCTAATTAAATTGATCTTGGAGTATAAGATTGGGAGAGTTAACACCTAGATTTTGATCTTTAAGTGTTAGAGTATAGTATCATGTCCGAAAAATCGATCAATTCAAGGTCTAGATAGTGTTTTCATACTCAAGGTATGCGGTACCCCGAATTTAACCCAGGGTACTGTAGAACTCGCCATATATATATATATATATATATATATATATATATATATATATAGATAGATAGATAGATAGATAGATAGATAGTTCTGTTGTACACCAGGCAAAATCTTGTGTATGTAGTAATCCTGGAGTATTATACTCCAAGTACTTCTAGTGAGATATCTTTATGTAGACCATGAATTAAATCGAGTTTGGGGCATGATACTATACGTTGACCTCTAATGGATAAACCCCTGACCCCAATTCTCTAAAATTAAACCCGAAGTTCAATTAAATAGAAAACAATAATTGAGCATTGAGATTTATCGAAGCTCATCAAAATTCATCTAACGACCAGATCACGTGGAGTATACTATACTCAGGAACATTAGATCCAACTATATTGGTTGATGATAACGGCTATTGTAAACAAATGTATCATATGAATGATTTAAAAAGTTGTTGTTACTTCTCTAACGATAACTTTGTGACGAAACCTAATTTTGTAACAATAAAGTTGTTACAAAAGCCACCTTTCTACTCCGGTATAGGTGGGGCATTGTGATAACTTAAACTGCTGGCGTTTAAGATGCATTTGATGACGACACATATGACTCACAAGTATATACTAGTCGTTACAAATGAAGGTTTTCACAATTGAATATATCTTGACAATAAAACATATACATGTTGGTTATACTTTTCAAAAAGTGTTGCATAAATTTTTGAAAGCGTTGCGTAAAATTGTGTTGCATATGAGGTAATTATGTAACTAGAATAATTATTTTATTTTTGCATAGAGCTATGGAATGTAAGACCTCATTGGTTATAAAGTGTAGTTTACTTTCATAGCTCGTAAGTGTAGTGTTTTAATGAGAGTTGACTCAATAGTTTCAAGGAGAAAATCCCAAAATACACATATTTTTAAAAATAATTTCCAAAATACACACGTTTTATGAAAAAATCCAAAAATACAGACGAAAGCGGTGAATGCATCACCGCGGTGAATGTCTGACCTAACACTGAAATTTCAAACGAACGTAACTTTGTGCTCGGTTATCCAATTGTAGCCAAAAAAATTTATTCCACATAACTTTTCAAGATCTCTCAATCTGCAACAAGCCTTCATCCAAAAAAATGTCGTTTGCTACCCCAACGAGCAATTTTTCGATTTGGACAAACTTTGGAAGACCATAACTTTGTGCTCTGCAATCCAAATGTCATGAAACTTTTTTTAATTCACATAACTTTTGAAGAACTAAAAATTTGATCATAACCATAATTTTGGAATGTATGTGGATTTGTGAAAAGCAAAGTCAAAGTTATTCCCAAAATCCCGCATACCCAAGAATATTTCTTTTTAAAAATATAATTTCCTAGTAAAAGTTGTAATTCTTAAGAAGTTATGCGCAATCACAATTTTTTATGACGTTCGGATGGAGGAGCAAAAAGTTATGGCCTCCAAAATTTGGCAAAATCGAAAAGTTGCTCGTTCGGGATAGCAAACGACATTTTTTTGGGATGAAGGCTTCTCGCAGATTTGAAAGATCTTGAAAAGTTATGCAGAATCAATTTTTTTTGCTGCAATCGGATAACCGAGCGCAAAGTTACGTTGGTTTGAAGTTTCAGTGTTAGATTAGGCATTTACCGCGGCCGTCAACTGCGGTGATGCATTCACCACTTTCGTCTGCCGCGGTGAATGCATTCACTGCGATTGACGACCACAGTGATGCCCAAACATGTGTATTTTGGAAATTTTTCATAAAACGTGTGTATTTTGGGATTTTTTCCATAGTTTCAACATGTTCTTACTCAATAGTACGTAGATCATCCTTCTTTCATTTATAGTCTCATTGACAAACGCGTGCAAATTGATGTGGAGCCCGTAGTTGTGCCTTTGAAACCTATCACTTGTGAATTATATTGACTAACTTTTTTCATACAGGACATTCAATATAGGGATGGCAACCCTGCCTGACCCACCGGGTATCGGCCCGAAACCCGTCCAAACAGGGTCAAATTAACCAGCCATCGTGGGTAAAAGCCGATTTTGGGTATATCCGAAACCCGACATTAGTGGGCAACGGGTGGGGATGGATCAATTAGTATCCTCCCCCTCCCTCTCGTCCACAAAACGATGATGTTTTGGACCCTGGGTATAAAGTCAGAAGAAGGACCCAGAAACCCTAATCCCTCATTTCCTCTCCTTTGTGTTTGTCGAGTGTTGTCGTTCCTTTCAACCTCCTCTCTATTTCCTCTCCACCCAAGCACGCGAGCATTGATTTATCTTAAATATTTTGTCGATTCCCCATGAAATCCTCTCCATTCACTGGTTTATCGCTAGTAGGCAATCATTCTCCCTCAATTTGGCCAATCGGAAGCTTGTTTTGTCGCTGATTTGGCCGGAAAACAACATGCAGAACCATAAAATGGCTGTGGCGATCTTCGATTCGCAATTATTGGGAGAAATCATTGTGATATCATCAAAGATGACCGATAAGCTCTTTCTCCCTTTTCGTTCCGTTTTCTTTCTGTTCCACCTTCTTCTACCTTCATATATATAGTAACTCTGTCGATTGATTCAGGGTCACCTGCAGCCTCATTTCTTCCGTTCATCATTACCTTCACTATGCTCAGAGCAAAGTCGAGGTAATCAATTTTAAAACTTCATTTTTCCTAGTTTATTAGCTCGGTCTTTATCATTCGATGAATGCTAACACAGAGTTGTTTTTTTGCCTTGTTGGAGTTCATCAGGTTCGTATCAGGCATCAACTCTCCATTTGAAGCCTGGTCAACAGATCCTACCTCTCTAGATTACAAGTTAGGCATAGTCTTACTCCAAATCCGCCTTGTTTTGTAATCTATATGTGTAGCTTGCATGTGTCGATTGCTTGTGTGCTCTATCTGAGTGTAGAAGATTGATTAATTGTGTTTTTGTCAATGTAGATGGATGGTGCAATTGCAAATGATGCTTTGAATGTGAATGATCCTCGTGGGCCTAGTTCTCTAAATCCTGATGTTAATGGTAATATTAAGGGTAATGGTAATGGTAATGATGTTTTGGTTGATGGGAATGAAAATGGCGAAGTCATTCTCGAGGAAGACAAGAAGTTGACTTATGATGTCTGGCCTCATTTTGTTAGAGTGAAGTTTAATGGTGTTGTTAAATCTAAGTGTCATTATTGTAAAAAACGACTAGGTTGTGATACTAGTAATGGAACCTCCCACCTGAGGCACCATTATAAACCTTGTACCCAAAGAAAGATGCATGATGGTAGACAAAGAGTTCTTGGTCGTGATTATAAACGAACTGGAAACCCCCTGCTATCAACTACTCAATTCAGTTCTGATGTGTATAGGAAGGAATTGTGTTCAATGATTATGGTCCATGAATATCCCATGAGTTCAGACGTTCTGTTGTTCTTTGCAACCACAGTTCACTGTGCCTAGGAGTACAGTGAAGAATGACATAATGGGGTTGAAATGGCAAAGTTTGAGAAGGTTATTGATGGTAATATTGGCAGAGTTACAGTGACCACTGATATGTGGACTGCACTGAACCAGAAGAGGGGTTATATGACAGTAACTTGTCATTTTATTGACAATTCTTGGAAGCTTAAAAACCTGATTTTACGCTTTGTTTGTCCCTGTCCCTCATACTAGTGAGAGGCTAGGAGACAGATTGTTCAAGTGTCTTATTGATTGGAATATTGATAGCAAGTTGTCATCTATTACCTTGGATAACTGTACCACCAACGATGCTAAAATAAGCCATTTGAAAACCAAACTTGTTATGGATGATTTGTCGTTGGATGGTATGCTGATTCACATGAGGTGGTCTACTCATGTACTTAATCTTATTGTGCAAGATGGTTTGGATGTCATCAGGGATGGCATTGATTTGGTTAGGGAGAGTGTTGTGTACTGGAACTCTACACCTAAGAGGGTCCAGACCTTCTATGAAACTGGTAAACAGATTAAGGTGCCTTGTACAAAGAAACTTGTGCTTGATTGTTCGACAAGGTGGAATTTCACCTATGATATGTTGTTTGCTGCTATTATATACATAGATGTGTTCTCTCGTTTGAGACAGAGGGATAGTCAATACAATATTGTCCTTACTAGTACGCATTGAGAGTTTGCTGCCATTATCATTGACAAACTTGAAATTTTCAGTGAGATTACTAAGTTATTTTTTGGTAGCAAGTATCCCACTGCTAATATGTTTTTCCCCAAGATCTGTGATTTAAGATTGAAATTGATGGAATGGTGTGTTGATTCCAATACTCTTGTCTCTAATATGACTGAAAGCATGTGGTTGAAATTTGTCAAGTATTGGGATGAGGTACATGTGGTTCTGGCTGTTTCGATAGTTCTTGATCCTATATACAAGATGCATTTAGTTGAGTCTTATGCTGGTAAGTTTGGCAGCACTAACACTGCATTGGTGGCTAATAAGATAAAGCAATGTATATGTGGTTTGGTTCTTGACTACCAAACCAAGGTTGAGAAAAAGAATTCTAGTTTCTTTATGTGCTTCTAGTGGTTCTTCTAGTTCTGGAAGTGATAATCATGCTTTTGATCTCTTTGTGAGCCAGAGGAAAAAGAGCAAAATGACTCTGATTCATACTGATCTCGATGACTATCTTCTTGAGGACCTTATTCCCAATCGATCTAATGAATTTAATATATTGATGTGGTGGAAACTAAATGGCCCTAAGTACCACACTTTGCAAGCAATTGCAAGGGATACCCTGACCATACCAGCTACATCAGTGACTTCTGAATATGCTTTTAGCTCTTGTGAGAGGTTATTAGACCCTCAGTGGAGTAGGCTTTACTATAATAAAGTGGAGGCAATGATGTGTACTCGTAATTGGATCATGGAAGATCTGCAACAAGGTAATGTGCAAGAATTGAACTTTCTGGTTTTGTTTTGTGTTCATTTTTCTATTCTTTTCCTTTGTTTCATTTTTTGCATAGTCAAATGCTGATATTGAGGTAATGGAATGTGTGTTTTCAGCTCTAGCAATTGAAGATACAAGTGTTGAAGATCAAGCAGAGGGTGGTAAGTTAGTTGGTTCTTCAATTCTTTTCCTTATAATTAATCTTAGTTTCAATTCTCTTAACACCTTTGTTTTCTTTCTTGCAGAACAAGAGGAACTTGGCAATATGAATCGTCCATTATCCCTAGATGATTGATAGTTTGAGAAGAACCAGTGCAAAGGTAAAATACTAGTGATCAGTAGCACAATACTTATGATTGATGAGGTTTACTGATAGTTTCAATTCTCTAACACATTTGTTTTCTTTCTTGCAGAACAAATGGAACTTGTGACAAAGGAGGAATGTTGTTCAAATAAATTGAGGTCGAGGAATTGGTCTCCAACGTGGACAAGCTACAACATTGTTCCTCATTTCATTTCATCATTTCTGAACGATTACATTTACGTTGAACGTCTTTGTTTTTCATTTTATATTTTTTTTAAAAAAATTTGAACACTAATACTAGCATGATCAACATGATTGATGGGTTTTGGGTGGTGGGATTAAGGTTGCAGCAGTTTGTTTGTTTGTTGCAGCCTGTGACTTGAACTTGAATTTTGAATTTTAGGATCTGGGTGCTGGGATATGGGTTACAGCCCCATATCTTTTTTTGTTTTTTTTTTTCCTATTTCGATGGCTTGACCATCAAGTTACCATTTTAATGCAGAGGTAGTGTTTGTTTGTCTTTTTCTTTCGTTTAGGCTTTAATTCGTGGGTTGCCCGAATTCGTCGACGAACGATAACAGTAGCCAATCTACCTTCATTTAGTTGTCGGGAACGAGATGGAAAAATCAGTCGAGGTTGACGGATGGAGATCGAAAGGCATGTACCCGCCCCCGATCCGCACTGTTGGCATCTCTAATTCTATATTATCATCCATTCATCCATTCGTCGCGAACGAATCATAGTATTTAGCATTTTGAAAAGTAGCGGCAAAATACACGGCTACGTTCCATATGTATGCATGGCGTGCAAATTGCAATGGGAATGCAGTTATAAATTCAGGGAAACTTCCTGGCTCTGGAGGGCACGCATCCTACTTATTGCTTAACTTGCTCTTACCCAGAAATGGCACGTAGAACTAGGCGCGGACACAGACATGACATTGGATAGCGGCCCTTTGAAACCAAGACATTTACTACTGTCTACTGGAAGTACCATCGGTTTTTCTCTGTTCCCAATTTCCTCTTCCTTGTCTTTCCCTGAACGGCTTAGTAGTTTGATGTTCTGTTTATGGAAAATATCGTTTGACAATCTCCTTGTTTATTGATAAGTTGAGTTTACGTTAAGCTTTTAGATAAAGAACCTTATAAGTCAATTCGACTCAGTGAGTTTGTATTTGAGCTCATGAGTTGTCCTGATAGTTGGCCGACAAACCAATTCGGTTAGCGACTTATGAGCATTGATCTATATTTTATGCTTTGGCTTATTGATAATTTATAGGCTTATTTTTTTATTTTTAATGAAATAACTCATAGATTTGTTAGATTATATATCTTATCACAAAGCTTTATATATGTGAACAAATATCTCTCATTATAATTTAAAGGAAAAATTAAGTATGATAATTGTTTATATATTGACTAGTATAAAATAATAAAAAATTAAAATTTATGAAGTAAATAATATGATACTTGAGCCATGCTCGCGAGCTAATTGATGATTCAAATTCGAGTAAAGTGGTGCGCTCATTAACGAGAAGAGCTCGAACCAAATACGCAGCAATATTTCATTAAACGAACCAAATTTGAGCATGACTCATTTATTAGCAAGGTGAGCCCGAACTAGTCCAAACTCGCAACTGGATGGATACCCTATCGGTTTATGGGGACGGACTTTATATTCGTTTGCAATATATCTACGCTATAGTTTGGCTCATTTACCGTCCTAGTTACAAATATACAGAGGGCGAGCATAGTATATGATACAATTACAATCTGAATTTTGTAGGCATACAAATGGTAGACACCAAATTTTGTAACAACTAATTTGTATAATTTGCAAATAATTATACCACCGCAATGCTTACGCTAAACCACACATGTACAGATAATTTGTAGTGGAATTAGTGGTGCTCGACCTAAACCATAAGCACAGCCTTCATTTCTTACAATGCATGCATCTAAAGTCATAAACCCCATCGATAAGCTTACCATTGGAAGTCGAGAAAATTAAATTGAGCTGCGCTCTTTGGGGCTCTGTCGTCCCCATTGATTGCTGCACCATCATCAATCAATGCTCGCCCAGTCCCCTTCCATGGATGCGCCAAACAATGCCAACGCCCTCCTCTGCCACAATTTTACAAATTATAAAGCAAACCAACGCTGCTTCTCTTCATGCCTTTGATCACAAGCAGCAACAAAAAAGCATGAAAACAACCCAAATTCTTACAGTCATTCTCATAGGCCTACTGCTCCTCGCAACACAATCACTCTGCAGCAGCAGTGACACCAAACAACCACCAAACAAGCCCAAATGGGTGAAAACAGAGAAGCAAAGCAGAGGAGGCAGAGGTAGAGCCGGCAGAGGCCGTGGAAGGGGCGGAAGATCGCCGTCGAGCAGCCGCTGTGACCCATTCTTCCAATACCTATTTGGGATCTGCGGCCAATGGCCTTTCCCAACTTCCCCTTCTCCGGACAACCCTTTCAATCCCTCCCCTGCTCGCCGCCCTCCTAATCCTCCTGGGACAAGGATTCCTCCTCCCCTTCCCACTCCAGCAGCACCACCACCGCGCCTCCCGCCAATTCCGCTCGTCCCTTCTCCTCCGCCAGTAACTCCTCCGCCCGTTCTTTCCCCGCCGCCTGCGCCTGTGGTTACCCCGTCTCCTCCACCTTCTGCCCCTCCGCCTCAATCTCCACCACCTTCTTCACCTCCTCCATCGCCTTCTCCGCCGCCGCCGCCACCTTTAGTTCCTTCTCCCCCGCCCCCTGTACCTTCGCCGCCTCCTCCACCGCCACCGCTTGTCCCTTCTCCGCCGCCGCCTGTATTCCTGCCGCCTCCCCTGGTGGCTTCCCCACCACCTCCCACGATCATCCCATGGTTTCTTTCCCCTCCTCCTGTCGACCTCTCGCCGCCGCCTCTGGTTCCGATATTCGATCCTCCGCCTGCAGACGATGACTACACGATGGCTCCACCTCTGGTCCCCATCTTGACCCCACCGGAAGAGGTACAGCCGCCGCCAACAGAAATGCCTCCGCCAGCAGATCTGGACTTCACACCGCCGCCGTTGGTGCCCTTCTTGACTCCATCTCCGCCGGAAGACGATGAGGGGGCCACCCCCGCACCGCCACTGGTGCCATTATTCGAACCACCGCCGGAGCAAGACGTTCTGCCTCCGCCGGAAGAAGTCACTCCAACTCCATTCCTACCGATTTTCTCTTCTCCACCGCCGGCTTCGGATGACGGATTCGCGCCGGTGACCCCTGTTCTGCCAATCGTTTTGTCGCCACCGCCGGTCGACGATGAAGGTGGTTTGCCACCGTTTGTACCAATAACTTCTCCGCCGGTACCCGACCTGACTCTGCCCACGCCGGCGCCTCCCCTGGTGCCTGAAGTTCCAGCAGACTCGGATCCTCTGCCATTTTCATCCTCACCGCCAGCTCCAGATATCGAACAGAAGACTGCACCTTCCGTCACATGAGCATCATCTGGTGCTTACCATATATAGATATATCCACGCTTGTCATTTCATTTCATCAGTAACTTGTATCTTTTCCCGCCACGCTGCATTCGCGCGTATTAATCCAACAATTCTACTTAACAACATAGTGCCTCAATCTTACATTTTCCGGATGACCGGATCGCTTAGTTTAAAGAGCCACTAGAACCTCTAAAAATTATCAATACCATAGGCAGAGCGTCAGTGGTCAGGCAAAACTAGTGACTTGATACAAAGACAATGCTCACAAGACGGATCAGTATGGAGCTTAAACTAGCTCTAAAGCCGACACTGCTGATTACGTCAATAGACACTGCAGTGGCACTCAATCTACACTTTTATGCGGATCTAAAGATGTCTAGACAGCCGTCTCAAATTTTGCTATCTTCTTGTCTATATAAGCAGCGGCTTTCCCTCTACCAGGCTCAACGTGCAATAAGCGGAGGTTTGGAACTTTACCTAGTACGAAATTCATCACAATCATCTGAACCTTCTTGAACATGGAGTATAGTAGGACATATCCTTTTACCATGGCTGTGAGTACAAACCTACAAGTACAATAAAGCAATTAATTCAGTCCAGAAAGCCGCAGTAACAAGGATGCACCATTTTAATACAAATGAACCGCAGCTTGGGCGAGCTTCTAGTCAAAGCAAAAGAGACCCAACAGATCAGCTTTGACATTAAAACACAGAGAAGATATTCGAAGATGTTGTAAGCAATCAAGAGAATTAGTAGGAAGCCTCCCAGCTATGCTACCGGCAGCAAAGGCCTGGATGACAGCAAATATCTAAGGTGAGTATGCGTGAAATACATATGAACACACAAAACCATCTGCAGCATAAAATAGGATGTGTGGGGGGGAAATTGATGACATAGTTTCAAGAATACACCCTCTGTTAGCAACGTCTGTAATTGAGGCAGCGAAGGCACATGCCTGAATCACATTAGAGGTTAGTCCCCTGTACCAATTCTAGATCTATTGACAAAATGAATAATTCTGAAACAAGTGGGGCATATTTGAAGCAAATAGACTTGAATGGCCCGCAAAGGACGAAGTGCTTGAGGCAAGGACTGAAAATTGCAATATGTTCACAGCCCTTGATATATGTGACTGACAGATCTTCAAGCAAAGGGCACTTTGGAAGAAAGTTTTCCAGAGAGTCAGCAGCTAACTCAACCACCAACAATTTGAGTCTCTCAAGACTACTAAATCCTCCAAATGAAGCAGGAACTTTGAACAGATAACAGGAAAGAAAAAAGGTGAATCAACTCAGAGAAACAAAGAGAAGAAGCAGGAATGGAGCTTGTAATCCGTACAGTAGAGTAGAGGGTCAAGTCCTGGACATTTTTCTTAGGCAGGTGAAGAAGCAAGCGATCTATCTGGCGAGGGCCACTTAATCCTGGGATTTTGAGGGTGAAGTTGGAGATTGGCCCTTCATGTGCTAGTAGGGACCTCGAAAATCCTCGACATGTAAAACGAAGGGTCAGTAAGTTGCGGATCGACCGCTCCAAAATTGCTATCGAACACAAGCTGGGGAACCCTAGTCCAGACATGCCTCCATTTCCTAGAGAGGGCACAAGTCTTTCCAGCATATTTTAGGGGCAAAAACATGAGAATGTTCTCTATCAGATCCACAGGAAGGTTGCTAATTCTATCATCACAGTTGAAACCGAATACGCTTCATCCTCCCAAGGAGTCCGTCAGAGAGCAATATGACAAAAGAGATTTCTAACCATATCAAAGGCAAAGCACACTTAGCTTACAATTTGGAGTACTATTCTAAGCTTCGGAGCTTCAAAGATATGGAAGGTTACCTGTCGTTGACGAGCGAGGAGTTGCCCAAGCCCCCCACCGCGGTGACGAAGAATCAACCAAAGAGCCCGGATTCACTTTCTCGAGCTCCCTCTGCAACATGACAAGCAATAGGTTGAACAAGACCAATGGAAAACTGCAGCGGCGGATCCAGGACATAAGAGAGCATTGAGCCGCATTTGAATAGAATATTAGATATCATAAACAAAAATGTATAATAATATAGTTTTCATTATAATGCCAATTATATAAGAAGGTCTTTTAATTTAGCAAATTTATCAATAATATAATCTCCATCCATACTCAATAATATAATCTCCATCCATACTGATAATATACTCTTTTTCAAAGAAAATAACTAAGTAATCAACGATAAATTCGTTGCTCATTTTGTTGCACACATCAATGTTCATGTTCCATTGCTGAAAATATTCTCTCCATGGTAGTTGTAGAAACGGCTAAGTCAACACTAGACAAATCAACCGACAAATCAATTTGTATTGTGTGTCCATCCCTATTTCCTCCAGCTTCTCTAATAATTTTGCAAGAGAAGAAACTTCATCTTCCTCACATGAGTAGTGCATTCTCCAAAAAATGCATCTCATAGCCTTCAAAGTCTCGAGGCTAAACTCTTGAGTAAGTTTGTAAATATTTTCTTCATCAAAACACCAGAAAGAATGGTTAGAATCTAGTGTCCCATCAATTGAGACAATCTAAATAATAACTCAGCAAGTTTGTAAATATTTTCTTAATCAAAAGAATGGAAAGAAAACCAGCTCGACGAGCTGGGTCGAGCTGGTGGAGAAATCCATTTTGGGTCTGCTCGTCTCCTCGTTCTTGTTTTGTTTTGGGGGGATTGAGAATTTTTTTGAATTTTGCAAGAAAGGGTGTGCTTTAGTTTAGAGTTTTTTTTATATTTTAATGAAATTTTACACTTTTATGTTTTCATGTCTTTTTTCAAATAAAATCATTGGGGCTATAGAAAATTTAGTATAAATTTGGAGTAATGGTTTGGATATGTTCATCTGAACCATTTTTCTAGTTACACAAAATCCTATTATTAAATAAAAAAACTAGACAGGATTTTAAATAGCAATGGATCAAATACCTAAATCAAAAAATTTTATAAGCACTAAACTAACTCTGGATCTGGATGAGGGTTGGGCCGGGGTCTGGTTTGGCCCAACCCTGGATCCACCACTGGAAAACTGACAGAAGAATCTTCAGAACGACCAAGCGATGACTGAGTAAGGAAATGAAGAGGAAGAAGAAGACCTAACATTTACCACGATTCATTGCTCGGTGTCAGAACGCCGCGGCACAAGTGTAGTGTTCTAGCTTTGAGTTGCACCTAGTGCCATTTAGGGTAGGGATGTACATGAGAGGGTGGTCCAGGTTTAGTCATTTTAATCACCTGATTTAAGGACTACTGTTTGGGATTTTTTTTTGATAATATATGGTTTGGAAAATATTAAACTCAAACTCATAAAAAAATAATTAATACTCTACGTTTCTTTTTAATTGGATTGGGTCGGATTGGCGATATTTTTAAGTAAAAATCCAACCCAATATACAATAAGTAATTATTCTACACCATAAAAATATTAAGGGTGTGCCTACGGTGACATGCATGTCACGGTGACTTGCACTTTCCGGTCGACCTCAGTTAGGATTAGGTCGACCTCATTTAGAATTCGGTCGATCTCATATAGGATCTGGTCGACCTCATTTAGTATTCGGTCGACCTCATATAAGATCAGGTCGACCTAATCTGTTGTTTCAGTGTAAAAACAGTTCATGGTGCCTAGTTTGGATATTCATATTATACAATTGGCTAGATGAAAATTGAAGACTAATGACTTGTTTTAAAGCTGGAGTGTCCCTCTACATATTGAAGTGATTAAGAGCTCGATAGGAAGTCCAGAATACCATTTTTGAACCTCATCAAAAGGCTATGCCAAAACTGGGAAACTGCCTGGAAATGGCTAAGTCTGGAAACGTGTTTGTGAAGCCTATTTTGGAGCTCAATTCGAGAAGCATGAATGCGAGTCGAGTCCAGGAGCCTCTACCACGTTAAATTAGTTATGTTTTTATACAAATTCAAGGAATTGAATGAAAGATTGGATATCTGTAAGGCTTCAAACAAAAGGGTCGAATTTGCTACGAAGACTATTTTTCTGGCAGACTTCGAGCACAAGCAAGCGGCCAGAAAAACAGCCTTCGTAGCAACTTCGAGCCTTTTGTTTGAAGCCTTAAAGATATTCAATCTTTCATCCAATGCCTTGCCTTTGTATAAAATAATACGTAATTTAACGTGGTAGAGGCCCCTGGACTTGACTCGCATCCATGCTTCTCAAATTGAGCTCCAAAGTAGCCTTGACAAACACGTTGCCAGACTTAGCCATTTTCAGGCAGTTTCCCAGTTTTGGCATAGCCTTTTGGTCAGGTTCAAAAATGGTCTTCTGGACGTTCTATTGAGCTCCCAAGTACTTTAATGTGCAGAGGGACACTTCAGCTTCAAAACAAGCCTTTAATATCCAATTACCATCTAGCCAATTGTAAGATATGAATCTCCAAAGTAGGCACTATGAAACTGTTTTTACACTGAAACAACAGATTAGGTCGACCTGATCCTATATGAGGTCGACCGAAAAGTGCATGTCACCATGACATGCATGTCACCGTAGCAAAGTCCAAATATTAAATATCTAATTAAAATTTCAAATGAACAAACCGAGGTAAAAGATATCAAAATTCACAATTGTTGTTTGAATTTTAATAAAATGTGATTTATTTTAACATATTTATTTTTTTCACGACATTTTTTGAAATAGACTAAAAGGTTGTAAACGAACGCATCCATAATATGTTATTCTATTAAAATTGTACACAAGAAAAAGAATTATGTGAATCATAGCTATATTAAATCTATTTGTAAACTTTAAGCCGAAGAATGCATTAGATTAGGGAGACCATGAGAGTAAAACATTGCGAAATATCTTAATTTGCTCATAAGTATGGGTATATACGACATACATATTTTTTGGATACAAACTCATACCAATAGTTGGAACACGGGTTGGGTCGGGTTCTATGGGTTGTGTAATCCAAATCCGAACCCAACCCAAAAGAGGCGGGTTGTACAAAAGAAAACCCTCAACCAACCCAAAACCTTTATTTTAGGGATAAATACGGGTGGATTGGGTGGGTTCGACGGGTGGATCAGTTTACAGGTGTGTTTGTTCACCCATAATTTAGGGTTTATCTTTTGTTGCACGATAACCATCTAAGTGTGTTTTGTTGCACATCAACCATTTATGTTGAATAATAGTTGCAACGTTACTATTTTCGTTAATAAAATTAACGGTAAGTACATAAAACTAAATTTCTCGCCATGTCGGCAATCCACGTCACTGTCTGAAGCTGAGTCAGATCTCACTCACTTTATGAATGGCCTCTTATTTGCAAGGTGGTTTGTTGACCCTTTTCAAAATTTCAAATTGTGATTCCAACGAACCAATCGAGATTTTCATCCACTAAAGAGTTAGAAAGATTTAGTCAAGTGACTAACCATCCCCCTTAATTACCTTATCCAATCTCGATTAAAGGAATTCCACCGACTTCCCTTAATTACCTTAATTACCTTAACAATATACTGAGTTGACTAGTGTTCTTAAAATTCAACTAGTCTTTTGGCCCACGTTTCGCCGCGGTAATGAACTAATTATTTTTAAATAAATTTTATGCACTCATTAATGATTTAGTTGGAATGAAATTATTAACAAAATAAAGTAAAGCTCTTTCATAAGCTTTACATAATATCTTAATTATATGGAAAGCTTATGTAACACATTTGTTTGATGATACATAGGAAATTAACTATCCCTTGATTTTTCATAAGTTTTACATATTATATTTTAATAACAGTTATAGAACGGTATTACGTAATCTTCCGTAACGTGTGGTCTAATAAGAGAATCAATTTACATACTTACATTTGATTAGACTATTACGTAAGGTTAACCTATCTTACATAAACTTTATTTTGTGACATGCAAATTGATGAGATGTTGAATATAGTAGGTGATATTAAATGAATCTTAGTAAACAATAAGAGAATGAAGTTATAGAAATTATTGTCACTCCACAAAGTTTGCGTATTTTGTGAGTCATTAACACTTATGTTGTACATTTTGTTTAATTGATACATAAAATTTACGTAATTTTATTTAATATTTTTACATAAATATTATGTAGTGCATGATTTAATAATAAAATTATGTTATGGAAAGTAGCACATTTAATTAAACTACAATGAAAAAATTAACTTACCATATAGAATTTTTGCATAATGCAAATGGATGAGATGATGAGCATTGTAGTTAATTATAAGTTTTTTGTAATATTTATGTGATATGTAAATCTTTCGTAATGTGAAATAAAAATGTACTTTGAAGGTAAAAAAATTCTTATGGTGAACTTGGTGAGGAGATGGAAAACAAAAATTACATAAACAACTGACTACGGGAAAAAACAATGCATATGGTAAAATTGGTTGTAGAGTATAAAAAAGTTCATTAAAGAATTAATAAATACCGAGATAGTTGTATGCAATAAAGCTTATGTAACACATTTGTTTGATGATACATAATAAATTAACTATCCCTTCAATTTTCTTAAGTTCTACATATTGTATTTTAATAACAGTTATAGAACGGTATTGCGTAATCTTCCGTAACGTGTGGTCTAATAAGAGAATCAATCTACATACTTACATTTGATTAGACTATTACATAAGATTAACCTATCTTACATAAGCTTTATTTTGTGACATGCAAATTGATGAGATGTTGAATATAGTAGGTGATATTATATGAATCTTAGTAATAAGCGAATGAAGTTATAGAAATTATTGTTATGTTGTACGTTTTGTTTAATGTGAAATTAGGTGCAAGAGATGGAAAACTGATGGTAGGCAAATAGAGCTTATGATAAAATTAAGTGTTGAGTATAAAAAATCTGATTAATAATACTCGCTACAAAAAGTAGAAATAGATCTAATACTATCCCAATTTTTAATAAGAAATCATAATTATTGAATATAAAATTATTTTTAAATTCCTAACGATGAGTTTCTACCTACCCAGTAGAGAAGAATGCTAAATAAATTAGTGTTCCTAACAATGCCTATGTTTGGCCCGGCTTTTAAAAGTGCTTTTTGAGTCCAAACGCAGAAGCTGGGCCAAACACCTCTAAAAACCGGGCTTTTAAAAAAGCTCAAAAGTGCTTTTTATAACGTAAAAGCAGAAGCTCCAAATTGGAGCTTCTGCGATTGGCTTTTTTATTAGCCGCTGATATATTACTTTTTTATCCTTATTCTAGCGGGAACTATTGATTTCCCTCCACAACTTCCCGCCTTGCTATCACTAGCTGCTGCCGCCTTATATATATGTATCTTAGGACTTTCTTTTCCCACATCTATTTCTCATATCAGGTTTCTCTTTTGTGTGGGCTGGGCACTGCGCACACGTTGGGATCATTGAGAAAAGAAGTCTGGTAAGTTCCCATCTTACTTTGTTCTCATACTTACCTACTGATATTCCTTGACCAATACATTCGATTGATAGCTTGGATGATTTCTTTGTTTTTGCTATATTCCAATTCTATTATTTTATATGTTGTGTTCTAGTCTTGAAATTCTAGGTTCGGTGGAAACTTTAGCGTAGTTTTATTCAATCTCATTCTTTATTTGTTGTACGTGTTCTACATCTGATTCTAGATTGTATTTTTATTGATTAAGAGACTTATTTTGTTCCTTCTGTATGCTGGGTGCAATGATAAGAATACCTTAGGTGAATTTTATTTAATGAACATTAGTTATATACTATAATTGTTGTATGTTATTTGATATATAGAGTAGAAAGAAATCTCAAGAACATAATGTCAACCCTTCGAGAAGGATTTTCTTTGCAAACTAATCGATCGCAGAAGGCACAATGGGATGAAAAGTCTATTAGAATTTTCTGTGAGGTATGTGTTGAAGAGGTTAATGTCGGAAATCGTCCCGGTACTCATTTCAATAAAAGGGGTTGGAGTAACATAGAAGCAAAGTTCCAAGCAAGGACACAAAACAAGTATGTCTACAAGCAGCTAAAAACCAAGTGGGATACTTTGAAGAAAGAATATGGAATATGGAGAAAGCTTGTGCAAGGAGAAACTGGGTTAGGATGGGATAACGAGAAACACACAATTGTAGCTGACGATTGGTGGTGGGAATCAAAATTGAAGGTAATGGAATCATTTATATATGTTATTTAGACATCAATTTTATATTTTACACTTGTTCGATTTCTAAATATATTGTGCTTTTTTGACAGACTCAACCTGAAGCTGCAAGGTTTCGTCATGCACCATTGGAGAATCTAGAATTACTGGAAATTATGTTCTCTAAGATTTTGGTGACAGGAGAAGGTGCATGGACATCTTTGGATGATGGCACAAATGGAACCGATGCCAATACAAATTCTCCATCACAAGTAGAAGCAATTAATTTGATGGATGAAGATGAGTTCTTAAACTTCACTATGGGTACAAATAGGCAGGGAAACAATCCCGCGTACAGCGGAGATAAGAGGGCAAAACCAATGGACGAGACACCACATGAACAGGTGATGAAATTTGCGAAGAAGAAAAAAGTTGGAACTACAGGTCACTTCCAAAAGCAATTGGATCGACTAGTTGATGCTGTTGAGATTTATGCTGGCTCAAGGACACAAGCTAAGAAAGATGAGAGAGTCACCTATACCATTTCAGAATGTATGGGATTTGTCAAAGGTCTCCCTGGAGTGGCCAATGCTCCTGAACTCATTACATGTGCAGGTCGATTATTCAAGGATATGGATAACCGGGAGATCTTCATATCATTAGGGACACAAGAGTTGCAGCTACATTGGCTTAAAGAAGAATATGGAAGGGAGAAATAATTTATTTTCAAAAAACAAAAATTCATAAGTTTAGTGTTGAATTGAGAACATTTTTCTTTTATTTGGTGCATAAATCGAACAATTTAGTAATGTTTTTCTCATGACAATGGCTTATATATTTATGAAATTTTACTTATAATTTGTTTGATGATTTTCCTCTTGATATATCCCTCTCTTAGATTTGTGTTTGCCAGTTTATCATTTCAACATTAAGTGATTGTTTGATTGAAAATAGATGAGTACCGAAGGCGAAAGGGTGGAAGAATCACAGGAACTTGAAGATGTGGTTTTCTTCGCACTTGCTACTATGGGAGCTGGCATGATGAACAATTATTACACAAAGTATTTATCAAAGCAAGAACCAAGAGTTTCAAACTCGACTGGATGGCAATGGGTATTGGAGACACTAAATACCCCAGGTGAAAGTTACAGGATGTTTAGAATGGAGCCATATTTGTTTACGGGTTTGGCAAAATTGCTAGTCAATAATTATGGGTTAAAGTCATCTCTAAATATGAGGACGGAGGAGGCACTTGCTATGTTTTTATGGACATGCTCAATGGGAGAAACTAATCGTCATGCGCAAAATAGGTTCAAACACTCCGGAGAAACTGTTAGTAGAAAGTTTGAAGAAGTGCTTGATTCTTTAGTGATTTTTTCTAAAGATATTATCAAGCCACGAGACTACAACTTCAGAGAGGTTCCGAAGAAGATTCGTAATGACAAAAGGTACTGGCCTCACTTTCGTAGATGTATTGGCGCGATTGATGGTACTCACATCACCACTAAGGTACCTGAAGAGGAAAGACCCCTATATATTGGAAGAAAGGGAATTCCAACACAAAATGTGCTAGCAATCTGTGATTTTGATATGCTGTTCACATTTTTTGTAACGGGTTGGCCTGCATCTGCTCATGACACTCGAATACTTATGGATGCAAAAGCGAAGTTTTGCAAAATATTTCCTCATCCTCCTGAAGGTAACTTACCGAGCATTAAATTTAATCCTTCTATCATCATATTTTTTTCAAATGGGTTTTACTTATATGATCTTGTATTTATGCAGGTAAATATTATCTCGTGGATGCTGGATATCCAAATATGACAGGGTATTTGGCACCATACAAGGGACCACTACTAAGATATCACGTCGTTGAATTCCAACAAGGGGGGTGAACCAACAGGTTTGCAAGAGATTTTCAATCATGCACATTCTTCTCTTAGAAATGTGATTGAACGCACATTTGGTGTTTGGAAAAAAAGATGGCGAATTTTGAAAAATCCACCAAATTTTGATATCAAAAAACAAAATAAGATTATTGCTTCTACCATGGCTCTCCACAAATATATTAGAATGAATGCTATTTATGACGATGAGTTTCAAAGGTGTAATGAAGATCCAAACTATCTAGTTGAAGTTGGAGATTATGGAAGTCAAGGAGAAAGAAAAATGAAAGCACTATTCCAGATGATAGATTCATGAACTCTGTTCGTGATTCAATTGCTGCGTCACTCAGGAATCATAGATGATTCATTTTTTTTATGTTTTTTATTGGAATCTGTTTTTATTATCTAATAATTATTCTTGTAGTGGCTTATGTTAGATGATGTTCATGTCTGCAAATTTTCATCATCATCTTCTTGATATCACTTTTTCTCTTTTCTCTACCTTAATTATTTTAATGGCTGCCTCCTGTTCTATTTCCCTCCACCGAGTACTCATTTGGCGCTAGAATTTGAAGCACGTTGGCCTAAATCAATCAAACATTTGACAAATGTTAGCTACTGCATTGATGTCTATTTTAGTAATTGATTATGATAATCAAAGCCAAAAGTACTTTTAATACAAATGAACCAAACAGCTTCTGCGGTAAAAAAGCACTTTTACATTATAATTGCCAAACAATAAACTGCTTTTTTTGAAAAGTGCTTCTATAAAAGCTCAGCTTGTACCCTGTAGAAAAGAATGTTAAATAAAAGAATTATGAATGGTAATTTACATGGAAAAAAAGGTAATTCAAGCAAATCAAAAAAAATTTCCCTCTGTTGAGAATTATTGAAGGGCGGCTGGCTGTTCATTGAGCAGCCGTCCCCAAAAACGTGTATACAGGACTGCATAGTATCTGCATAGTAACTTTTCCTTTTCTATAAATAGCTGAGATTTCTGATTTCAGAATTTATTCAGAGAGATGTTCGTGAGAAGAGAGAATTTCTTACTATGTATATACTCTGTTGAAAGAAATAGAAGAGAAAGTGTTTTATATCTATTTTGTATCTACTTTGTCTATTATATCTCATATTGTCTTATTTCATAGTCTATACGTCTACATACCAAAATTCACAACACGTTATCAGCACGAGCGCTCTACCTACTCAAGGTCCTGCAAGTCAAAAATTGTTTTTGAGGTGGATATTTTTCATCATCAGGTACGCATACCCTCGTTTCTATAAAAAGCTCAACCAAACAGAGCCTTAACTATTCTGCCATTATGCACAGTATTTGCACAGTTTTTTTAACGAAATGTTGCAGGGTCGCTTTCATCAAATAGTAAAATTACTATGCATATACTATTTGTGGAGCCCATGACATTATTATTATTGTTTTTATATGATATTATATTGAATGATGGGCACCGCTATGCCACTGACTTTCTAACACACTAATCGTATTATTATTACTCTTACAATTATTGTTATATGCTATGTTACAGTGATAGCAAATTAAAAGGAATCGGAGTAAATTCCTGAAATTGATACGTTCCAGAATGATAAAAGCTAAGGTGAATAGCTAAGGTCAAATGACCTATGGATAAATGGGTTATCCGAATTATGATAAATCCTCAGGACGTAATTCCATTCTCAGAAGTGAATGTGAAAAAGGACAAGGTTAAAATACCTAAACCTAAAATTGGTTTGTCCTAATTATGAGAAATTCCAACGGTAATAAATTTTCACATGCAGTGAAAAATGGGATAGTAAAGAAATTTCCTATAAAGGACAAAGATGTTACCGTACAAGTAGTACGTGAAATGGATTTAAAAATGGACAAGAACAAGGATATTGGTCATATTCTGTACTTATTGTACATGATGTCATAATGATGATTTTATATTCATTGTGGTGGAACTGTGGTCGGTACAATCCGCATATCCCATAAGTGAATTAAAGTATGATAAGTTAACCACCTTTACAAGGAATCAATTATGTGTGGTGTAATAGTCTCGTTGACTTTTACCAAGAATCACTTGAACGAAATGTTCAAACCGGGAGATAATTTTATGACGAAAAGTGATTCGCGACATGGCCAAGTTTGAACCCATGAGATTTAATTTATATGTCCATTTGTTCCATGAATACCGAAATATCAATCGGTATATATCTGTACGGAAGAATCCAATAAAGTTATCAGGTTGGATTGGATTTGATCCCAAAATTTATATATATATATATATATATACTATGGGAGTTTCAACCGTGTGAAGGCTCGGCAATTCCCATACGGCCAGAAGTGCAATTTCACACGGCAGTGTGAAAATCCTCGGCCAGCCAGTGTGGTTTTCTCGGCCACACACGGGCAAATGTATACTTCACACGGCCGTGGCGCTTGCCCGTGTACCGAGCCTGAAGCCTATAAAAATGAGCCACACGGCCGCGTTGGCCAGAAAAAACCCGAATCACATTCGGTGATTTCATCACATTGGTACTCAATAAGTACCTCATATAGTCGATACAAAAGGGAAGTATTCAAACTTGAATTTATTGATAAACTTGATTTATAAATCAAGCAGGATACATTGTATGAGATCTATCGACCTCTTTATTTTTCATACTACCATATATGGATCAAAGACTAGAAAATATCTAGTCATGCTTATGATCCTCGCGTTTGTGTATCGAAACGTAGCGTTCATGATTGCGATAGTGCATCTCTAGCAAGATAAGTATTGCAATGAGAAAGAAAATCATAAAGATCCATGACACCCAAATCAATATTAGAAAGGAAGAGATTTCTTCGGCCATTGCTTCACCCGAACTCGATAGGATCCCTGAAGCGACTTATAACGAGAAGAGTTCTTAAGAAGGGAAGAAGAATGATGGAATTGAGAGATGATGTATGAATTTTTCGGCTTGAGATGAATGAAATAACAAGGAGGAAGATTGTTGTTTTATAGCCGAAATTGGAGATAAGATAAGGATGTTGATGTGGTAGATTTTGGATAATATTGAGAAGATTTCGGTTTGAAATATTGGAAAGAAACAAAAGAGGTAGGGTAATATGTCGGTCGACATTACCCACAAAATGCCAGAAGCATATCGAAATTATCAGGGGACAATACTGAGATACTGTGTTATATGTTGTATCCAACAGTTTCCCATTGGTAGGGTAATATGTTGTAAGCATAACCCACATTAAATGCCAGAACCATATCTACCACACATAGTGATATGGTTTATTAAAAAGAATCTTTAGGGATCGAAATCTGGCGTCAATGGAGCTCGAACCTACGACGTTCCAGGTGAGGGCAAAGAGCCGTACCACTTCAGCCGCGTCCCCTTTTGGTATCATTCTTAGATTATTTCATAATATATATTATTGTGATTTAGACAACGGATTAATTCTCGTGGTTAATTATTATTCTTAAGAAAGAAGCAATCAAGCAAATGCAACAGTAAACTTGAAGTTTACATTACGTGATAAATTGATTGTTTGGCATGACCGGTTGGGCCATCCCGGATTAATTATGATGCAAAAGAAAATTGAGAATTTATGTGGACATTTGAAGGAATTCCACAAGACAGTTTTATCTTGTGCTGCTTATTCTCAAAGAAAGTTGATTATGAGATCATCACCAGTGAAAGTAAGAATTTGAATATTATATACGATGAGCATATATAATGCCAAGTTGGTGAACCAATACACCATGTGGACCATTTAGGTATTTTATGAGTTTAATCTATGCATCGACTAAATGGTCACATGTATTCAGCTGCAACCTGAAGTTTGCAAGACTGATTACTCAGTTGATTCAATTATGGGCACATTTTGATGAATGTCCAATCAAGAAAATATATCTTCACAAATACTGGTGGTTACTAGAATTAATACAAAATATCTTGTAGCACATGTGTGTGCACAAAATGATCTCGATCAAATCACTCACTCTGACATGTCATCTTACATGCGGCAACACTGATTTTGCATCATGCCAACAAGATGTTACTACTAAACCCCTGTATAATTGGTTCTGGTCAGGACCTAAAATATCCCATCAGAGAATTTATGAAAGTGCAATATACGATGTAAGTTGCTCCACCACAATTTACAAAGATGGGTTTTGCAAAGGAAAATTGGAAACTGAAGAAGTCTCTAATTGTTTCAGTGAGACTAGAATTTTGATATGATATTTATTGACATTGTTATATAAACAAGTCAATGTTTCCAATATCAGGGGGAGAAAAAGAAAGGGTAAGCAGTTGATTTGCAAATTGGTTGAAATGAATTATGATTCTCATACTTAGAATGTGAACATGAAGTTCAAAGATAATTCATTTGCCAAGATTGGTTAGCCTACTGCCAGGCATCGTTACTGACCCAAAAGGAGGTGACGAAGTCACTAGCAACTGCTAATGCTCCTAAGTTAATATCCTAGAGGGATATATTATACACATATGACGTGTGATAAAAATTATCAGTTCCAGAAATACAAATCCTCAAGTAAGAAGGGAGCTAAGAATAAAGATGGTCTTTATAATGAGGATATTGTAATTCTATTCTCCAAGAATTATTGGTTTGGTATAACCACAGGTACCTGTTTGGGAAAATGAAAGAGCTCTCAATAAATTATATCTTGGATGAAATTTGATGGAATCAAAAGGAAGTCAACGTTGACAATGAATTTTATATATATTGTAGCGCGCAATATGATGAATGAAAAATGAGGATAGAAAAGAATATATGATTGGCCAAATCATAACGACGCATTTGAGGCAGTTATGAACTCGCCTACAGAATAAAAGTTCATGGGATTTATACTCCTTGTATACGAAGAAGTAATGTCAATAAAGCATACATGATGTCTTACAATGACATAACAAAGGGGAAGAAACTAAGAGATATTATGCTCAAATTATCGAAAGAGTATTATATAATACTTGACATTGAGTATAAGGAGACTCACTCTCATATGGTGGACATGACTTTTGATATATAATCAATTAGTATGGCAGTATGTGGAAAAGCGTCTAGTGGATGTATTACAGTGCATTTATAAAAGCATGCTTAATAATGATGATATTTATATGGAACTCCCTGGAGGGGTTAGTTTGCACGAAGCAAACATGTTAAGGTTTTTAAGAACATTATTCAAGTAAATTGAATTCCCCCTTAAACAAAGTGAAAGAGCATCGACTAATATAGAGTTAATCACGCAATGTGATAAGAACACAAACAAGTTTGATGATGTTCCCATATAAGCGGGAATAAAGTTTATACGGCTACTTGACAAAGCAACATAGAGTATCTACATCATTTGATCATGCAGATACCATAGTCACAAATACGAAAATCATGAATCTGTTTGAGAAATATTCATGATAAAATTCATCGGAGAAAATTGGTATATGTTCCGAAAAATTGATCTTGATGATCAATCATAGTATATCTCTTAATTGAAATTAGAGATGATGATGGAGATATGATATATATTGTATTCCACAAGAGTTCTTTTTCACTCATGATCTTCGTACAAACGCCCAACTAAATGTTTGGCTAGTTTGTTTAAACATTAATGTGACATGAGTATCACTAGAATATTTCATTCTATAAAAGCTAGTCCATAATATATTGGATATTGATGACTCCAAAATTAATGGATCTCTCCTTGAGGGGGAGAAAATACTAATACGCCCCTGGGGGGTGTATGTTATCAAAGTAACGCAGCAAACGACTCAATCGAAGAATCGATTGAGCTCGAATCAAGAACGAAGCGTTCTTAATACGAACTTGGATAAAACGGAACCAAAAGGACAAATCCACACCTGGGGATAGCTCGATTGGTATAAAAGGGTAGTTGCTCGACCACGATTGAAGTGACTATTCAATCGATACACAAGCTCAGCAAGTTTGGAATCCACCAAACCCAAAACAAGTCGCAACTTGCACAAACCAAACGGTTCTCAATTTCGATTAATCAAAGTCTTCTTTTTTACAACGAAATAGAAGGCTATTTATAGCCAATAAAACCTAATACAAACCTAATAGAACTAGGAAACAATTAAGGTAAAATTCTACACTAAAAAGGACACAAAATTCGGATTTAAACTCTCTTTCTTCAAGCACAAGTAAGCTGCCCGGAAAACAGTCAAAGGCAGCTTTCATACTAACTTCGCGCCTTTTGTTGAAGGCCTTCCCGAACTCCAATTCTTCATCCAATTCCTTCCCTTTGTTCACAAACATACCTAGTTTCATGTTGTGGAAGCCTTTTGACTTGAATCACATCCATGCTCCTTGAATTGAGCTCCAAAGTAGGCTTCACAGAACAGTTTTCTGCCTTAGTCATTTTCTGGCAGTTTTCCAGTTTTGAGGTAGCAACTTTGAGGCCTTGGAAAACAACCTTAATGACATCATCTGGCTTCACAAAGCATATAATTGGAAACATGTAAACTTTATCTACAAAACAAACCCTTAACCTTGAATTTCCAGCAAGCCAATTGAGATAACCATGCCTCCAAAGTATGTACCCTGAACACGGATTTTGACTTGGCCAAATTCTGCCCTATTTATAGCCAATAAAACCTAATACAAACCTAATAGAACTAGGAAACAATTAAGGTAAAATTCTAAACTAAAAAGGACACAAAATTCGGATTTAAACTCTCTTTCTTCAAGCACAAGTAAGCTGCCCGGAAAACAATCAAAGGCAGCTTTCATACTAACTTCGCGCCTTTTGTTGAAGGCCTTCCCGAACTCCAATTCTTCATCCAATTCCTTCCCTTTGTTCACAAACATACTTAGTTTCATGTTGTGGAAGCCTTTTGACTTGAATCACATCCATGCTCCTTGAATTGAGCTCCAAAGTAGGCTTCACAGAACAGTTTTCGGCCTTAGTCATTTTCTGGCAGTTTTCCAGTTTTGAGGTAGCAACTTTGAGGCCTTGGAAAACAACCTTAATGACATCATCTGGCTCCACAAAGCATATAATTGGAAACATGTAAACTTTATCTACAAAACAAACCCTTAACCTTGAATTTCCAGCAAGCCAATTGAGATAACCATGCCTCCAAAGTATGTACCCTGAACACGGATTTTGACTTGGCCAAATTCTGCCCTTCTTCTTTCCAACCTTGATAACTTCTTTGGCAAGTAATTGTGACTTGTAGAAGTGGCCAATTTGGATCATATCAGGCTCCCCCTCTTCAAAAAGCTTTGCCCTCAAAGCTTGATTGTTCCTCTTGTCAAAAGCATCACAGAATTGATCCCAAAGTGGATCGAAAGAGGGCTGCTCAAACATGTTATTCTGCAGAATGTTGACAGCTTTAACTTCATCATCAATCTGCTCCAGGGACTTTGAAGCTTGCAATGACACTAGGATAGCTTTCTGGGATTGAAATAAACTGACATCGACGAATAATTGCGCCGGAAAACAACTGAGGAGTTGCCCAGAACTTCCTGCCGCAATGACGGACTCGGACGGTTGCTGCAAACTTCGGATTTGTTGATTCAAACCTCCCCACTCCAATTTGCCACTCGAATCTCGTTCACCCAGCTTCCATATGAAGCTTCCAAACATTCCCAGGCCTCGTCCATCCTCAGTAATCAGAGAATCGATGATTTTAGTTTTCCCACCATTCTGGAATTTGCACGTTTCTGCAGAACTCTGCGGTTCTGGAAAATTGGGAAAAGACCCACATGCTTCGATTTCCTTCTGATTTGGATGTGCTCTTGGCTGGGAATCCATTCCTTTACCTACTAGGAACTTATCTGTAGTGGTGGTAAGGCTCGATTCATGCTCAGAATCCCCAACATCATACCCGTTTTTGGAGTCAAACTCCACCGTTTGCAGAAGAGCTTCCGCAGAATTGGGTATTTTAAATTGAAGTTGCTTTGCCTCGATTGTTGTTAGGGAATTCATTACTGGGACTTCAAGAAACTCACCCATAGCGACGAAATCCTTAGACTCATCCTCTAGTTCATTGTAGGTTTCTCCAGAACGCTGACCCTGTTCTTGCGGAGGAAAACAGAGGTCTGGAACGCCGGTGCTGTTTGCATCAATAACTGCACAGTTTGATAGCTCCGACCCCTTTGAAGCATTCAGGGTTTCTTCTTGTCCATTTACGATCAATCCCGAGGCAGAAGTTGATGGGTTTTGGACATCCAATCGATCTTTTGGGCGAGACCAATCAACACTCTGTTTTCGCGGAATAAGACTGAGACGTCTATTGATGGCAGCATCTAAACGCCGATTAACGTCTCGCCTGAACTGCCCCAATTGAAATTGGAATATCGCGTCGATCTTGTCTAACAAATCCTCCATGTTAATCTGCTCCATGTCTGCTCTTCGTATTGAAATTCTTCAAACAACAAAACCAAAACAGACTGCTCCTTTGACTGCAAAGGATTCTGAATTCGTACTAAACACAGGCCATCTGCTTCTCCTTCGCCCTTGTGTTGAACGGGGCTCTGATACCACTTAATACGCCCCTGGGGGGGTGTATGTTATCAAAGTAACGCAGCAAACGACTCAATCGAAGAATCGATTGAGCTCGAATCAAGAACGAAGCGTTCTTAATACGAACTTGGATAAAACGGAACCAAAAGGACAAATCCACACCTGGGGATAGCTCGATTGGTATAAAAGGGTAGTTGCTCGACCACGATTGAAGTGACTATTCAATCGATACACAAGCTCAGCAAGTTTGGAATCCACCAAACCCAAAACAAGTCGCAACTTGCACAAACCAAACGGTTCTCAATTTCGATTAATCAAAGTCTTCTTTTTTACAACGAAATAGAAGGCTATTTATAGCCAATAAAACCTAATACAAACCTAATAGAACTAGGAAACAATTAAGGTAAAATTCTACACTAAAAAGGACACAAAATTCGGATTTAAACTCTCTTTCTTCAAGCACAAGTAAGCTGCCCGGAAAACAGTCAAAGGCAGCTTTCATACTAACTTCGCGCCTTTTGTTGAAGGCCTTCCCGAACTCCAATTCTTCATCCAATTCCTTCCCTTTGTTCACAAACATACCTAGTTTCATGTTGTGGAAGCCTTTTGACTTGAATCACATCCATGCTCCTTGAATTGAGCTCCAAAGTAGGCTTCACAGAACAGTTTTCTGCCTTAGTCATTTTCTGGCAGTTTTCCAGTTTTGAGGTAGCAACTTTGAGGCCTTGGAAAACAACCTTAATGACATCATCTGGCTTCACAAAGCATATAATTGGAAACATGTAAACTTTATCTACAAAACAAACCCTTAACCTTGAATTTCCAGCAAGCCAATTGAGATAACCATGCCTCCAAAGTATGTACCCTGAACACGGATTTTGACTTGGCCAAATTCTGCCCTATTTATAGCCAATAAAACCTAATACAAACCTAATAGAACTAGGAAACAATTAAGGTAAAATTCTAAACTAAAAAGGACACAAAATTCGGATTTAAACTCTCTTTCTTCAAGCACAAGTAAGCTGCCCGGAAAACAATCAAAGGCAGCTTTCATACTAACTTCGCGCCTTTTGTTGAAGGCCTTCCCGAACTCCAATTCTTCATCCAATTCCTTCCCTTTGTTCACAAACATACTTAGTTTCATGTTGTGGAAGCCTTTTGACTTGAATCACATCCATGCTCCTTGAATTGAGCTCCAAAGTAGGCTTCACAGAACAGTTTTCGGCCTTAGTCATTTTCTGGCAGTTTTCCAGTTTTGAGGTAGCAACTTTGAGGCCTTGGAAAACAACCTTAATGACATCATCTGGCTCCACAAAGCATATAATTGGAAACATGTAAACTTTATCTACAAAACAAACCCTTAACCTTGAATTTCCAGCAAGCCAATTGAGATAACCATGCCTCCAAAGTATGTACCCTGAACACGGATTTTGACTTGGCCAAATTCTGCCCTTCTTCTTTCCAACCTTGATAACTTCTTTGGCAAGTAATTGTGACTTGTAGAAGTGGCCAATTTGGATCATATCAGGCTCCCCCTCTTCAAAAAGCTTTGCCCTCAAAGCTTGATTGTTCCTCTTGTCAAAAGCATCACAGAATTGATCCCAAAGTGGATCGAAAGAGGGCTGCTCAAACATGTTATTCTGCAGAATGTTGACAGCTTTAACTTCATCATCAATCTGCTCCAGGGACTTTGAAGCTTGCAATGACACTAGGATAGCTTTCTGGGATTGAAATAAACTGACATCGACGAATAATTGCGCCGGAAAACAACTGAGGAGTTGCCCAGAACTTCCTGCCGCAATGACGGACTCGGACGGTTGCTGCAAACTTCGGATTTGTTGATTCAAACCTCCCCACTCCAATTTGCCACTCGAATCTCGTTCACCCAGCTTCCATATGAAGCTTCCAAACATTCCCAGGCCTCGTCCATCCTCAGTAATCAGAGAATCGATGATTTTAGTTTTCCCACCATTCTGGAATTTGCACGTTTCTGCAGAACTCTGCGGTTCTGGAAAATTGGGAAAAGACCCACATGCTTCGATTTCCTTCTGATTTGGATGTGCTCTTGGCTGGGAATCCATTCCTTTACCTACTAGGAACTTATCTGTAGTGGTGGTAAGGCTCGATTCATGCTCAGAATCCCCAACATCATACCCGTTTTTGGAGTCAAACTCCACCGTTTGCAGAAGAGCTTCCGCAGAATTGGGTATTTTAAATTGAAGTTGCTTTGCCTCGATTGTTGTTAGGGAATTCATTACTGGGACTTCAAGAAACTCACCCATAGCGACGAAATCCTTAGACTCATCCTCTAGTTCATTGTAGGTTTCTCCAGAACGCTGACCCTGTTCTTGCGGAGGAAAACAGAGGTCTGGAACGCCGGTGCTGTTTGCATCAATAACTGCACAGTTTGATAGCTCCGACCCCTTTGAAGCATTCAGGGTTTCTTCTTGTCCATTTACGATCAATCCCGAGGCAGAAGTTGATGGGTTTTGGACATCCAATCGATCTTTTGGGCGAGACCAATCAACACTCTGTTTTCGCGGAATAAGACTGAGACGTCTATTGATGGCAGCATCTAAACGCCGATTAACGTCTCGCCTGAACTGCCCCAATTGAAATTGGAATATCGCGTCGATCTTGTCTAACAAATCCTCCATGTTAATCTGCTCCATGTCTGCTCTTCGTATTGAAATTCTTCAAACAACAAAACCAAAACAGACTGCTCCTTTGACTGCAAAGGATTCTGAATTCGTACTAAACACAGGCCATCTGCTTCTCCTTCGCCCTTGTGTTGAACGGGGCTCTGATACCACTTAATACGCCCCTGGGGGGGTGTATGTTATCAAAGTAACGCAGCAAACGACTCAATCGAAGAATCGATTGAGCTCGAATCAAGAACGAAGCGTTCTTAATACGAACTTGGATAAAACGGAACCAAAAGGACAAATCCACACCTGGGGATAGCTCGATTGGTATAAAAGGGTAGTTGCTCGACCACGATTGAAGTGACTATTCAATCGATACACAAGCTCAGCAAGTTTGGAATCCACCAAACCCAAAACAAGTCGCAACTTGCACAAACCAAACGGTTCTCAATTTCGATTAATCAAAGTCTTCTTTTTTACAACGAAATAGAAGGCTATTTATAGCCAATAAAACCTAATACAAACCTAATAGAACTAGGAAACAATTAAGGTAAAATTCTACACTAAAAAGGACACAAAATTCGGATTTAAACTCTCTTTCTTCAAGCACAAGTAAGCTGCCCGGAAAACAGTCAAAGGCAGCTTTCATACTAACTTCGCGCCTTTTGTTGAAGGCCTTCCCGAACTCCAATTCTTCATCCAATTCCTTCCCTTTGTTCACAAACATACCTAGTTTCATGTTGTGGAAGCCTTTTGACTTGAATCACATCCATGCTCCTTGAATTGAGCTCCAAAGTAGGCTTCACAGAACAGTTTTCTGCCTTAGTCATTTTCTGGCAGTTTTCCAGTTTTGAGGTAGCAACTTTGAGGCCTTGGAAAACAACCTTAATGACATCATCTGGCTTCACAAAGCATATAATTGGAAACATGTAAACTTTATCTACAAAACAAACCCTTAACCTTGAATTTCCAGCAAGCCAATTGAGATAACCATGCCTCCAAAGTATGTACCCTGAACACGGATTTTGACTTGGCCAAATTCTGCCCTATTTATAGCCAATAAAACCTAATACAAACCTAATAGAACTAGGAAACAATTAAGGTAAAATTCTAAACTAAAAAGGACACAAAATTCGGATTTAAACTCTCTTTCTTCAAGCACAAGTAAGCTGCCCGGAAAACAATCAAAGGCAGCTTTCATACTAACTTCGCGCCTTTTGTTGAAGGCCTTCCCGAACTCCAATTCTTCATCCAATTCCTTCCCTTTGTTCACAAACATACTTAGTTTCATGTTGTGGAAGCCTTTTGACTTGAATCACATCCATGCTCCTTGAATTGAGCTCCAAAGTAGGCTTCACAGAACAGTTTTCGGCCTTAGTCATTTTCTGGCAGTTTTCCAGTTTTGAGGTAGCAACTTTGAGGCCTTGGAAAACAACCTTAATGACATCATCTGGCTCCACAAAGCATATAATTGGAAACATGTAAACTTTATCTACAAAACAAACCCTTAACCTTGAATTTCCAGCAAGCCAATTGAGATAACCATGCCTCCAAAGTATGTACCCTGAACACGGATTTTGACTTGGCCAAATTCTGCCCTTCTTCTTTCCAACCTTGATAACTTCTTTGGCAAGTAATTGTGACTTGTAGAAGTGGCCAATTTGGATCATATCAGGCTCCCCCTCTTCAAAAAGCTTTGCCCTCAAAGCTTGATTGTTCCTCTTGTCAAAAGCATCACAGAATTGATCCCAAAGTGGATCGAAAGAGGGCTGCTCAAACATGTTATTCTGCAGAATGTTGACAGCTTTAACTTCATCATCAATCTGCTCCAGGGACTTTGAAGCTTGCAATGACACTAGGATAGCTTTCTGGGATTGAAATAAACTGACATCGACGAATAATTGCGCCGGAAAACAACTGAGGAGTTGCCCAGAACTTCCTGCCGCAATGACGGACTCGGACGGTTGCTGCAAACTTCGGATTTGTTGATTCAAACCTCCCCACTCCAATTTGCCACTCGAATCTCGTTCACCCAGCTTCCATATGAAGCTTCCAAACATTCCCAGGCCTCGTCCATCCTCAGTAATCAGAGAATCGATGATTTTAGTTTTCCCACCATTCTGGAATTTGCACGTTTCTGCAGAACTCTGCGGTTCTGGAAAATTGGGAAAAGACCCACATGCTTCGATTTCCTTCTGATTTGGATGTGCTCTTGGCTGGGAATCCATTCCTTTACCTACTAGGAACTTATCTGTAGTGGTGGTAAGGCTCGATTCATGCTCAGAATCCCCAACATCATACCCGTTTTTGGAGTCAAACTCCACCGTTTGCAGAAGAGCTTCCGCAGAATTGGGTATTTTAAATTGAAGTTGCTTTGCCTCGATTGTTGTTAGGGAATTCATTACTGGGACTTCAAGAAACTCACCCATAGCGACGAAATCCTTAGACTCATCCTCTAGTTCATTGTAGGTTTCTCCAGAACGCTGACCCTGTTCTTGCGGAGGAAAACAGAGGTCTGGAACGCCGGTGCTGTTTGCATCAATAACTGCACAGTTTGATAGCTCCGACCCCTTTGAAGCATTCAGGGTTTCTTCTTGTCCATTTACGATCAATCCCGAGGCAGAAGTTGATGGGTTTTGGACATCCAATCGATCTTTTGGGCGAGACCAATCAACACTCTGTTTTCGCGGAATAAGACTGAGACGTCTATTGATGGCAGCATCTAAACGCCGATTAACGTCTCGCCTGAACTGCCCCAATTGAAATTGGAATATCGCGTCGATCTTGTCTAACAAATCCTCCATGTTAATCTGCTCCATGTCTGCTCTTCGTATTGAAATTCTTCAAACAACAAAACCAAAACAGACTGCTCCTTTGACTGCAAAGGATTCTGAATTCGTACTAAACACAGGCCATCTGCTTCTCCTTCGCCCTTGTGTTGAACGGGGCTCTGATACCACTTAATACGCCCCTGGGGGGGTGTATGTTATCAAAGTAACGCAGCAAACGACTCAATCGAAGAATCGATTGAGCTCGAATCAAGAACGAAGCGTTCTTAATACGAACTTGGATAAAACGGAACCAAAAGGACAAATCCACACCTGGGGATAGCTCGATTGGTATAAAAGGGTAGTTGCTCGACCACGATTGAAGTGACTATTCAATCGATACACAAGCTCAGCAAGTTTGGAATCCACCAAACCCAAAACAAGTCGCAACTTGCACAAACCAAACGGTTCTCAATTTCGATTAATCAAAGTCTTCTTTTTTACAACGAAATAGAAGGCTATTTATAGCCAATAAAACCTAATACAAGCCTAATAGAACTAGGAAACAATTAAGGTAAAATTCTACACTAAAAAGGACACAAAATTCGGATTTAAACTCTCTTTCTTCAAGCACAAGTAAGCTGCCCGGAAAACAGTCAAAGGCAGCTTTCATACTAACTTCGCGCCTTTTGTTGAAGGCCTTCCCGAACTCCAATTCTTCATCCAATTCCTTCCCTTTGTTCACAAACATACCTAGTTTCATGTTGTGGAAGCCTTTTGACTTGAATCACATCCATGCTCCTTGAATTGAGCTCCAAAGTAGGCTTCAAATAACAGTTTTCTGCCTTAGTCATTTTCTGGCAGTTTTCCAGTTTTGAGGTAGCAACTTTGAGGCCTTGGAAAACAACCTTAATGACATCATCTGGCTCCACAAAGCATATAATTGGAAACATGTAAACTTTATCTACAAAACAAACCCTTAACCTTGAATTTCCAGCAAGCCAATTGAGATAACCATGCCTCCAAAGTATGTACCCTGAACACGGATTTTGACTTGGCCAAATTCTGCCCTTCTTCTTTCCAACCTTGATAACTTCTTTGGCAAGTAATTGTGACTTGTAGAAGTGGCCAATTTGGATCATATCAAATACGCACTGCACTCTTTTTCCCTTAACCATGGTTTTTCCCACTGGGTTTTCCTGGTAAGGTTTTTAACGAGGCAGTATACAAAAGCGTATTACAAGAATTGTGTACTCTTTTTCCTTCACGAGGTTTTATCCCACTGGGTTTTCCTAGCAAGGTTTTAACGAGGCATATTCTTGATCAATGAACATCCAAGGGGGAGTGTTGAGAATTATTGAAGGGCGGCTGGCTGTTCATTGAGCAGCCGTCCCCAAAAACGTGTATACAGGACTGCATAGTATCTGCATAGTAACTTTTCCTTTTCTATAAATAGCTGAGATTTCTGATTTCAGAATTTATTCAGAGAGATGTTCGTGAGAAGAGAGAATTTCTTACTATGTATATACTCTGTTGAAAGAAATAGAAGAGAAAGTGTTTTATATCTATTTTGTATCTACTTTGTCTATTATATCTCATATTGTCTTATTTCATAGTCTATACGTCTACATACCAAAATTCACAACACCCTCTCAATTGTCAGTACCAATCACATAATCATCTCCGTTTCCTTTGTCTCTGGCTATTGGGCGGACGGAATTTAGCACACTAAATTACTTTGTTTGCCACACGAGGGACTATTGGAGATACCATGGGCCTGCCGCAAGGGAAAAATCACCAACATGAACAGTGCCCCGAAAAAGTGTAATTCAGCAAGTGATTTATGTTTAGCGGTTTTTTCGTATGAAACTGTGATTTATTTTTTGATTACTTGTCATTTAATAATTCTCATAATAACTAGAATAGGGCCCGCCCGTTAGGCGGATATGTATTTTACTTTTTTTATACAACACCTATCGTTGGATGGATAGCAAGATGCATTATGTAGATGTCATATACAAAAATAGTAATGATTCAAAGCAAGTTACGGAATACAAAATGAATATATTATTATAGAGTTGTTCAATATTCACTGAAAGTCCGATACTGTGATGTAAAGATGAAAATAAATAATTAAATCCATGCCAGAGAGTCGACTCCTAATTAAAAAATTGTATAAATCCAAACAAAAACAAAGATCTCCACCATCATTATTATCTTCCTTCTTGTCAACAATGTCATTAAGTCCATTATTAAATCCACTACTTTCAACATTATAGACGGTTCCTTTTAAAGAGAAATATTAACATACTCTTTCTTCTTGTCCCGCATTTCAATGAAAACAAAATTACTCGTGGGAGTCTTTTCCACTTTTGGTAGATAGGTTTGGCATCGAGCATAGCGTTACCAATTCGCAACTTTGACAACTTTGTAGTTGAAGGAATACAAATTGTTATAAGTATTAGAGAATGAGTTAGCATTTTAATATTAATGAGTTGCTAGATATAAATTGATGTTTACCTCCTCTTTATTCTCCATTTTCAATTCGTCGAGCTCTTGTAATATTTTGGCGGGAATTGAGTTTAATTTTCACTCTTCCTGGAGGATGTGATACATCCCATAACTTTTATAAAAAAAATAGTACTTGTGAAATCAAAATTTGATTTTCTGAAACTTGCGCCAATATTTGTGAGAATGACAGTTATTATTTCACAATGAAGGAACATTCACAACTATTTTATTGTACCCGAATTGTATATTGGGCCCGAATTAAAAATTCAAATAATGTATGCAATTTTAAAATGTAAGTTCAAGAATCATAGACTCGTAAAACTTTAGTTGGACCTCTTTATGATTCCCTTTTCTCATATAAATTATAGATTTTCTTCTTACCGATTTTGTCAATAAATTTTTCTTAACTTTGACTTATGTGAACCAATTTATGAAAATGTAAGAGGGCAAACATTAATTTCATGATGTCAAATAGTCATAATAGTACTGCAGTGATTATAAACCGATAAGAGTTGTCATTGAAGGTCATACCATTAGAAAATTTATTTTACGCTTCAAATATAGATTGATCATAGCCTACGGCACTTTCTAGTGATACAAAAAGAACTCTCCTAGATATATCAAACACAGTGTACGAATACATATTAAATTGTAAAATGTACATAATTTGACGTTGATACATATCAAACACTACACTTACATTAAAGGTTTGAAGATGGAATACATATCAAACACTACACTTACATTAAAGGTTTGAAGATGGAATTGGTTTTTGATATGCATATTTGATTGGATGTGCATATTTGGATTTTGGGCCCATTGCTTCCAAGGCAAGTGTTCCGTTAATGGTGTCCAAGAAGCCTCCTGAAATTTGGAAGAAAATGACCAAGGCATCCTTCCGTACTTTGCGCAGCGGCCAGGAAAAAGAGAATGGGATAGGAGATGGAAGGGAATCTCCTTATATGTGTTGTTTAGATTAGATTAGATTAGATTCTAAAATCTATACATCTGATTACTTTTGAATTGATGGATACTTATGTACAACTAATAATGTCGAGAATATGAAATCCTAAATTTGAAGAATTATAGTATATAGTGAATTTATAATTGTCCACTTTTTCACAAATAGAATCCTCATGCTCCCGAGGAATGGCTTACGGTGAACCGCATACCTCCTGATATCATCTTTAATACGGGGAACGGATCAGGTCAGTAACCTTATGATGGGTAACTATGAGTAACCCATCCACATCAGCATACCTCTCTCCTGGAAAGCCTTTAATTTTCCCCTCCTTAATTTTTGACAAACGATTTCTCACTCGTTTTACGTCAAAATTTAATTTTTTTGCACAGTTAGATCAGATTAATTGTGCTCTTCAAAATGATATTCACTTTCATATATTTTTCGAACAAAAAAATTGAGTCATTTTTTACCAGTCTATACCATATGTTATTGACTGGTATTGAAATAAGAGCATACCTATGGTTTGAAAATCGTACCATGGTGGTATGAACAAACCAAGACTGTAGGATGGTTGAACACATGATAGTAGAAGTACCATATAGTATGCAGTTGGTACCGAGAGGCAAGAATTTTTTTTTCTAAAAAAATATTAAAAATGGATATCATATTGTAGAGCACAAAAAACTCGTTCCATCTGTGCAAAAAAAAAAAAAATTAAAATCCGAGTTAAAACGAAGAAGATATAAAAATTAAAAAATTAAAAATGAATATCATATTGTAGAGCACAACGAACTCGTTCCATCTGTGCAAAAAAAATTAAAATCCGAGTTAAAACGAAGAAGATATAAGCCGATTAAGAAAAGTAGAGAAAATAAAAATAGCTTTTAATTCTCCATTCTTATATCTGAATTTTCTAAATGAAGGGTCCAAATTTAATTAACCATGGGTGCATTATGCACCTTATCTTGAGCCCTTAATACCGGGAAATGCTGTTGAGATAAGAGAGAAGGGTCAAACCACCTAAACCTCTTCGTCCACAGGAATACACCTCATCAACCTATCATTCTATAGTACAGACAAATTTCCTCCCTAGAATTATACACCCTATCTTGAGCCCTTAATACGGAAAATGCTGTTGAGATCAGAGAGAAGTTTCAAACCACCTAAACCTCTTCGTCCACAGGAATACACATCATCACCCTATCATTCTATAGTACGGGCGAATTTCCTCCCTAGGTAGATTAGCTAGGTTTACCTATAACTTGAGTGCTGGTCTGCTGGAGTATCTCTTTGGCTTGTACACCGCCAGTAAGTTTCGTTTGCCGATTAATGATTTTACTGAAGCTGAAGCGATTCGCTATGGACTGAATCCGATCGAAGTGAAGACAAAGCGAACTATGACACTAGCTAACTCCAAACCCTTGAAGATTTACTGCTGAGTCAAGCTACTCAAAACTAGCTATATAGCTTGACACATGACAAGAACCAAAAGTGTGTTCCAACTATAATAATCGGCAGATATAGGATTTTAGGTCACGATCAGCATAGCGACAGGGTCTGGTCTCTGATCTTCGGAACGAGTGGACAAGTTATTTGTTATTTAAATTTGGTTGGTACTTCTTGTCATATTCTCTAGACATTTTTTTCCATATCGTACTCATATAGTCATATTACACCTGCGGCATATACCCAATGTTAAGTCCATTTGTTAGTTGGGTTTCAAAATGAAAAATTATATCAATCTTTTTGATTTGAAAACATCAAGGATTAGTAAAATATTTGAGTCATTGTGGACTTGGAAAATATTTGTTGTATGTGTGCTGGATTTTATATATGATAGATCATCACGCTTATTTGGATTTGTGGTTTTGAAGTAAAATTTACATTATTACTCGGATCGGAACACTAATTCTCCAATCTATCTATGATTCGGTGATCGGTCGATTGTTCAACTATTTTTGTTGTGGACTTCTTTGTTGCCTTGCGATTTTAACAAATACAAACAAATTATTGAAGCGAGGTAGGTCGTGAGGCCCATAAATATGAAATATAAAAAGATTTCAGATTCTTCCGTTCAACAAATTTTATATTAATTTTTCTGTGCTGCCAAATAGGGGTATGCATGTGAATTATCAACAATCACCCACCAGTAAATAACTCAAATTGTTAGAAGTGTGATATTGATGTGAGTGCCCTAAACCCACAAATTAACAACCTTGCTATTTTCACATGATAGATAGTTGTTTTTTTATACTATCAAAAGTTCGTCATATTTCTTATTTACACCCTAATGTGTCCATCAACTTATAGTTGCAAAAACAAAGAATACTGTATTGTGTAATTATTAATTGAATATTGAGGTGCAAATTAAAAATAATTAATTCTATCAAATTGCAAAATACGTCAATTCTCTTCACAGTCGATTGATTGATGAAGTAATGAAAGGTTGATATCTCCACCAAAGCATTGAAATCGTTATCTGTAAAGTGTAAACATCCTTAGACGCTAGGCATATTTATGCTCTGCCAACGAAGATTTCATTTAAAGTGGTCAAATGAACACATGACATGAGTACTATAAACTTTGTACGTCATAATTACATGTTAGATTCGAGGGAGACAAATGGGAAGTATCTGAATTGCTACAAACTTACTAATTTGCGAGATCATCAACGGTCTTGTCGTTGTGCGACTAGTCAAGATATTCATGACCCAAATGTTTTAGAACCCATACCTTCTAAGATGCTCTTCATCGGTGTTTGCCTCTCTCATTTTCTATTGGAAGATTTTGTGGTGATGCGTAGGTGATTATCCGTATGATCAACGCGAGGGACTCGTCGCGCGCAAGAGATTCAAGTGACACTGTCTTTTTTCTTTCCAACGTGCTTCATTCCTATTCATACCCCATAAGTATATCAAGGTTGTCCATATCATGACAAACAAGCCCTTGTAGCTATGCTGCTTCCCTTAGAAGATAATTATGGCAAATAAATATATAAAAAATAGCCCACCCCAGGTACACAGTAATCTGTCTACCAAACCAGTTTCTCCAAAATTATCAAAGTACCTTACAATCAGTTGACTATTTCCACTCTTAATTTGAAGCTGTCAACTCTTCACATGACACTACTATTTGCTTCGAGTACGTCTCTCTCTCCGTACTTACATGTGCATGTCGACATATTTTCGACACTCCTTATAGTCGTCTTAGTTGTTTCACATTCAAGTCATTTGCCACATTATTTACGTCTTTTGATATTACCATGCTCTAAAGTATTAAGTGATATATGTTAACTAGTTAGGAAGACTCGGGTTTACTAGCTGTAACGAAACGATAATATGAATGCTAAAACACCGGGACGAACAAAAGGAGTTTAACGCGTACTTTTCTAACATAAGGTTTCCTGTGATTCTATTGAAACACATAACTTGTTTCTTTTACATAATGACACTCTTTAATGATCCTCATCTGCGAGCTTTCCCCTCCTGCAAACAAAATTAAATCATTGGAGAAAAAAGTTTCCGGTAGGGGTGGCTATAAGGTCCGGTCCGGTTAAATTGGCCCGAATTGATCCGGTCCCAATACGGTCTTTTCGGGAATATAAGAACCAAAGATTGGATTGGATACAGTCCGGTTTTTATCCGGTATAGTCTTGACCCAGTCCGATCCCAATTCGGTCTTGATTTTAGATTGAACTTGTGGGGATTTGAGTGGATTGAGGACTCAAAGAGTGAGGAGTTGGTTAAGTTTTGGGTGGTGGCTCTCTTATCCGGTTTTTGATCCGATCCCAAACGGTTTTTTACCTCAAATCTAAGCCCAAATATTGGATTTGATTGTTTGTTATCCAGTTCCGGTCTAGTCTCGGTCCGGGTTATACAGTCCGGTTTCGAGTAAAACCATTTGGCCCGGACCAAATAGCCAGCTCTAGTTTCAGAGCTTTTCCCGAACAGCCTGATCAATCCCGTGAGAGAGTCTCTCCATACAGAGTACAAAAAGATAAGGAGAGAGAGGGTCTTCCTGTTTGACTCCGCGAGAAGGTGTGATCGGGGACGACAGCTCTCCATTCCAGAGAATATGCATTCTGTTCTTTTTGACACAAAACATGATGCACCGAATCCAGGAGCTGGGAAAACCAATTTCCATTAGAGTGTCTCGGAGGAAATCCCATCTTAGTCTGTCATAGGCCTTTTCAAGGTCTATCTTAACTATCGCCCCTCCTTTTCTCCCTTTCTTTTTCCGCAGAGAGTGAAGTACTTCCTGCAGAACTATGATGTTATCGACGGTCTGTCTGCCGGGGATAAAGCTGCTCTGGCTCGGGGAAATTAAACTCCTCATGACCGGCTTCAGCCGATTAGTGATCGCCTTGGTAATAGCCTTACGGTAGACGTTGTTCAGAGAAATCGGGCACAACTGGGAGACAAATTTTGGGCGATCGACTTTAGGGATCAGCACTACCGTCGACTCCATCACACGATCGGGGAGCATCCCTGTAGTGAAAAAGTCTAGAGCCATATCGATTAAGCTTTCCCCTACTGTCTGCCAGCAGCTCTGGTAGAAGATGGTCTGGAACCCATCTGGTCTCGGCGCCTGGAAGGAATCCTTCCCATGAACTGCCTGGTGAATGTCCATGTCACTAAAGGGGCAAAGAAGTGTCATGAGCTCCTCCTGTCCGGTTTTGGGAAACCTTCCTTTAGGCATCTTGTCTTCATAAGTTTGGCTATCCTGCACATAGGGCTGTTAATGAACCAAGCCGCTCATGAACGGTTCGGTGTGCGACTCGAGAAAAACTCGTTCGACACTCGATTCGTTTTAATCGAGCCAGCTCGCGAACAATCTCGTTAACTAAACGAGCCGAACTCGAGCCATACCATGTTTAGCTAAAAGCTCGCGAACAAGCTCATTAAATGGTTTGGCATAAAAAAATGATTAGAATTCAATGATTTTATGTATTGAAATTGGGATAAATATTGTGTTTTACTTTGCTAGACTTTGCTACAGTTTTGAATGTAATTTTGTGCGTAGTTCTAGGTCAATCTTGAGCTATCATGAACACTTTATGAGCTCGATTTTGGGCTCGATAAGCTTATTTTACGAGCCGAGCTTGAGCCAAGCTCGAGCTTTCATTTTCATAAATGAGCCGAGCTCGAACTTGCATATTAAAGCTCGTGACGAAAACGAGCCGAGCTCGAGCCTGGAAATATATTAATGAGCCGAGGCCGAACAATGGCAAAACTCGGCTCGACTCGGCTCATCAACAGCCCTACCTGCACATAAAGGTCAGCAAAGAACTCGAAAACCATCGCTACAAGCTCGATAGGATCTGAAATCCATTCCCCAACTTGATTTTTTTGGGAGACGATCATGTTCTTCTGCCAACGGATGTTGGTTTGTTGATGAAAGTACGAGGTATTTCTTTCGTCAAACTGAATCCATTTCTCCCATGCTTGCTGAAACCAAAGAAGCTCTTCTTGCTCTAGGATTTTATCGAGCTCTGCTTCTAGTTTGGCATGGAGTTTCGACAGCCCCGGGGAGAAACACTCACCCATCCGCTTTTGAACCCCTTCGATCCTTTTGAGTAGTCTCTTTTTCTGCTGAAAAATGTTGCCAAAAACATCATGATTTCACTACTTGAGTTTGGATTCCAAGTCTCCCAAAGCTGTAGGAAGAGGGATAGCACCATTTCAGTTTCCTGAGAGAAAATAGGCATACGTATCATGAGTTAACCAAGCGGCTTCAAAATGAAATCTTTTAGCAGAGTTAGTCAAGCCTCCCTGGATAGCAAAGCTGGTCATTATGGGATGGTGGACAGAGTGCAGTATTGGCAAATGGGCAACCCTGGTATTAGGGTAGGCTTGATTCCAAATGTCGTTACACAGACTCCGGTCAATTCGACTAGCCTTATAAGAGGATGTTTGATTGCCCCGAGTCCAGGTGAAACAAGGTCCTGTAAAGCCCAGATCAATGAAGCCGGCCTTGTTGATTCAGTCATTGAAGGTCCTGCACCGCCGAAGGGTGTTAAGCGAAGTGTGCCCCGTGTTGTCCTCTAGGTTGCGAATACCGTTAAAATCACCGGTGATAAGCCAGGGAAGCTCATTTGTTGTGCAGGTGGAGAATATGCTTTCCCACAGAGCTGGTTGAAGGCTGGGTTGCGGCGCTGCAGTCAAAAGCCAAGGAGGCGAGGTTCCATCTGAAACTCTGACTGAAATGTGCTGAAAGCAAGCTGTCATTAGCTCCAGCTGTAAAACTGCAATATTATAGAAAATCCAAATGCCCCCTTTGCACCCATTAGCTTCAGCTCGCAACACATTAGAGTAGCCTAGATGGTGGCACACCTGATCAGCGGTAGCTCCACTGACCTGCGGTTCCAAGAGAATGAGAATATCAGGATTATAAACTTGCGTAATGAACTTGAGAGAGCGGGAGGATTCTGCACTCTTCGCTCCCCCAATGTTCTAAGAGAGAACTTTACAATGAGGAAAAGACTAATTCATAGGGGAAAAATAAAAGAGAAAAGAGAGGGAGGGAGGGTAAGAAGAAAGCAGATCGTCGATGGGGGAGGGGTACATCAAAGGGTCGCCGCTAAACCCTCACTCGTCCCCATCGTCTTGTCCTCTATGTTTCCCGAATCGAAAGCATCTTCCTGTCCTTCTGTTGGTCTGAAAGTCCAGGATTCGATTTCCCGGAGGGTGAGCAACGCTGCTGCAGTCGTGGCTTTGGGTTTCCTTCTCTTATCCTTCACCGGCGTCCCAATCTGAAGAGCTTTGGACGAAGAAGTGATCATAGTTCCCTGTTTTCTCTGAGGGGATCTGTGCTTCTTTTGGTTTTTAGTTCTCGTTGTCGCCGATGGGACATTTGGGTCGGGTTGACGAGGGGGGTTTGGTTTAGGAGGCAAGGCCTCAATAACTTGAATGGTCGTTGTCTGCGGCCCATAGAAAACTTTGGTAATGGGTGGCCTTGAGCTGTCGTGCTCGTCATGGGCCTCGGCCAGCAGAAGAAGATTCACTCCTTGTTTGGGTAGAGGAGGAGGTCCACCTCTCTATTTCTGCTCCATATTACCGGTCTCAGTACCTGGCCGAGCCCCCAAGATTCCCTTCGTCTCCTTCCCCAAAGATGGAAATTCCTCATTTACTTTCCCCTTCCCTTTTTGAAGCCTCATTTTTGTCTTTTCTCTTTCCATGTCTCCAACTTTCTTTCCTTGTCCTGAACAATCTGTTTCTTTCTCTGAGTTGGTGAGTTTCCTTGTTTCGATTCACGATCCTTGCGGGATCCTGCCATTTCCCCCGCCTATCCATCCATTTGACTTTCCTTTATTCGGGGAGAATCCTCTGTACTGTTGGGAGCCCCACCCCTGTCTGATCCCCTGTTCCCTCGCTGTGATTTTCGTGAGACCTGCATCCACGGCCCATAGCCCGCTTATTCGTCTGCATCTGCCGTCGGAGTGGAGGCGGACGCCGGCGTCAGTGCCACCGTGCCATTGTCAGTCTGTTGTGTGTTTAGGCGGATTGATGAACAACTAGTGGACGTATGAACTACTTTTCCATATTCGAAGCACACGACCGGAAAATTTTCATATGCCACATATTGTCATGCCCCATCTAGCCAGAACGAGGAACTAGGGGTTTCGATAAATCCACTTCCACTGCCACACGTGCAAACTTGGCTCGTTCTTGATGTTGAGTGTGGTAATCTAGCTTTACCTCTCTTCCCAGCATATTACCCAAAGAGAACAAGATCTCTTTATGGTAGAAATGAATTGGGAGAGCTGAAAACTGCACCCACACCACCATTGAATTGGGAAGCTTCTCGTGGAGTAGAAAATTAGGGGTCCATTGTTGGACCACAAGGTAGTGGTCAAAAATGGTCCAAAGACCATCTGTCAAAGCGCGAAGGTAGTCGTTCCCGTTGTTAGCTTGATTAGGAAGCAATCCCGCCTGAGCCCCCAGATTTCCATTTCTCCAGTTGGTCTCCATTGGACACGGATCCTCTGTTTGAATGTGGTAAATGATACTTTCAATCCCAGCGCACGAACCACCAAAGACCTTTGCCGGGGCAGGGACAGCCTCGATCTGAGCCCATCTGACACCACCAGAGATGACTCCCCTTCGTGTGTTCCTTGTGTGAGGTCCTGAGTTCGATTGGTGTCCATGCCACAAGATTGTCACATCGGTCTTTGGTCCTTCCTGTAACCGCACTGGCGTACGAGGACGCCGCTTGTTCATCGGTGGCGCTAGTGGCCACTGGGGTCATGACCATAGCCATTGCTCCTTTGTCTGTCAGTATGGTATTTGCCAGCGGCGGAAAATAGAAGGTCGGCGGGACAGTCCCCGTATCCCTCATGATCATCTCTCCTGCACCATGAGAGTCTGGCAGTCTGCCGGTGGGGATGAGAACGACCGTCGAAGGGTTCGTGTCGATTTCCATAGATGAGAGAGAACAAAGCTTTCTTTCCAATTCGGCTACCACTTGTTTCTTTTACATAATGACACTAATTAATTACCCAAATTAACTTATAGTTATAACACATAAAAAAATGGGCGGTTAGTATAAACGGTCACAAACCTTTGCACTTAATACAAAATAGTCACAAGCCTTTAATTTGTAACGATATGGTAAAACAGGTTTGAGCATATACCAAAATGGCCATCCAGTTCTTCTACGTGCAAAAATCTATTAGTTTTGTACAAGCGACCCAACCCACCTAGACGTAACCCATCCTCTCTGTTGAAACATGCAACACTATGGTTACGAAACTCTCTAGTTCGTAACAAAATGTTCATACAGTCTCATTTCTGCTCGTCGGAGCTCTTCCAATCACTTAATAACTAGTGAATACAAAGTTAGGCTGAAGACATTATCTTTACAAGCTATGGCGAGTACAATTCCAAGGGAGTTAACCCACACACAAAAGTACATACTTTATGTGGATGCATCAATTTACTCCAAAAGTTCCCTAATTTCCAAATTAAACCTTTCGTGGACCTACAACAGGAAATCATATAAACAAAGAAACGAGAGGCTTGAAAGGGTAAGACTTACAAGGACTAGACCATGAGAAACAGCTTCAAGTCACATGATTAAGAACATCCAGGGGTAGAGCCATGATTTCGACACCGTGTGGGACGAAAATAATTAGATGTAAATAAAAATAAAATAATTATTTATAATTATTTTAAAAGTATACAACGTTCTTTGAAATCATTAAAAAATTACTCAAAATAGCATCTAAACTAAATGTTTTTGCTATCTTTCTTTCAATATAGTCTTAAAATCATTAAAATCACTCAAAATAAAACAAAATGTTAGGTAGTGGTAAATTGAACCTGGGTGCTTTAGACTAATAACTAAATTAGCTACGAGTGGACTACATGATAGTTATATGAACTAATGTTTTGGCCGAGTCCTACTTATTCAAATTTTATCTGAATATCTTTAAGGTCTTAGGGGCCTGAACTATTCCTGGAAGGGTCGGGGCCCACCCTACCTTCTAAGTAGCTCCGCCCGTGAGAACATCCAGACAATGGCAACAATGATTGGGAGAGCTCTGACGTGCAAAAATGCGATTGTCTAACAATTTTGTAATGAGCTAGAAAGTTATGTGACCATCGTGTTACATGTTTTAAAAGAGGATGTGGGTTAAGTTCAGGTGAGTTGGGTTGTTTAGTTAAATAAATTTTTTATTAATAATTTTGGCGATGTGGAGTGCTAACTGGACAAAACTAACATATTTTTGGATGTAGAATGACGGAATAACCGTTTTGTGTATGCTCAAATATGTGGTATCGTATAGTTAATAAGAGTTTTGGTCGGCCATATGAGTGGGTGGCAAGTGGCAACCGGTGGCTGTTGGATTTTCGGGGGAGGATGGAGAGGGTGATTTTTTGTTTTTCCACATTGTATTTGTTATCTTCTAACAATAAAAAAAATAAGAAGGATAAAGAAGTAATCTTTAACTTTTGAAATAAAACAATTTAAGTAAAAACTAGAGCGTATGTTTAACAACCCTATTTTTTCCATCCATTTTTATAAAATTTTATTAACTAATTTCAGCATCTCATTAATCACTCAATATTTTACCGCTGATAAAATTAAATTGTTTCTATAATATATTTTAATAATAGGATGTGACATTTTCCCCCCACCTTTACGTCATAGAACTCGTTTAATGCTTTGTAGTTACTTTCTCTTTCCCTTACTCTCATGTGAAGCAGTGACGACGTCTCCGCCTGCGCAAAACATAGCATGCCATTATGTCGACATAAACAGTCTTCTCCTCATAGAGAAACAAATACCCATCACTATATCTATCTATATATAAACTCAAAAACTAACGCAAAACCCACAAATAGAAGGAAAAAAAAAAGCCTAAAATTTCCCCGCTCCACGGAAACACTCCGTCCCGTCCACAAATGAATCAACGGCGCAATTTCTCGTTCTCCTCTCTCCTTGTACTTCTTCTTCTTCTACTCCTATCGCCGGCAGTTGTCTTGGGAGAGTGCGAGGCTGACGATAATTCCGACCGCGACCGTGCGACGGCGCTGAAGTACAAGCTGGTCGCACTCGCGTCGATTCTGCTGGCCGGAACGATCGGAGTCTGCCTCCCCGTGGTGGCACAGAAAAAGATTCCGGCCTTGCACCCGGACAAGAACGTGTTCTTCCTCGTGAAGGCCTTCGCCGCCGGGGTCATCCTTTCCACCGGATTCATCCACGTGTTCCCCGACGCGTTCGAGAGTTTGACCTCGCCCTGTCTCCCCAAGAAACCCTGGGGCGATTTCCCCTTCGCCGGATTTATCGCCATGGTGGCCGCGATGGGGACTCTGGCGATCGATTCCTTTGCGACTTCGTATTACACGAGGGCACATGGTAAAAATTGTGAGGATGGGAAGGACGGCGGCGGCGGCGATCTTGAGGCGACGGATGGCGGCGGCGGCGGCGGTGGTCACGTGCACGTGCATACGCATGCGACTCACGGCCATTCTCACGGCGCTATTTCGGCGGGGGCGAGTTCTGATGAGGCGCAACTCACTCGCCACCGCGTCATCTCGCAGGTAATTAATTAGTAACTAATTCTGATTTTTTTTTATACTGCAACTTATTTTGATTTGCTTATATATGATATGAGCAACTAATAATTATTACATTATGGATGAATTTTTTGTTAGTTTTGCTGGATAAACTTTTTTTTTAAGAATCTAATAATGATTAGTTTTGATATGATTTGTTGTTTGAATTTTCGTCTATTTAGTAGTTGAATAATGTTAATTAGGTCTGGCTGATCTCATTATTTAAGGTGAACGAATAAGGCTTTTGTATACATCGATGAGACGCTACATAATAGTCTCCTAGCTAGTTTGACATTCTTTTTAAAATGATTGTTCAAAATTCATATTTTATGCAGTTTATTTTTATTTTTATAAGAATTTATGTTGTTTTTATTTATTTGTGTGTTGACTATGGTGTTAGGTTTTGGAGGTTGGCATCGTCGTGCACTCAGTGATAATAGGCATTTCGTTGGGCGCATCGGAGAGTCCCAAGACAATAAGACCTTTGGTTGCCGCCCTGACGTTCCATCAATTCTTTGAAGGAATGGGACTTGGAGGCTGCATTGCTCAGGTATTTCATTTATTTATAACCAAATTCCCAGTTTCATTTTCACTTTCGCTGTTGTAATTTTGAAGCTACTCCGCTATTGTCCTCCATTATTACTTTATAATAATAAATCTGTCACATGATAAAGTAAGTGAACCATCATACTTGTTATATGTTAAGGGCGTCGAAGTACGAATGACAATGAGATGCGTTTAAGGCACCTCGATAACTAACGCTTTGGATTTTATTCGAAAATTCAAGTAATTGTGCTAAACCGAGCCATAATTTCCCCAGGCGAAATTCAAGGCCAGAGTTGTGGCATGGATGTCTGTCTTCTTCTCACTCACAACTCCACTAGGAATCGCAATTGGATTCGGCATATCCAACGTGTACAAGGAGAATAGTCCAACTGCTTTGATAATGGAAGGAGTGTTCAATGCAGCATCATCTGGAATCTTGATATACATGGCACTTGTGGATATGCTCGCAGCTGACTTCATGAACCCAAAAGTGCAAGCCAGTGGACGACTTCAAATCGGAGTGCAAATTTCTCTTCTTTTAGGTTCTGGCTTTATGTCCCTACTTGCAAAATGGGCTTAAATTTCCATTAAACTTCTGTAGGTTTTTTTTGTTTTTTGTTTTGGGGTATTCTATCCTTTCTCTTCTCCTTCATTGCATTATTATTTGAAATGAAAACTTCATAGAATTGTTCCGTTTCACGATAGCACATTGTAAATAAACTATATGGAATCCATTTTTATCTCGCTCTCTGCCATTTAGATTATAGAAATGGATTAGATCCTGCCATGTTATTTGAGGTTTTAATCAATGATCACAAGTTTGTGTCTTCTAAATGTTCTAGTTTGTTTACCTAGCTAGCAGAGGAAACTAATAATTAGTTGAGTGTTTCAAAGATGGATGCCTTTCAGAATGGGTGGGGATTTTGAGTGTTTCCAAGAGGCTTGGTGGAAGCCGACGAGATGGGCAAAGTACCAACGACTTGGAAGGGTCGGTTACTTGGGCATAGGGATGGCAATTTTGCCCATACCCATGAGTATTTTACTATCCAACCTAATTGGGTTGGGTATGAAATCCAAATATATGGATATGGGTAAAGTTTGATGGGTTTGTACCCATACCCATTTATTTTGGGTTGGGTTGGGTTTATAACAAATGGATTTGGGTTTGTACCCATGCCCAAATACAAATTACAGTTTGGTACCTAAACTTAATAGATATGCATATTTAGTACCTAAATTTAATTTTTTTGCATATAAGTCCTCAAAATATTGATGGAAAATTACATTTTGGTACCTAAATTTTTTTGGTCTTACATTTTGGTACCTAAATTTTTTAAGTTTTACAAATAAGTCCAATTTTTGCATGTGTAGTTAAAACACCTTCAAGTAAATGGATATCCATATCCAACCCATACCCATTTAGATAATATCCATGTCTAACCCAAACCCGTATACAAACCCCAAACCCATACACACATCACCCAAACCCTACCCATAATAAATGGGTCTACTTGGGTTTGGACAAAATTACCCATGGGTGGGTAAATTGCCATCCCTACTTGGGCATTAGGTTTTCGTTATATCAAGGTGGGTAGCAAAGAATCTAAGTATGGGTGACTAGGGCTGTTAATGGTGTGATTGAGAGACTTTATCTTTGAGCCAAGGCTGCTAGACTTGAGTGAAGTTCAACTCAAATCGTACCTTTTCTATGCAAATTAAAGTAACATAAAGAGTTCTATGTTTGTGGAACTCTTTCTAAGAGCATCTCCAACAATGAAATTCATTTGCAATTTCATAGGTAGTCCCAACTTCCATTTTTACAACTTTTAGAAAATAACACTTCTAAATTTCATCCTCCTTACATCAATGCAATCCAGTTGCAATTTCAGTGGGTGAGACCAACACATTAATTTAATGCTACTAAACCATTTATATACTATCTCTATCATTTTAAACCATTAAAGTATATATATATAATAAAGGATAAAAAAGGGGTCCACCAGCGGGCCACTTTGAATTGCAACAAAGCAAATTTGCATCCTTGCAATAACTCCTCACATCAATGCTATTCAAAGTTGCAATTGCAATACCTTGCTACATCAGCTTGCAATTCTCTAGAATTGCACCATTGTACATGCTCTAAACCTTCATAAGAGGAGATACAATTTAACTTATTTTGTTCCAAATATCATATCAAACATCTATGCATGTTCCAACTGTGTTCGAAGAGGTGTGGATCACGTTTAAAATTGTTATTCAATAAGTATAAGTACAATTATATTAAATTTACACAAAATATTTTTTCTTGTCGAAAATCATGATCACCTCTCTTTCAAATCCGATAAATAGAGACAGAAACACAAATCTAAGCAGCAACAGAAAGCCAAGCTGGTGATGCAAGATCCAAATGATTACCTGCCAAAAGCTGTTAATTAATAATACTAATCAATTAATCATCATTCTTAAGGGACTTCCAAACCAACTCCCTCGTCATGATACATGCAATTAATACTGGGCTCAGCAGAAACCAATTATTCATTGCTGTACCCATGGAATTAGTGTATGGTAATGGTATAGCTGTGGCCTGTGATAACTGATACGAACATGATCTTGACCTTTTCGAAGCATCGATCTTGACAATTTCGTCTCCAGATCGAAACAAATGGGATCGTGGAAAATTGCTTCAGTACAAACGGGAGAAACAAACGTTAGCGACTACATAGTTTTCCATCGTCATGGGACAAATGGAGGGCAAACGCGTAGTAGGCCATCATCATCGTTCTGTTCAAGCAGACAAGGCAAATAACATAATTTCCATGCATGCTTGATGCTTATAGGAAACAACTAGGTTGGTACCGTGCTTTGCTGCCGGGGTGGAAATTAGGTTGGGTGTAGTTACTTGTCTCACATTTTGCGGATACTCACACTTATAAATTTACAATTATCCTACCCACAACTCGCACTGCAGTGGTTAATGAATAATCACTATCCACTGTGGGTTGGTGCGGGTTAGGTGTAGTTACAAGCAAAAATTCATCTTTGCAAGCATGTAGTTGAGGCCGCCACTAGCGTATTTTTTGTTCGTAGTTAGACAATACCGATATACAATTGTGTTGTTCGTGGAGTTACAATTTTGTATATCGATCTTACTCAACGTGGAGATTTTTTCTTTTTGAGTTTGGTATTCAACTTTTGTGTCAGGGAGCTGTGATTTCATATTTCACTGACTAGGGGTGGAATATGACTGTCGAAATTGGGGTGCTCAATTAGTACGATATTGTCCGCTTTGGGCCAAGCCCGCACGGTTTTACTTGTATTTTTGGGTTTGGGTTTTGTTTGATCTTTTCCTTGTATTTTTTGGAAAAAAGGTGTTTGGTTTTCTCTTTGAGATTAGGAGAAGAGTTCTATAAATACTCTTCATCACCCTAGTCTATAGTAAGGTCAGTTAGGTTAGTTTGTTTGGTTTGTCCGTTCAGGAATTTGGTTTGTAACCTGTACTCTACTCAAATCAGTGAAATTTGTTCTCCCGTGCCCGTGGATTAGCTAGCACACACAGTGTGTTAGTGAACCACGTTAAATTTGTGTTCGTTTGTGTTGATTTTGATTATCGATTGCACGCTTCTGTTCTGACAAGTGGTATCAGAGCCTGGTTCCGCGGATCGGGGGGGGGGGGGGGGGACGTCAGTTTGGTGGACCCTCATTTAGTGACCTTGGGATTTGAGATATGCGTTTGTCTGGCAGGTCAAAGGAGAGTTCCGCATTTGGGAAACAGATCAAAGAGAGTTCTGCGTCTGGTAAAGTCCTTGTACCGAGAAGTTCATTGATACAAGGCGTCTGGCGAATTAAGATAATCACTGAGGTAAGGACACGATGTTCGTGGTCCTTAGCTTGAGGGGAGAATTGTTATGTGACAATCCAAGTATCACATCGATAATACAAGGGAAGAACCCTTGTATTATCTTTGTTTCTTGCAAATATGGGGGAGGGGGGCAACAAAAACATATAAACGCAATTTGCAATTGCTGGTTATCATGTTAACTCACAATGCAGGTGCCATTTTGAACAGTAATAGAAATAAAGAGGCTAGATTTGTAAAGGTGAGATACTGCAGGGACTTGATTTATACGAATCATAGTACACGCAGTTGTTCCCTGAAAGGGCATAAGTAGAGGGATTCAAACTGCTATTCACCAATAATTATGTGAGCGATCTCCGCCCGTTGAGATCCGATTATCCGAATTGATTTGAAAAATAAAAGTAAAAAACCCGATCGTCACCACTCCGGGGGTCCCATCTGAAACGGATTTCTGGATATCCACCCGTTACGGCGTCGGTGCACCCACCTGGCCCGCATCCATGATCCACCAACCCGTCATCCACTTCGCCGAAACTCCCAACGATCCAGAAATTTCGCCGATCATCCTTACCACTTTCCCTCTCTCTCGACAAACCCTGATCCCAATTTCCCAATTCCATCTTCCACGATTCCGCAATCCGATGGCAGAAACTAACAAGCCAGCTGAATTGCCGGCCGAATGCTGGGAATCGATTATGAATTCCCTCGATCAGAATCGAAGCTTCGAGTCCCTCTCCCTCGTCTCCTCCCAATTCCTCTCCATCACCAATCACCTCCGCCGTTCCCTCACCATCACCTCCCGTACGGCCCCGTCGCTGTCCCTCCTTCTCCGGCGATTCCCGAATGTCACAGAGATCAAAGTCCGCGACTTTCACGGCGACCTCAACTCCCTCCTCTTCCGAATCTCGAAATCTCCGCTCGACCTCGAATCTCTTGACATCTCAGGTCACTGCTACTTCCCTTCCGAGGGGCTCGCCGCGTTGGGGAGTAGAATGACGAATCTCAAGGAGCTGAATTGCTCCAAGATCTCCGGGTTGCAGAACGCCGATCTGGTTGTGATTGGGAAATCGTTTCCTTTCCTGCAGGATCTCGATATCAGCTTCCCTCAGTACAGCTCGCGCTTCAATCCTAACGGCTCGTTGGATTTGCAGTCGTTTATGACCTTCGTGACCGACGAAGGGATCGCTGATTTGTCTTCGAAGCTGATCGACTTGCGGCGGATCGACATTTCCGGTAACCAGTTCATTACTGATAAATCGGTTTTGTCTTTGTCGTTGAATTGCTCCTTGTTGAGCGAAATCGTGCTTCTTGATTGCGATTTCATAACCCAGGCTGGAATTGGGTTGGCTCTACGAAGTACCGTGAACTTGAACTCCGTGGCTTTGGACGGAATTGGCATCCCTTCGCTGGATTCCTCCATGAAGGAGTCGTTTGCCTATGCGAAGAACTTGGGCGCGCTTCATCTGTCCAACTCGTTTATATCAGATGAATTGCTAAGTTTGGTTGCAGAAGCAAATCTTTCTCTGGAGAAGTTGTCAATCTCCCACTGCTATAATTTCAGTTCTGTTGGGGTTCAGTACTTGTTGCTGAGATATCAATTCTTAGCGTACTTGGATCTCGAAGGAGCAAATTTTCTCACCGATGAGTCCATGATTGAGTTCTGCAACTACCTTCCCAACTTGACATTCATAAACCTTGGCCTCTGTTCTAAGCTCACAGGGCTTACATTCTTTACCCTGATGAATGCCTGCCCATTGCTCGAAGATGTTAAGATGGAGAGCACAAATATCGGGGTGGAAGAGTGGCAGGAACTCGCCTTGAAGAAATCCAAAATCAAGACCCTGGATTTGGCTGGCAATAATAGCTTGAATGATGAGTGTCTGAAAAGGGTTGCTTTAGGCTGTCCGAATTTGGAAATGCTTAACATCAGCTACTGCCCCAATATCACAGAAGATGCAGTTACTCAAGTTTTAAGCAACTGCACTCGGCTAAGGCACCTGGAGATTAGTCGATGTTTTGGAATTAAAAGCCTTGTCATTGACTTTGATCTTCCTGAGTTGGAGGTACTGAAAGCTCAAGGATCTGTTCTGGATAATGAAGCACTAGGAATGATTGCAGAGAGCTGTAAGGGGCTGTTGCAATTAGACTTGGAATCTTGCTTAAGTGTCACAAAACAGGGCGTGGGTCGAGTGGTGGAGCATTGCAAGAAGTTGAGGGAGATAAACCTGAGGAGTTGTGAGAGTTTGGGGAATGATATTGTTGCATTGATGGTGTTCACAAGGCCTTCACTTAGGAAAGTTATTCCTCCTTGTGGGAGTATGTTTAGTGATCAGCAGAGGAACCTTTTCCTTAGGCATGGATGTTCGGTTTCCGAAAGCTAGTCTCAGATCACCATTTTGTAGAAAGCTATCTATTTATTGATTGAGAAATTCTTGTGAATATGAATAATGAATTTCCTCTCTAATATACTGTTATCTTTGGCGTGTTTTCTTATTGGTTCTATGAGATTCAAAGTTAGTCAGGCGATCGGGGATCTTTCTCTGGCTTCTGCTTTTTGTTGCATTAGTGTGCGTTCGTTATTTGTGGGTACTGCAGCTGCATAAGGTAGCCAAGTTTGGTTCCTTTCCTTGCTCCCAGGTCGGAACCTGGGGATTTCTGCTGACTCAGGATGCTAGACAACCCTGTTTCTGTAACTTGTTATGTTCGAGAGCTCAGTTTAGTTGTAAGGAAAAACGGCTCTGATCTGCTGGGCAGTCTTCGTTTGCTTTCATTGCTTTGAATACACATCCGTTTTGAAGGAAATAGTAATCTTAGAGGCCGAAATGTTCTGGCTTTTCTTTCATTTGTTTCGATTTTAGTAAAGAAAGACATGAGTTGGCTAAAAACTTCAAAATGTCACATTACAAAATGGTCAGAAAATTATCATGAAGTAACAAAATACCAATTCTGTTTAATTTCACCCATTTTTTCTTCTTATCGTCCAAACTGGCCAATCAACTTGCCGGTTCTACAAAGACTATTAATATAAACTATAGTTCTAAAAATCGTACCTAGATGCTTGCCTAAACTCAGTTAGGCTTTAGGCTATAACTACAAGGTAAACGTCTTGCCTTGGACGAATATAAGGTATCCCAAGTGCGTCGTTGATATATTATAATGCCTATCCAACACTTATTCGTGCCTTAAAATGACACCAAAATGTCTCTCTTCACTATACTATCCGTCGTTTTTCGCTAAAATCGAAATACGAAATAAATATATACATCAAATCAAAGTTGAATGAGATACCAATTTTTCATCCAAACATTAAAGAGCTTTGACTCATTTCTTCTACTGACACTTTCCGAATAAAAATCATTACGATGTAACTAGTGTTAATAAAATATTTTCATTTTTAAAAATAGAATATTAGTACTAGCTAGTTTTTTTTTATTATGAGGAAGAGAACACCTCTTCATAAAATTTGTGATGCTGCACCAATCGAACGTATAGCCAATCTGGTTTAACGGCGAGGACTAAAAATGGATAGCAGCACAAAACATGAAAGCATGCATGCGCATAGAAGCAGCCACCACCGGAACCAAATGCGCATAATCCACGAAGCAGAGCAAGTAGCAGATAACTAGCTAGAGGACGATGCCGAATAACATTTGTTTATTCTCTCCCATTAATATGACTTCATAATTTCTGTCTGCCAAAAGAGTCCAGCCTTAACTTGGTTTGAAGTTTCACATAAACTTGTGCTTTGCAAAACTAGTTTCACAATCAACGAACCTCGTTGCACCCAAAATGCACGGCTAGCTAGCTTCTCTATCGGCCTAAAAATTGATAGGCTGAAATAGGCGGCTGGTGCGGTAGCTTCTCGATCCTGGGAGAAGCAGACGGCGCCGTCTTGGTGGGAGCCCAGAGGTCCGCCCCATTGGTGCGATCAATAGCAGCCGTGGCGGCCACCGGAACAAGACAGAGCCCTCTGCCTCGCAGACCCGGACCGGCGGCGGCGGAGGCGGCGGAGAGGAGATAGGGAGCGCTTAGCACCTTAAGCTGGTCGTGAAGGAAGGAGATGTAGTCCATGGCTTCCTGGAGAACCGACGCCGTGTCGGTCTTGCCGTACGGAGACACCAACTGCTGCAGAGCCACGATCTTCTCTCCCAGCTGCTTGTCTTTCCTGTCCCTGCTCATGGCGGCGTCGGGCTTCAGCCGCTTGGCCGCTGAGGACGACGTCGGAGGAGGAGTGAGGAAGGAGCGTGGGCTCGGACGCTTGTCTTGCAGCATAGTTGTGGTGAGGAGCGGGTTCAAGTACTATAAACTATAGACCGTAGTAAGAGCTAATTAGGTGTAGGCGGCTCGGGGAATTCGTCACAAGCTAGGGAAATGAAATGAGAAATGATTGATGGGATATGGCGAAGTTTAAAAAGTGAAAGGAAGACGAGACGAGAAATTGACAAATTGTCCGCTTCCTAGCTAGGTAGCTATGGATCAGCCACAGGAAGACAAAACCAAGCAAAGGCAAAGCGGAGGAGGTGGGAAGTCATTTCGGTAGGGACACAGTGAGGACAATTAGGCTATGGGAGGTGGAGGTGGGTCCGGTTAAATACGATGGTCATGGACGTAGGTGGAAACTAGAGTAATGAATAATTTCTTGACTGTGTCCCATAAACTACGATGGTCATGGACGATGGTCAGAATTGGTAATAGGGTACGGTTAGGTGCGTACACTCGGGACACCCCTAAAATTATCCAACACTCGATGGTAATTTATGTATGGAAAAAAAAAATTATAATTGACAGTGAGGGACACCTCTGAAATTTGAAAAAATGATTGTTCTACTATCATTTTTTAAATTTTTGTATGAAAATATAAGTGGTAGGTTAGGTTATTCAAATCTAGAACACTATTATTATTAATAAACATAATTTCCATTAAGCTACAACTCATTTGTTGTTCGATTTTGAACACTGTGTAATAGTAAAATGTCATTCACTATCTCTAATTATTTTGAAAACCTAACAATTAATAAACTAATTCAAGCTACCCTTAATTTGTATTGATTTTATTGTTGTACGACAAGTGTTGAAAGAGTTTTTCAGCTTTGGATTACATAAAAAACAAGTTTACAAATCAAATATGCGATAAGTTCGTGAATGATTGTTTAGTAGGGTATATAAAGATAATTTCTTTTAACATTGTAAACACCAAGTGTATTTGACAATTATTTCTGAATATGAAAACACATCATGAACTTTTTTTAACATGTACGAGTATGGTATTTTTCTTATTTATGATTTTTTTTATTAATTATATTTTTATTTAATTTATTTTTAAAAGAGGATACCCTATGTAAAATTCATGGGTCCGCCACTGAGTATGGTTTCTAAACCATTGGATTTTACTCGTGGAGAGTGATACAAATGTAAAGCTAGCAAGGTTGTCAAACCGGTTTATGCCAGCGTGCCGGTTTAGCAAGTGAAATGGTTCAACCGGTGGCACATACTGGTTTGTGCCGGTTCATGCCGGTCAATATTACAAATAAAATTATAAATACTCATATTTGAACATGACATTTAAAGTCAATACCTAAACATTTATATTTGAATCCAACAAATAACATCAATATTTAACTTTTATACTCATAAAATAAATAATAAAATAATTTTTATCAATTAAATTCTCTAAAATAAGGTCATTTTACTTAGAGATTCGTATATCGATCATGCCGGTCATACCGGTGGTGTCACGCCAGTTTTATGACCGGTACCGGTTGAACCCGGTACAACCGGTGGCACGCCGGCCAGCGTGACAACCATGAAAGCTAGCTAGTTTATAATCACGCTAGCAAAATCTCCGGCTCCGGGGAAGGCCCGGTGGCCGGTCTCTCTTAGGTTGGTAATGCAACGCCAACGACTAGTGGAAAGAAATGAAAAAGAATGGACTTTTGATGAAAATTAAGGACCCACGTAGAGATTCGATCTGATATGTCTATTCTAAATTCTAATTGACAAACTAGAAACCGGAAACGCGTACTCTCCCGCCATTTCTGGCTCGCCTTCTCCGACGATTGCGTTAATGGAAATATGGATGTGTCGCTTGCTGACTTTCTGTCCTTCTCCTTCTCTGGAAGTTTCAGATATTCAATCCCACAAAACAATCCCTTACGTTCCCAGCATGGTTGCTAGTAAACTTGTTTATGAAAGAGTCCCTCACACGCTGCTCATTATAATATTTGTGAGCAGGCGTTTGAGATGTCGTGTTCTAGAAATAAAATTTGTTTGTTTTTTTAAATATAATAAAATGAAATTATATTGAACTATTTCATTCAAAATTGTATTGTAAATATAAATTTTAGAGTATGCTTATGTTCACTTGCTAGTCACCGAAACTTAGAGAATATGGTAGACCTATTCTGTTAAGTGGTCGATCACTTTCTAAGAAAATGGTCTACCACATTTACCAAATCATCTACCTCTGCAACTAGGTGGTCGACCACTTTTCAAGAAAATGGTCTACCTCTTCAACCAAGTGGTTTACCACTTGAGGCAACCGATTTATAGCTACTGACAATGGGTCGACTTGATGACACACTTACCTTCAGCTTACCCTTGCTTGTTGGAGGCGATAGACTACTTTCGCCAAATTACATCGCCGCTTAAGTCTATAAATGGAAGCACCTCAGTCTCAGAGCTGATTGATCATGGCACTCGATCTTGGCGCACTGATCTCCTACAATCCTATTTCAATCCTATGGACAGAAATTACATCCTCAAAATCCCAATCCCAAGACAACCCGCCCAAGGTGAAAGAGTTTGTGGGTCTTGAGAGGAATGGAAGCTACACAGTGAGATCTGCCTATGAGGAATGGAGAATCAAACAGAATGAGCAGGAGGAAAAGGTTTATATCCCTGTGAACTGGTCAAGATTCTGGAAAATTCATATCCCACCAAAAGTGAAGGTATTCAACGAAAAAAAGGTATTCGGATGGCGATGGGTAAACAATTTCCTCCCAACGGGGAAGAATGTGGTGGATCGAATTCAAAAAGGCTGTGATGAGTGTCCGTTCTGTGGATTAATTGAAACACGTGAGCATATTTTCAGGAATTGTGCTTGGGTGAGAAGCATTTGGCAACCTAGTAGATTAAGCAATCTGTTCTCAAATGGTGAAGAAATTACATGTGTATCATGGAATAGCTCTAGGAATCATACCCGACGAGAAGTTTGGTGAGTTTCTTGTGGCCCTATGGTTTATCTGGGAAGAATGGAACAGTCAGCAGTGGAACAAGAAGAAAAAAAGAGGAATTTGAGATAATGGGATCCTTCAGTGATGGCGCCCTACAAGATCAATGTCGATGCAGCTGTGTTGAAGGATCAAGGAACTAGTTGGGGTATGGTGATTCGCGACATGCAAGGAGGGTTCTGTGGGGCGCGGTCAAAAGAACGAGAGTTAAATGGGCACCAGCAATGGCAGAGACTTTGGAGATTGGATATAGTTTGGAGCTGATGGAAAGATGGGGCATAAGGAAATGTGTACTGGAATCAGATTGCTTGTTCATAATCTCTCAGTTAAAGCGGAAGGAAATAGAGAAGGCAGTTGGAGATCGTTGCAAAGAGCTCTTGGAGATGGCAAGCAGAAATGGAAGGCCAATTGGGCCTATGCAGAACGAGAGAAAAATAAAGCGGTTCACCAGATGACCCACATTATGTGTGGATGGAAAGAAGAAGAAGTATGGGCTTGTAATCCTCTAATTTTCCTTGTACCTCAATTGAGGATAGACATGTCAAGTACCCACATTACTACTTAATAAAATTCCAGATGGTTATATAAAAAAATATATTAATTGAAGCAACAATCTCAACTATTATATTAGCCTTTAAATCATTTATATAGCATCTAAATAATTTTTCCTACGAAAAGTTATAAATGAGGGGGTAGGGTACAAAATCCTATAATTCAAGTCCAATACAAAATCCAATATTCCCATCATCCATCTCATTATCACTTAAGAGCCCAGAATAATTTTCAACAAAAGAATGAGAGGGGAAAAAGGTAATTCTGCTCCATGCCTTTTTTTTGGGCTGACACTTTGACATGGATTTAGAGGAGAGAGAATATACTTTTCCTTTTTTTGGGGTAGAAAATGGGGTGCTAAAAGGGCACCCTTGCCTGACACGTTATATTAGTTGAGATTGGGCAATGGCCATAGCGTCATACATGATCCAGAAAGAAAGACCCGAATCAGAAAAATTAAATCTATGAATGCCTATGCTATGTTGCATTCCCTGTAGACATGTGTAAATTTATGAATGCCACAATTGGTGAGGTAGTCAGCTGCTTTGTTGCATTCCCTGTAGACATGTGTAAGCTGGACTTCCCATTCACGATCGAGAAGCTTCCTAAATTGTTGAGTGAGCTTATAATACCTTTGATCATCCTGACGAGTAGCAGTAGGAGCTGTAAAGTCGCTGTAGAATCGAGACCAACCTTTACTTTCTTATAGACTTGATCTCAAGCAATTTTTAGACCCTCGATAGCTCCTTTGATCTCAGCCCGAGTGATTGTACAAGCGCCTAGATTGCGGTGAAGGTAGCCAAACAACACCCGAGATGATCCCTTATAAGTCCGCCAGTTGCCGCCATAGAACCAGGTTGTCGGACTGATCCATCAGTCTATAAAATCACCCACCCTTCCGGCAGCAACTGCCAAAATAGGTCCCGCCTCACCTTAACTCCTGCCATATCTTTAGTCTGCATGTCACATTCCTATGCTTACCGGATATTTCTGGTCCAACTACGAATTGTTTGTGATAAAACCAGCACGTCGAAAGGTTTCTTTTGAAAGATGGACTCATTCCTCTACTTCCATAGGTATCATGCTGCAATGCCCACCAGCAAACCATCTTCTTCTGCACACAACTTTTGATTCAACCAATCTGCAAAGGGAGAGCCACAGTGAACTGACTATCCATCAATCCAAGAGCTTGCCATACCTGAGTGGCCCGGGGCACCGCCATATCACGTGTTCTGCTGTCTCCGGACCCGAATTACAGAAGCAACAGCCGTCCTCCGTAGTGAGCTTCCTCTGTTTCCTTTCCACGTTTGTAAGCAACCGGTCATGGGCAGCCAACCATAAGAAATATTTGATCCTATTGGGACCATTCCATTTCCATAAGTCTTTCCATATCAGCCTGCTGTACCCATATGCCACCTCCTCATCATCATTTTTTAACCAATCCGCAACCACGCGATAAGCTGATTTGAGGCGAAAGCAGCCATATGCTTCCACACCCAAAGCAGTAATCTCATTGCCCAATTCTGGATCCGGAGTGTTCGTTCTTGCAATAAGCATAATTAAGTCATTAGGCAGATGTAGCTCAATGTCATTCCATCTCCAGTCACCATCACCCGAAGTCCGCCACCGAAGCCTCCCATCTGATCCCACTACCATCATTTGGTATATGTTCAGCAAGTATGATGCCACCGGCAAGTCAAGGATTTGTCCAAGAGGTCACATTACGGCCTCTCCGGACATCCCAAATAAGATTCTGCTTCATCAAGGGCCAAGCCTCCATCATTCTTTTCCAAAGGCATGAAGGCCTGCTATGCTTCATAATCATTCCATCAGTGGCTGTCGATTTGAAATATTTTCCTTAAAGCACTCTGACCCACAAGGCAGAGTCATCATTCAGAAATGACCATGCTAACTTAATCATCTAAGCGAGATTCAAAGCACGAGTTGACCGAAGTCCTAGACCACCTTCCTCCTTCGATTTACAAATAGTCTCCCAGTCACAAGGTGGGTCTTTGGTTTCCCTTACTCAGTACCCCAAACAAAGGAGCATATCTTCTTATCAATCAGGTCGTAGATCGAGACTAGGATGACAACAGTCTGCATTGCATAATTCAGTAAGTCATTCAGGACAGACATTACTAGCGTCACTCTTCCCGCGAGAGACAAATTCCTCGCTTTCCACCCTGAAAGCCGCCTATCAATGTTCTCAATAATGAACTTATAGGTGTCCTTCTTCACTCGACCATGGATCACTGGCACCCCAAGGTAACCCCCGAGATTATTTGTAACTTTCATCCCAAGCAGATCACTGATTCGTTTCTTGGCCGAGTCTTTAGTGTTCTTTGAGAAATAAACACATGATTTCTGCTTGTTGATTTGCTCTCCAGAGGCCGCGCAGAAAGTACCCAGGCATTGCGAGACCACTTTCCCTTGTTTGTAGTCAGCCTTAGCGAATAGAACCAAATCATCTGCAAAACATAAATGAGTTAGTGGTACTCCTCTTTGACCAAGCGCAATTGGCTTTCAATTCCAGCCTCAATCTCTTCCTGTATGTAGTGATTCAAACGCTCAATAAATAAAGTAAAAAGATAGGCCGAGAGTGGGCATCCCTATCTAAGTCCTCTGTGAAGGCTTGAAACTGTCTGTTAACCCTCTGTTCCAAAGCACTTGAAAACTGATCGTGGTAATGCAGACCATGATCAGCTCCACAAACTCTCGGGGAAGACCTGCAACATGAAGAGTCTGCTCCAAAAAGGCCCAATGGACAAGGTCATAGGCCTTAGCCAAGTCTATCTTCAGAACCATAAGGCCTTTAATACCAGTGTTTAACGACATGGAGTGGATCACCTCTTGAAGGATTATAATGTTGCCTGTGATATGGTACTTCAGGACGAAACTTGTTTGGTTCGGCTCCACCAGATTAGGCAGCAGTTTCTTAAGCCTGTTAGCAAGACATTTTCCTACCACTTTATAGGTCGTGTTGCACAATCCGATCGGGCGGAATTCTTTAATGGTCTTAGGCACCTCAACTTTGGGAAGCAGCGTAATGAGGGTCTTATTGCAGAGTTTGATTCTTTGAGTTTGTTTGAAACAGGAGACAACATGCTCATATAAGTCTTGACCAACTCTTCCCCAACATTTCTTGTAAAAGATGTCTTGAAGGGCATCCTTTCCTGGCGCTTTCAGCCCTCCCATGTCGCTTAGAACTGGCTTGGTTTCGGCAATGGAAGGAATGGCAACCAGGCTGTTGGTGACCTATGTTTCCAGACCTTTGAAACGAGCGGGTATCGGTAGATCAGATGTTTCCTCTTCCGTGAAAAGGCTGCAGTAGAAATCCTTTGCCAGAACCTTAAGCAAGTCTGGGTCATTAATCCAATTTCCAGAGTTATCTTGGATCCTAGTAACTTTATTCCTCCGACAATGGCTGAGAGTAACATTGTGGAAGAAAGGAGTGTTCTGGTCGCCTTTAGAAATCTAGTTAGTCATGGATTTCTGCATCCAAAGCAACTCCTCTTCTCAAAGAGTTCGTTCAGGCTCTCCCCTGATCTCAGCTTCTCGGTTTAGCAAGTCTGCAGAAGGCGAATTATCATTCATTGATTCCAGCTCAACCAGCTTCTTGGAGAGGGACTTCTTTCTAGTGAAAATGTTGCCGAAGACGTCTCTATTCCACACGCGGAGTTTGGCCTGCAAGTCCTGCACAGATTGAAGACAATCCCTGCATTGGGTCCAATAGATATCCAGCATATTATGAAAATCCTTATGAGCCAACCAAGGGACAAGAAAGCGGAAAGGTCTCACCTGGTACGATGTAACAATATCCGCCGAGCTTGATAGAAGGATTGGACGATGGTCCGAGCGAATTCACTACAGATGAGTATTCCTGGTGTCCAGGTACTGCCTAAGCCATTCCTGGTTGCAGATTGCGCGATCCAGCCATTGGCACAGTCTCCCGTTTTTCCACGTGAATTTGGGACCAGAGAACCCCACGTCGATGAAGCCACAATCCGTGATGCAGTCATTGAACTCAGACACCCTGTTGGGGTTGTACTTGGCTCCACCCTGCCACTCCGATAGGCTGGTAATGGCGTTAAAGTCTCCCATGAGGAGCCACGGGTCTGTGATGTTTGTTTCCAAACGAGGAAGAGCGTTCCAAAGCGGTCGCCGATCATAGTCGTTTGGGTTGGCATAGACAGTAGTCAGCAAGACTAGTTTCTGGTTGGTACCTGTACCACGAAAGTGAAGAAATTGGGGGTTACTATCCTCCACAGAAACCACAAAGTCAACCGAGTTCCACAGAACCCAGATGCCTCCGGAGAACCCCACCGCATCCACCCTCTCATAGCAATCAAAACCCATCAAATGAATCACAGCCAGCACGTCCTCACCACTAATTCGTGGCTCGATGATGAAAACCATATTTGGTCGATGAATACGCATATAATCCTTGAAGCTAGGAAGAAAATTTGGGTGTTCCGCACCACGAAAATTCCAACTAAAACTCTTAAACATGGGTAAAAAGATAGAGGAGTAACCCGGAAACTTCCATGACAAGACGACGAGAACCACGCCGGCGACGCTCAACTATTACCATCGACCTCCATGTCACCCTCATTTTCGACGGCGACCTCAGCAATACTTTTCATCTTCCCGGATTTTCGTTGCTCCACTTTCTTTTGGCCAGCATTTGCAGCGGGGAGGAGGTGCCTTCGTCTGATTTTCCGTGCGGGTCATTCTTTGGTAATTTACTCATATGATCTGGTCCTTTCCTCTTCGTCAAAAGAGCATTCCCCATTTGTTTCCTGGCGGATTGGGTGTCGCTCAAGCTATCTCCCCCTTCCTGATGCCTCTGTTGGGCTTCTAGCGGGGTGGAAACAGTCTGCCCGATATTGGGCTGGCAAACAACAGGTAATTTTGGGCCCATAAGTTGTGTTTGGGTCAAGGTGCCAGAATTGCAGGACCGATTCTTGGCAGCTGGCCCAGAAGTTGGCTAAGTTTTGGAGAACGACGGGGGCTTCAACTCGTTATTCGTGTCATTTGTCCTAGATGAGCGTTTCTTCTTAGCCTCAGATTTCTCCTTTTTTCCTCTTTTCTTCTCCGTTTTATGACTCTTCTTTCCTTTATCAGTACCTCTTTCCTCCCCAATAGATTTTCCAGAGCCGTTGCTCACCATTCCTGCCTTAATAGCTTCTTCCCCTTTTTGCTTGATCTCACTCCCTTGATTTTCGGCTTCCATAACTGGTTCCTCCGCCGCAATTTTTGCCTCGTCATTATCAAGGGCATGGAAACAAGATCCGGATGCCTGTTGGGTTACAGCTGATGAGGTTGCCGCCTGCGGGTTCGCCGGAATCATACTTTGATTCTCATCACCAGCCTACTATTTTTGTCGCTGGACGTGTTTTGGCCTCATGTTCCTCGTATCTATCATCCAGGGACCATAATCTTCTAGAACCTCTGGTCGGACCTTAGAGTTACCCTTAAAGTTGAACATCGGATTGGTTTTGGAAATGAAGTCTGTCGAGAGTTTCCCATCTTTGAAAGATTTCGCGCATGTTTCCTGGGTGTGACCATAACGACCGCAGGCGAAGCACACAAGGTGGAGACCTTCATACTCAATCCGCCGTACTCTTCTCTTCATACGGTACTTTGGGACAAGCCGTTTGTTCATATCAATTTTCACACAAAGATGAGCATAATTCCCCCGAGTACAATGTGGCGTGTTATAGTCTATCTTGATCACTTTATCAATTCGACTACCAATGTCATTATGGATTTCAGTGTCAAAGTACCCCATTGGTAGCCGATGACATCGTAGTCTGGATCAAAATCCAACCTCCATTCTGTTGTAAGTATGTAATGATGACCAAGAAGCCTGGGGCCACCGAACAAGGCTCTATCATAATCATGTTGTGAGATGAAGCGGACAATGAAGAATCCGTTTTTCCAAAGTCAGCCACGCCTACATTACCAATTTTCGCCCAAAGGTGTTGGATCTTCTTTTCTAGGATTGAGAAGCGAAATTGTTTTCCAAGGATTTTACAAATGAGCGCCTTTCCCCAGCGATCACGGATCATGTTTACCGTTTCCTTCTGCACCCAAATCGTTGGACATTCAGGATCATCATCACCGTCTTCTTTGTACGATTCATCTCACATCAGATCATTCTCTTGCGAACCACTCGAGGGAAATACCGAGTCGATGTAGCTGAGCTTCATCACTGGTGGTGTTGTCTTATCGTTGCTGTCTCCATTCATCGCACTCACACCAGTGGTTGGTATTTCAAGCATCATAGATCCCTGACGGGAGAATCCCTCTTCATGCAGAGGTTTATGTTATTTTGCTTTGTTGGATCGGGGATGTCTCCAGTGAGGAATATGGCGGTTCCTCTGAACGGTGAGACGGAGGATGGGTATGCTAATCGGCGGTAGCCAAGGCATGCTTTTTCAGAGAGCTTTATCAGTGTCTCATTCTTTGTATTTCAATACAAACACCAAAATATTTTCCTGTTTTTATCAAGATACTTTTCCTAATCCCCTATTTTTCTTAATATGATCCTACAACGTTCATTTTAATAACTCGGAACTTAAATATATTTGTATAGAAAGAACGCATTAATGATGATCTACACAATTATATCCATTTTTTCATATTTTAAGCAAAGAAAAAAATTAATTTTTTAAAACGCGTGTTGATTGTAGTATTATCACTATCTTATCAGTGTCATACCAACATCATATCATGTTAGCATAGCAATAATATCATGATATGACAGTGATATGATCTTATCAAACTATTTTGTCAAACATAAGACCTCACACCAACATCATATCACTATCATATCAACATCATATCAATATTATCTCTATCATATCATACCAATGATCATATTACTGTCAGTGGTAATATAGTGATATGAAGGTAGAAAGACTCATATTTTTCATTTTAACTCAAAATTAAAAGATATTGTATAGAAAGAACACATTAATTATAATATGCACAATGATATATATTTTGTTATGTTTTGTCAACACAAGATCTTATACCAACATCATACCATAGTGATAAATCATGATATGACAGTGATATGACGTAATTAAATCATTTGTCAACATCATATCACTATCATATCAACATCATACCACTGAGATATTATATCACCGTCAGTGATAATATCGTGATATTATAGTGGTAAGACGTCATAAAAATTTTGCTCCAAAATATATAAAAATGAATATCATCTTGTAGAGCACAAAAAATCTGTTTTTTCTGTGCAAAGGTTTTTGAAATCAGATGTAAAACGAATGAGTTATGACCCATTTAATTTTTTTGGGTGATTTGAAAAGAGTTTTACATACCATTTGGTATAAATGAATTCCATAAGTTTTGAGTAATTCATTTGAAAATGAAACAGTTTTGTGTTTGGTATTTAACAAAATTCATTTTAAATTTTAAATTTTAAATTCTATCTAATTGGAACTAGTTATAGCAATTTCGAGGAAATGAGATGGAATTTTCAAATTAATTTCACAAGTATTTACTAATTATAAAGAATGATATAATTATACTCTTTTATTAACTAAATTACTTATACATATGACATACCAAACACAATAATTCATTTGACAATGAATTCTACACTGCAATTTATTTTATTTCTAAAGATTTAAATATGACATACCCAACACAAGATTTTATTTGACAATGAATTCTACACTGTAATTCATTTTACAATGAAATGAGTTCTCGATTGATTTGGTACCAAACAGTCTGTAGATTACTTATATATATGACATACCAAACACAAGATTTATTTGACAATGAATTCTACACGAAAATTCATTTTATTTCTAAATATTTGAGTGTGACGTACCAAACACAAGATTTCATTTGACAATGAATTTTATACGATAATTCATTTTACAATGAAATGAATTTTTGATTCATTTGATATCAAACGGTCTGTAATCCGCGCCAGTCACAACCAATATCCAGGCCGACAGAAAATCTGGCAGCTCTCTTTATTTACCTCTCTATGATATGGGCAATTGGATCTTTCTTTATTAAATTACAACCATTAAATTAGGTTTTTAGTACTACAAAACTAATGGGTGTAACCTAACCCATTTTGTTAGCCGCTAAAGGTAATTTCTCTTTAGTGATTATATATAGCCTTGTACGCAGAATACAAATAAACAGCTACCATGTAACTTACGTTGATGAGTTGCTTAATCCACTGGTAGGTGCATACGACGACACTCAACGATAATACGACTTGTTCATTTGATCATATAATTAAGAGAGGCCGAGTTTTAGTGGAGTCAAAAACTTATTCATTGTGACACTAAGCGACCAAAAGAGCCAAAATCTCCATGGTTACTTACTGTTACGCATGCATTATTTAGCAATATAAATAGGATGCTTTTAATTAAGCTCTCCCCCAACTTGCACTGCTAATCAAAATAGCAAAGCTAGCTAACTTGTTAACCGCAACCTAAGAGATTGCATTGTTAGTTAGCTAGCAAAAGATGGCGATGGGAAAAAGAGTAAGCGCAGCAGTAGCGATCACTATTGTGTTCTTCTTCTTGTTTCTGCAGCTTTCTGCAACTTCAGCTGGTAGGCCGGCCACGACGTCGGGTGCTCCCCCGGCGACGATCGACGATCAACCGTCGGCATTCAACGCTCCCAAATCGTCAACCTATCTTCTAGAAGACTGCGATGGTATGAGCTAGTCTCCCTATTTTTTTGTACGATACTATGGCGATGTCGTTGCTAGTATAGTTTTTATTTACACTAGGATGGATTCATGGAGATATATATATGTTGTAATCTCCTTGTATTATCACAAAGCACCACACGATTATCATATATTTATTTGAATTCAACTATATCAAATTACAAGAATATATAATGCTGGACATGTCTAAGATTTTAAGAAATTATAAAAATTGCTAACTTCTTCATAGTGTATACCAATTATCATATCGGTATGGTTTATTTTTATACCACAATAGTGAATTATACCGCTATATCATAATATAGGACATCTCGATTAATATGTTTTTGTTTTGAAATTCATCAAAAGGTATGCCATTTAGTAGAATATAATTTATATAATTATTTATGTAACAAATTAAAAAAAGATATATATGGTTAGGAATTAATTAGAAAGTGGTTATGCATGATGCGTAAAGGTGCTTTTCTGTATTATTTTTCTGGGTAATTACTAATTAGGCAACCGGCGATTTTTATTTTTCAAGGAAAAGGGGCATGTTTTCAGTTATGTGAGTAAAGTTCAATATTGCAATGTTAAATCAAAATTTAAACATGATATTTAATCTCTATGACATTTCCAGTCCAAGCAATGAACTTCTTTCCCTTTATTCTTGCCTCTATTAGCTTGATGGGTTATCCATATTTATACCTTACTAATCATGATCATGATATCATGTTGTTTCATTTGTTGTCGATGTCAGATTCAGGTATCGGGTGCCAAGTTTTTGGCCTTTGCTGCAGGCATTAAGACGAGGGTTTTTTTATGGGAAATTAGCAAATGATCAGGATTAAGCACATAGAATGCATGTCGTACTACTACGTACAACTCAATCTCAGATTAATTTTACGCACGTTAATTTCTTTCAACCAATGATATGTATCCTTAATTTGGTGTATGAAAATCATCTAGTCCCATCTTGTACTCGTACTCGTACTCTCACTCTCACTCTCACTCTCGTACTCGTAGTCATTAGTCATTTCTTATTAAATATACTTTCGTATGTATAATAGATGAAGAGGGGAGTGAGATTTTTATGTCACTTTGTATTTTGGTGAGAGAAAGTTCTTATAGTAGTTTTACTGTTGCCTAGCTAATTATAAATTAGTCCAAATTTAATTTTAAAGTAAAATCATTGAATAATTATTTTTTTAACTAAATTTTATGAGATTTTGGAACCTTCAATTTTTTTAATTTACATATTGGTTTAATGTCTAGATTTCACTTGAATCCATCAATCCCTTTGAATCAATCCGTGTATCCAATCGACCATAACATAAAAATATAAATTTAGTTTGTATCATACAAGATGTTATATCATTCAACTGTAGGAGAAGATTCGACCATTTTATAATTGCTCATTACGTGAAACATTAAATAAATGATAAAAGAGAGACGACTTTAAAATATTGTAAGAGCGAATTTATAAGCTCATTTAGTACATTTACGGGGTACTAAACAAACTTTTACTAACTACATGTAACAAAATATGTGGCATCTATAGGGGTGTGCAACGGTTCGGTTCGGTCATGAGCACCGCGGTCCATTAATGAAAAGACATCTTAGGACCAAGGACCGGACCATCATAGTATTCGGTTTGGTTCGTTTTGGTCCGGTCAAAATATCAGTTCAGTCCATCATTTGTTCAGTAATTGCAAAATCCATGTGGACCAAGGACAGACCACATTATACTCAGTCCGGCCTGGTCTAGGACCGAACCATTGCACACCCCTAGACATCTAAATAAGCAAGTGTCAATAAAGTGTTACGGTGAAAAGGTTTGACTGGTGTATTGACGACCAACTAAAATAATTGGTCAAAACCTTTCTGACACGCTAAATACAACACCAAACTGCGACCAAGTGTAATGGCAGTCCGGAAATGCAGTAACAGGCAAGCTCTAATTGTCAACCCGGGGTCTAGATCTACTGCCTACTCCGTGTATATTTGTTATCTAGCAAACTAAGTTGAGTGATTGTTGTTTTAACTAAAAGCAGTAAGAAAACAGGAATTGGTTCGGTTTTCTGAAGTCAAGGAAGAGTCACTCGGGAATGAGTCCCCTTAGCTCCTTAGTTAGGTCTCAATTGTAATTACACTGGGTTGATTAACTGTTGATTAAACTGCGGAAGATCCGATAGTAGTTTGGAATCTCTTAAGCTGACCAAGCCCTCTCAGGCAAGCTAACCGGCAGGCGACTAACCTTCACCGGAATAGACTGCTGAGGCAATAAGCACAGAACTCCACTACTGGAATTTGGTTCCAGTACAAAGCAGTAGATTGATTAACTCTCGTATAGCCAATCTACCACTACCGAATGATGAAACTCTAACAACCTAATCAGATTCTATCTATCTAAGGTTGCAGCAGAAATCAAGAAAAGATGATCAGACTTCAATTGATTCAATGAATTATGCATCATTCGATTATAATCAAACAGTATAACAATCCCAAGTCATTACAATCAAGATCCCTAACACATGGAACTAGGGTTCTTCATACCCAAGTGAGAGAAAGTTCTACTCCATAGAGAGAGAGAGGGAAACAGAATACAAAGCAGTCATACTCATAACAATGGGAAGAATCTGCTATGGGATGTCAATCTTCACTCCTGGGGATGCAATCTGGGCTTCAATGGTGAGAAATCCACTCCAAATAGCTCCTAGGGTTTATTCTTCGCACTTTCTCTCTCTAAAACTCTGTTTTTGCTCTAAAAAGTCGATTCCCTCTCCTTTGGCTCGAATCTGCCTCAAAAAGTCGATACTGGGCAAAACACAGTCGAGGGCACGGCCGTGTTTTGCTTTTGCCTGTCCGTGCCCTTGCCACGTGTTAAAAACACGCCCGCGTCGGCCAAAACACGGTCGTGCCTAAAGATGGACACGATCGTGCTTTTTGTCACTTCCGCCCGTGTTTTGGACATTGCAGGAGCTCCCTTCAAACCAGCCTCGGCATAAATAACACGGCTTGGGACACGGCCGTGTTCTTCATTAGGCCAGCCCGTGTTTTGCTTTTCCATCAGTTCAGCTCTCGCACATAAAACCCTGGTGTGCTCGTTTGTGTACACGGTCGTGTTTGTTAGGCCTCCTGCCCGTGTTTTGCTCCCAGCTCGACTGAATGACCTCTAAATGCCTCGAATCTCGTGCTTAGCCTTTCCTTCGACGTCTGGGACCAGAAATATGACAAAGTAGTACAACCAAGCGTAAAACGGACCAAAAATACACGACTGCGAGCCGTAAATGGATAGGAACTAAGGGTGCAAACATGTGCAAATACATCGTTATCAAACTCCCCCACACTTAACCGTTTGCTTGTCCCCAAGCAAACCAAGTCAGACACAAGGTAAGCTCAAAACGTTTTAATCAAGCACGATTTAGGGACATATCATATCGGCACAAAACACGTGAATCATACTGCTTTTGTACATTAACACATGGACAACCTCAAAGACAACCACCACAAATGACATTCGAGTGCAGCAAAGTCAAGCAAATGAAGAGTCTCCCTTCTGTTCACCAACCAACATAGACTTGACTCAACCACTTATCCAAGACAGTCGCTTCATGCACAAAGCTCAAGATATCAGAATTAAGTCCGAGCAATCTAGGTCCTCACCGGGGTAAAGAGTGTAGAAAATATGAGGAAATAAATCGCTCACTCTCGACCAGTGGGGCCAGGACAGAATTTTGATGCAAGATGTGCATACTCATACTCTCAATTCCTAACGTCTCTTCACCATGACGGCAGCCTCTAAATGTTAGAGTTCACATATCGGGTGTCACCACTAACTAATCCGAAGGTCTTAGACACAGGTTCAGATGACTGGCTAGGGTCTTGGACGTGGGGAAAAGGCCTTTTAGGTGGTGGAAGTATTCATAGCTCAAGGTTCCACAATTCCAAACCCAACACAATCACAGTCAATCAAACCACTTACTTTCTTTCTGCCATTCTGCATTACTCACATTCTTTAGAGCACAAGAGCGAAGGAGGTCACATAAATGTTAGTATTTCCAAGCCACACTGCTAAGAAACACTACTTAATGGGCACTATTCAGATTTTTGGTGGTGGCTCTCTTTTGCTTTCATTCATCTTTTTTTTTTCCTTTTCCTTTTTTTCTCATTTCTTGAGAGAACCGCCACCTATGCACATTTTTCAAACACATGCCCAACTTTTTAAGAACTACCTCCAACCCTCACATTATATTTAGTAGAAACAGCAGAGAACATGTAAAAACCACTCTGTGGAACCTTCTAAGAGATGCAAAAGGGTGATTTTCCATTGTAGACCGAAAGAAAGGATAACACACGGCTCAAAGGGCTGACTAGGGGGTATGACACATCAGGACAGTCAATTTGGTCGTGGGCTAATCCTATGCCTCCATCATCTTAGCTAGTGACAACGTGAATGCTACACATCATGGAAGAGGGAACTATCGCACAAGAAATAAACGAGCTGACTCAAATCTCCCATGGCTACCTATATGCTCTATCTCTCATTCTGATTCCCTGAGCTAGATGCATAAACGAATGTCAAGAACAAGTGATCAATCCAAGTCACAGTTGGTAAGCAAATAGTTGAAGAACTGAACCCCTATACAATTCTACTGCACGTCTCAGTCATCATTACAGGTTGTCCTAGTCACACTTCAGTTGTCATGCATTAATTCGAAAGCCATAATATTCACCAATTAACTCCACAGTGCCAATATGATCAAGCAAACAGCAGTGCTTGGAGCCCTCAAATCTCGAGATTTGAACAGCGGACTAGGCTCCAAGCACACATATATACGTTCCAATGAATACAAAGACCCCCCCCCCCCTCCCCCCACACTTAAATGTGACAGTGTCCTCAATGGAGCAGAGGGAAGGGGAACGATGTTACCGTGAAAGGAGATCAGGAACAGGGACTGGAAGGCAGACCAGTCAATAGCAGGGGACTGGAAGGGGGGCCAGTCCAAGGCACAGAGCTAAAGTCATCAAAAGACACACACTGGGTGAAAGAACCGGAGTTCCATGTCTACAATCCAAAAGAACAAAACAGAAAATAACAACAAAAACATGGAGTCTCAGTCTGTAAAAGAAATTAAGTGCAGAACCAGCCACTCGCCACTAGAACGCATCGCCACCATCGCCGGTGGGTGGAGGGTACTCGTCCTCATACCCCGGTGACTACACGAAGGGGTAGTGGACCGAGTTCTGGTCCAGGCCCAGGTAAGACATGATGTAGTGCTATCCAGACATAAAACGACGACCACGGTCCCGCTCACGATCGAGGCGGGTATGAATGCCCTCCTGGACGGCCAGAATGCGCTCGTTCTGTAGAGCAATGGCTGCCAACTAGTCAGGAATGGAGACCGCGAGAGTGGGAGACCCGGGAGCAGCGGAGAGGCTCGCGGGGGCCTGGGCACGACGAATAGTACGGTGGGGAACCCGGCGCCCCCAGCTGCGCTCGACTCTGGCTGATCGTCCCCGGCAGGTTCAGGTGCAGGCGGCCGAGGGAGACCCGCAATCCATGCCAAACGCCCCTGTCGCCAAGCATGTGCTGATGACGGAGGGTGGCCTCACTGAATGGGGTCGCTGCTCGGACCATGGTCATCCCAGTCTTGCATCATTGGTGGGCATGGCTTGAGCTTCTGCCCACCTCGAGACGTAGTCCACTGCAACCAGTATGTACAGATTGCCAAAAGATGGAGGGAATGGGCCCATGAAATTGATACCCCAAACATAAAAAAATTTACAAATGACAGAAATATGTTGGGGTATCTCATCCCGGAAGAAATGTTACCTGACCTTTGGCAGCGGTCGCACTGTCGTGCGAAGGTGTCTGCATCCTTGAAGAGCGAGGGCCAATAGAAGCCCGACTGTAGCACCTTCCACGCCGTGCGGTTTCCTCCATGGTGACCTCCAGTAGGTCCCTCGTGGCATTGAGACAGGATGTCTCCCATCTCGTGCTCCATGACATAGTGCCGGATCACGCCATCTGCTCCGATCCTGAATAGGTAAGGATCCTCCCAGAAGTAATGCTTCAGGTCAGAGAAGAACTTGAGCTTTGCATGAGTGGCCATCCCCTTTGGTTACTGCTTTCCCACCAGATAATTGGCAAAGTCAGAATACCAAGGGGCCACGCTGTCCACCAATGTCATCGCCAGCAATCGCTCACCCGGGAAAGTCATCGATCTCCTCCACGAAGTTGACCACCGGAGGGGCTTCCAACCGTGACAGATGATCTGCAACAACATTCTCGGCTCCCTTCTTGTCCCGAATCTCTATATCAAATTCCTGCAGAAGTAGGATCCAGCGGATGAGCCTAGGCTATGCATCTGCCTTGCTCATCAGGTAGCGAATCGCCGAGTGGTCTGTGTAGACCACCACATAGGAGAGCACCAAATATGGTCGGAATTTATCAAATGCATAGACCACAGCGAGGAGCTCATTCTCAGTGGTGGTTTAATTCTCCTGTGCGTCGTTCAAGGTCTTTGACGCAGAATAGATGGGCTGGAAGTGCTTCCCGCGTCTCTGACCCAAAACGGCTCCGACTGCATAGTCACTCGCATCGCACATCAGCTCAAAGGGAAGAGACCAGTTAGGAGTCACCATGATGGGTGCATGGGTAAGCTTCTCCTTCAAAGTCTCGAATGCCGTTGTGCACTCAGGAGTGAAATGGAATGGTGCATCCTTCTCGAGCAGCTTGGTCAGAGGCAGGGCAATCTTCGAGAAATCTTTAATGAAGCACCGGTAGAAGCCTGCATGACCCAGGAAGTTGCGAATCCCCTTCACAGAAATGGGAGGAGGTAGCTGACTGAACGTCTCAATCTTCGCGCGATCCACCTCAATCCCCTGCTTGGAGATCTAGTGCCCGAGCACAATCCCCTCACGGACCATAAAATGGCACTTCTCCCAGCTGAGTGCCAGATTAGTCTCCTCGCACCTCTTCAGAACGAGTTCCAGGTTATGGAGAAAATGAGTGAAGGAGTCTCCATAAACTGAGAAGTCATCCATGAAGACTTCCATGATCTCGCCGACCAGTCGGTCGAAGATCGCCAGCATGCATCTCTGGAAGGTCGTCGGTGCATTACACAGCCCGAATAGAATCCTCCGGTAAGCAAAAGTACCGAAGGGGCAAGTGAATGTGGTCTTCGCCTGATCCTCTGGTGCGATTGGAATCTGGAAATAACCAGACATGCCATCCAAGAAGCAATAAAACTCATGGCCTGCCAACCTCTCCAACATCTGATCAATGAAGGGTAGGGGAAAATGGTCTTTCCTGGTGGCATCGTTCAGGCGCCGGTAATCGATGCAGACTCTCCAGCCGGTCACGGTCCGCATCGGGATTAGCTCTTTCTTCTCATTCGGGACCACAGTCATCCCGCCTTTCTTCGGGACCACTTGAGTGGGGCTGACCCACTTGTCTATAATAAATAAGTTATTATTTATCTTATTTAAAAACTCAATTCACTCTCTTAATGAAACAATGTGTTGGTTGAATAAAAAGTTCCTTCTCTCTCTTCCTCTTTTTTCTCTGAAAAACTTTCTTCGTCAAACAAGCGCGATGACGGCCATCACCGATGGTGCGGTAGCCACCGCTGATAGTCGATCGTGGGTTTCGTTGTTTGGGATTATGGATAAAATAGACTTGATTTTTACGAGCCTGAGTACATCAATGGTTCGTTACGGATTCCACGGGAGGTGATTGAAGAAGGTGCAAAGAGATGAGAGCACAGTCTAGTAGTTCAATTCATAGTTTGATTGGCCTCAATTTGTTCAATCCAGTACTGAGCAAGCTGGTGGTGGGAGGATGGAGAAGTTCGAGTATCTTGAATGGTAAGAAGCTGGTTATCTTTCAATTTCCCAATGCTGAATTTTGCTAGTGAGTATTTGAAAATGGACTCTGGCATCATCGATAGAAACTTGTATTTCTCTGACAATGGGAGCCAGGTATCAGTCTTCTTGCCATTGATAATACATCTCTTCCGGTATGGGGTGGTCTTTCCAATATGCCTTATGAGCTCACGTCTAAAGTAGGTCTGGAAAGAGTTGCTAATTCCTTAGGCAAGACTCTGTGGTGTTAATGGGCTACTCCCCCATCGTTTGATCCTCGAACTGAGGTTCCTCTTCAGAATTGGATTCCTTCTCTGGTTTGTGATGTGAGATATGGTCTTTTGAACTTTTCCTCGAGGAAACTAGTCTTCAAGCTTTGGTTCGCGCCGCTGCGTTTGAACCATGCTACTGATGCTACTTGATGAGCCCTAAGTTGTGACTCTTTGATCAAAATCACGCAGCTCCCAAAATTGAAGGATTGAAGTGAAGCTCGAACAAGAACTGGGTAGGTATTTTTGTCATTTGGGTATGGAACTTTCATGCAATATTTTATAAGGAAGAAGGCTCGATAAGTATTGGGTAGAAGCCGACCACGATCAATGTGACTAATTGATCGATACAAGCACTCAAATCACCTAGAGTCCTTTAAGCAACTCAACACACTCACGAAGCAAAGCTTTGTGAACCAAAATTTAAGGTTTGTATTCAATTGAACGAAATCTTACTTACAATGGAAGTAGAGAGTCTTTAAATAGAACTAAACAAAGCTATAACCTATCAAAGATGCCCCTAACAAAATGGAACTCTAAAACCAAACTCAAAACGAACAAAGAATAGAAATCTTAATGCAATAAGGAAACAATTTGCTTGTGGAGCAAAAGAGAAACTTCAGGCTCCACGCGATCTTTGCACACGTTCGTTCAAAGCTTTGGAGGTATGAACTTGATCAGCCAATTTCTTTAAGTTGCTCAGAAAAAATGTGTACTTTCATGTACCAAACTCCTTCTGCTTCGACTCTTACTGTCACCCCTTATATTCCACGGTCGTGGAATTGACTCTCCAACCTATGGATTTCTCATAATAAAAATCCATGGTCTAAACCCCTAATCCAAGACCGTGGAATTTTTTACCAACCAGTGGAATTCCTTGTTCCTATTCCCCTGTCTTGAATGTTTCATTTCTTCCTTGTTTGAACTCCGAATTAGTCGTCGTTTGATCCCAGACGCTGGTAGTCTTGTCCTCTTCTCATTATGAAAAGATTACACGATTAATTGTGCATAAAATAAGGTAGAAGTCCATTATTCTTTAGTTCATGCGCGAGTTTCTTCGCCCGAGTCGCCAATTGATCTCCGATTAACTTGAAATTTGCGTCTATGCTTTACTCTACGTGCTAGGATCTGAAATGTGAACATGGAACGCAACCTAGCGTAAAATAGGCCAAAGTATGATAAACACCAAGCTAAACAATCAATAAATGACGGATAAAAACATGTGCAAATTCAGTGTTATCAATAAGTATAGGGTAGAAGTTGACCACGATCAATGTGACTAATTGATCGTTACAAGTACTCAAGTCACCTAGAATCCTCTAAGAAACTCAACACACTCACGAAGCAAAGATTTGTGAACCAAAATTCAAGGTGTGTATTCAATTGAACGAAATCTAAGTTACAATGCAAGTAGAGAGGCTTTAAATAGAACTAAACAAAGCTATAACCTATCAAAGACATCCCAAACACAATGGAACTCTAAAACCAAACTCAAAACGAACAAAAGATTTGAGATCTTAATGCAATAAGGAAACAATATGGTTCTGGTGCAAGAGAGAAACTTCAGGCTCCACGCGATCTTTGCACAAGTTCGTTCGAAGCCTTGGAGTTGATCATCCAATTTCTTTAAGTTGCTCAGAAAATGTGTACTTTCATGTACTAAACTCCTTCTACTTCGACTCTTACTGTCCCAACTCGAATAAACCCTCCAAATAGGGCACTTAGACTCAGTCCCTACTTAGCCAGAGTTGGGCAGTTTTCCTGTGTATTCAACGCAACTTGAGAGCTTCTGGAAATGACCTTAGAAACTAGTTCCAGAGTTAATCAACCTTCAAAGATGTAATTGAACTCATACTCTTCAACTCCTAGCCTTCCATTCGCATTTATACTGAACCAATTGTGAGATATGAATCCCCAAAGTAGGCTCAATGAAACTATTTTGACACTTAGCCAAATTCTGCCCCTTTTCTTACCAACATGGATTGCTTCTTTGGCAAGCAATAGAAACTTGTACAATTGGCTACTTAGGATCATGTAAGTGGCAATTCTCAATCCAATCCACGAATCTATTAAAAATATCCAACTAATCCAATTCATTTTATTCAAATTCAATTGAATTCGTGGAACGTTGGCAAACTACAGTTTAGTACCTATAATTTTTTTATATTTTGGTACCTATATATTTTCATTATGACAGTTTAGTACCTAAAATTTTTACATTTTACATTTTGGTCTGATGTTGGTGATTTAATTTGGATTCATGGATAATCTATCAATCCAAATGAACTAATCTATAAATCCGATCCACCAATCTATTTGATACATGGATCCACCAATCCAATTTACCAATCCATGAATCCAATCCATTTGCCACATCTAAGTATCCTTATGGGTGTGATACCACAATGTTGAAGCCAAATTTTTGCAAACTAACAAAACTTTATTGAATGCAATAAGAATGTTTTGAATACATGAGACTCCTATACATGAGACTCCTGTCCGCTCTAGGTTTACAACCCGGTTTAGCCCGTTGGCCAGATCGAGCAAGTGGGTTGAAGATTAATGGTTCGACCGTTTTAACCCGATTTAGCGGGGATATATGAAAAAGTAATTATATTGTTCATACGTTTATATATTATATCAAATGTCATCTAACATAGGAGTAATAACATATAACATTACACCAAAATAACATGTCGTACTTGGATCCAACATAGTGAAAATTTACACACACTTGTATAACATCAATATTCAAATGTTCAACTTAGAATTCTAAATATAGAGTTAGGCAAAAAGAAAATTGGAAATATGTTTATTTCGCAAACCATAGGAAAAAATGACACAGTTTGACGTTCAACCCGGTACCTTACAACGACCGACCCAATGAATATGTGCAGCCCATTTTTCTTACCGAATAAGATCAAAATGAACCAACCGATAGATCGTACCGCGGTTCACAACTTTGTTACCACTACTTCCTGGAAAACAGATAAACTCCTACCTACCACTACCCTTAAGATCCGCCACTCACTAACTAAACAGAAATATATTTTTTTACAGCGAAGAAGCTTGGCCACTATTGCTAACCACTTTGCCCTTTCCCCTGATTTTCGTGACCTCTAGAAAAGACTGAGTAGCAAGCAGCATAAAAACCAACAAGAGCAATTGGAGGAAAGGCAGATACGTATAATTTCTTATATTTCTTTTGGAAATTTCAAACACAAAGGTGTTGTTTGTTAATGGGATTTGGATGTTGTATTTTGTCTCTAAATACAAATCATCATATTTTTTGTCCAAAGCCATTGTTTGTTAAGGCAGGTAAATCAGTGGGGCTCACGGATTTGGAAAAATTTTTTAGCTCTAAATTCGTGGATCCCACATATTTGCAAATACCACATTATGGAAGACAAATTTTTGAGAACCAAATACCAAATGATCTGGGGTCATTTGGAAGTTGAGATTCTTCAAATATGTGTATTTTATTAATACATCTATTGTAAATACAAAGATTGTAAGAATTAGATGATTGAAAGAATGCATTGTTTGGTTGTAGCCATTCAAAGTTTTTAAAGAAAAGAAAAAATCACATTATGAGCTAAAAGTGAAACAAATTAAAGCCAACAATCTCAAAGAAAGAATCTAACCTTTTCGTTGAGATTGAAAATGAGTGATTGTCGGTGATATGAGATTTGAGGGCCCACCTCAGATGCATGTATTGAATAAAGTTTTGGAACAAAAAAACGATGGATTCTCCAGAATACATGAATTCAAAGAATCATTCATCTAGAATCATAACTTCCAAACGATTCCTAAATCCATGATAAAATTCAACTAAATAAACAATGTTATCTTTCAAATACAAAATGCAACAAATCCATTATAAATTCAAAGGTTTTCAAAACTCAAAATCTTCATTTTCAAATCTAACAAGCAAACGAGCCAAAATTCTCTGATATGAAATGATATGATTAGCTGTACTATGCGCCCATATTCTAAACCTTGTCCATATCACCATATGTATATACTTGCCTTACTATGAATAGCCTTGTACGTAAAAGACAAATGAATAGCTACAACGTAACTACGTCGATGAGTGAATCCACTGATACGTGCATAGGACGACACTCAACAATATTAAGACATTGTTCATTTTGTGCAGCAGAACCCAACACGTGATATATATATACCATTAACACGAGATATAATATTTGATTATACAATTAAAGGAGCTGCCGATCGAAAAGAGCCAAAATCTTGTTTACCAATGATTAAGCACTATATATAGGAGGCTTTTAATTATGAAGCTCTCCATCCCAACTTGCAAAGCTAGATATAACTTGTTTATACACAACCTAAAATATCGTTAGTTAGCTAGCTAGTAAAAGATGGCGAAGGGAAAGAGAGTTAGCGCAGCAGTAGTGATTGCTGTCATGATCTTCCTCTTGTTTCTGCAGCTTTCTGCAACATCAGCTGGTAGGCCGGCCACGAAGACGTCGGAGGCTCCCCCGCCGACGATCGGCCACGAGGAAGCTACAAATGCCACTCAAGCGCCGGCGTTCAACGATTCCAGGCCGTCAACCTATCGTCCAGACGGGTGCAATGGTATGAGCTAGTCTCCCTATCACGTTTTGGTACAATACCATTACGATGTCGTTAATAGTATAGCTTTATTTATACTAGGATTCATGGAGATAGATGTTGTAACCTCCATATTTCTTTACACCCATACTGTTAATTTTTTTGTTGTTATTCTTAACTTGTCTGATATAGATACAAATTTAATTGGTCCTATCGTATGATTTATAGAAATGTGAATTACTTGAAATCAAATCACACGATATATAGTACCGGACTTGTCTAAGATTTTCAAAATATTAAAACTGCTAACTTCGTTAGTTTATACCAATCATCATTATCAATATGGTCTATTTTTATACCACAATGGTTTGATTTATGTACCGCCATATAATAATATATTATATTTTGATTATTTTTTTTTTGTTTCAAAATTCAACAAAATGAGCAGAGTATAATTAATTTAATATTATGAAACAAATTAAAAATTGAAATTAAAACAAATATTTTAAGTCCAAGCAATCAACATTCCCAGTTATCTTTTTATGTAAGGTACTTATTTTCCTTTATTTTTGCCGCTAGCTTGTTGGGTTTTCCATACGTTAATAATCACAATCATGGTATCATGTCGTTTCATTTGTTGTTGATGGCAGATTCTGGCACCTGGTGCCAAGTTTTTGGCATTTGCTGCCGTCATTAAGGCGAGGTTTTGATGGGAAATGAGCAAATTATAACGAATAAGCACATCCCATGCATGCCGTACTACTACGTACAACTCATATCTCAGTTTAATTTCGCGCACATTAATTTCCTTCGACTACTAATTATATGTATCGATGAAAGTCGTCTAGTCGCATCCCATCTCATACTCAATACTCATAGACCATAGTCATTTTCTTATTATATCTACTTTCTTATGTACAATCGATGAGGAGGGGAGTGAGATTTTTATGTCTTTTCGTTTGTATTTTGGTAAGAGAAAGTACGAGTTGTAACTCTACTACGAAATTTTGAATAAACCGGAACTATATCATATTGGAAGAGGAGACACCAGGACTGGACCAAGCTAGTAGAATTTTTTCTTGAGAAACTCGAGAGTTTTTTGGGTACAAAATTCTAAACCCTAGCAGCCACTGACGTTAGGTCACAACCTTCCTCGCGTGCCATGTTTAATAAACCCATATCTTTGATCTCATGGCAAATTCTGTGGTACCGCTATGGCACCGGTGCCGTCTATTTTCTCTGACCGGCTAAGATGATTGGGTTTTATATTATTGGGTAGGTCTGGGTCAGCTATTAAATTAACTAGTTCATTGTCTGCGCTCCGCAGCGGGATTTGAGCATCATTGTGAAAAAAGAAAGTTTACATTCGTTGTTTGCGTGCCAATACATTAATAAAAACTAATTAACTAATACCAATACACTGGACTGGAATGTCAATAAATACATATATTTTACAGGCAAAGCTATAGCTATAATACAAATGTGCTTCAATGTAGAAATGAATTGCTAGCCATTACATGTACCAATTCTTAATTATGCGGCCACATTTAAGTATCCAAAGATCTGTATGCAGTACAGAAAGGGAAATTCCATCTAAAAAATAAGATGCAAATTCCAACTAAACAACTGCAGAGATTACAGTAAGTTTAAACTTCCGATGGACATAGAGAAGATCTAACATTCCATCTGTTCCTTCTTGTCCGGTGATTCTGAAAAGAAACTCTGCAGGAACACCTCAAGCTTGAAACACATTCTATGATTGAAGCAAATTGTAGAGGGTTGTTTATTGATGGACTGGTACTGGTTTGATTAAATTGTAGTTGGTCTTGTTCATGAGTGCTATAAACTAATATAAGTATTTCATTTCCTTTATCATACATAGGTTTTTAAATCAAAGTGGCAAAATATCATAGAGTTAAGAAGAACTCCATAGTAGGAACCCGGGTGCAATACTACTGCAAATGCAAGTGCCAGATGACAATACAAAAGATGGAAATGCAATATAGCAGGGGGGAAAATGAAGCAACATCGCCATGACATAATGTTTCGTGCTTGCTCCCAAAACCCAGAAGCCATTAATCCTCCATTGTACCATACTGGAGAAAAGCAAAGAAATTATTATGTCAATTCAATGACCTCCAAAAGCTCAACTTCATGTACGCAAGATAAACCCATTAAAGTAACCCCATAGCAAATTCAAGATCAGATACAAAGGGGAACTCGGAAGAAACTATTTTTCAAAACCAAATATTCTACTTTCTCTCACATATCCAATTAACGATTCTCAGTCACGACTTCCGGGGATTGCTATGCATCAAACATGATTTAAACGTTAGATTGGAATTGTTTTCAATGATAAATTTCCCACTGTTCTCACAAACAGAAGTTCAACTAATCAATCAAATTAAAAAGAGGAAGACCATTGAGAAAACAAAAATGACCAGAAAGAACTATTAACTCGTACCAAGAAGCCATTCAGTGAAGATGTCTCTTCTGGCAAATGCTCTCTGTTTCTCAAATCCGTTAAGCAACCAAGAGTTCCACTCTTCTGAGCGGGTTAGCCATCCAGTCACCCCCCCTGGTTCTCCCGGTCTTGATCTGGCAACTCCAAAACCATGTAGCTCCTCCTAGAAGAGATTGAACAAACCATTAATGAAAAGAGCGTGGAAGTTGTAAGAGAAGAGAAGGGGTAGCGCAATAACCTGATATCGATTCAAGCAAGCATGTGAAATTAGCTAAAAGACTCCGCCAACGATCACTTTGATCTCCGCTTCAGCTGCCAAAAGAAAAACAGAAGAGTAGAATCAGCAAAGATAATAGACAGGCAGACAGCAGTATATAGAAAAAAGATGTGAGAGAAGGAGAAAAGATTTAAAGAGGGGTGGTGTGATAGCAAAGAAAGAAGAAGCGACTTAAAACCTTTTACCTTGTCTCTCCCATTAAGATAGTTCTTCTTTGGTGAGTGACTGAGAGTTGATGGAAGAACCCGATTAAAAAAAGCAAGCATAGAAAACTACATAGGTTAGGTAAAATGAGTGGCCACAATTGGAGCTGCCTCGAATCCATCAACTATACCACAAAAATATCATTGTTTTCCACTCAAGTACTACCGAGAAACCAAAAGGGCAGAGTTTTGCCACTTTCTTAGGCCACCCCAGGACAGTCCACTCTCCACTTTTTCTCTCTTGACTGTCACTGTCAGCTTCCTGCAGTCGCGTCAAAGCACCATCCAAACCCAAACTTGCCTCTCCCATTCCTGAAAGGGCAAAACAGAGTCCCTGGTTTCATTAACCCCAAGGTTTCATAGTTCGCCGAGTGATCAATGCGAGTGAGGAGACGGAAAGGAACCCCCAACCATAAGGCAAACTCTGGTCCAAACACAACGAAACCACCAAATATAATCCGAAACCAACCAGAGTCTCCTTGCACCCACCCACACTGGATCCACTTCCGAATTGAAACAGTACATCTGAGTCTGTATGTACAGTAATGTGTATGTGGGTGCACAGTACCGACCCTTTAGTGGGTTTTCTTCTTTCAATGAAACATAAATAAAACAGTTAAAATCAAAAGAAATAAAAAGCAGGTTATGGGTTCCGTTCCTCTTTCCCTCCTTTGTCCTTTTCTGGGTCCTTAAACTGTAAAGTAAGGCCAAATCCTTCTCCAGTGGCACAACACAAGCAATCCACCACCATCATCGTTATTTTCTGTCGATTGACCATCACCACCAAAATCCCAAACCCTTCGTCAATCAAAATCACCACCATAATCAGCCCGTTATCGCCGCCCGGCCATCACTAACATGGTTTCTGTCGCGGCAATCCACACCAAACATCGCCGTTGCCGCCGATCAGTCATCACCGTCATCACCTTATTGCTGCAGCTGAGTCATCCCCGACATCTTCTCTGTTGTGCCAATCCATCGTCGTTGCCGCTGGTCGGCCCTCTCTGCCCATATCCTGAACCCCCCATCAGTCGAGATCGCCACCGTCATCTACGGCGACTGGGTGATGATATCCGGTTTCAATCGTTTTAACCTTCTCCATGTGCTCCCCTCTCTAATTCGGGCTCGTCCCTCTCGTTTTAATCGCCGCCGATATCAATTTTCCCATCCTATTCCTATTATTCTCCTATTCTTCAGTTACGTTAGATCCAAGGGAGGAAGAAGAGTTATGCTCACATGATGATAAAGAAGATGAAATAAATAAATTAACTGAGTTATCTTGTTCCCCATGAAAGGGAATAAAATTAAACAAATAATTTTTGTTTTCGCTGAATTATAATATAAAATTTAAATATAAATAGGTTCAACCGAATATAATGGGTTCAACCAATTTTGGTTAAAAGGTAGTTATTAATCAATGGTTCTCATTAAATAGAAACATATCCAACGGCTGGGAAAATGCCGGCACTAGTGCCGTCACTGTACCACAGAAATGGCCTTGATCTCATTTATCAACTTAAGTTGTAAATTAGGGATGACAAAAATATCCATAATCGTGGATATCCGTTAGAATCCGACCTTGTTTGGTAGGGTAAAACTCGAATCCGAACGACTTTTAGCGGGTACGGTAAAACCCGAACACGAATATTGTGGGTAATGGGTGGGCATGATTTTCTCACTATCCAACCCGAACCCGCCTGATATACACATGCGTATGCATTTTTTCTTGAAAAATCATCATTTTTCTCTAACATATTTTATATTTAGCATATAAATATAATTTTTTTCATGAAATTGTGTTGTTTCAATGAATTTTTTCTGCATTCTAGTGAATTATTGTCATAATTTTTGTCTTACGTAATGCGAGAATACATGTAAATATTAACATATTGGTTGGAGTTATAAGAGAAACTATTATCCATGAATAACCGTGGATACCCGAAACCCGAATACGTATGGGCATGGTTTTGATTTTCTACCCGTTTCTTATGTGGGTTTGGATATGAGTAAACTTGTTCAAGAATCCCTCACACGCGGATTTAGGGGTGGGCATAAGTTCGGCTCGGTTCAAACCAAACCGAAATGATGCATACCGGTTTTCCGACTTCCCTCAAAGGCCAAACTTGTTCAAGAATCCCTCACTAGCGCCTCCTCACTTTTTTCATTTCTCCCCTTTCCTTAGGGTTTTTGGGTTAGAGTTACAACCGCCACCAATCCCTCTCTCTGGCTTTGGCCTCCGCTCTCTCCCTCAATCTCCAACTTCCCTGTCCATTCTCTCTCCCTCGATCTCTGACTCTCCCAACTCTGACTCTACCATCGTTACATCTCCCTCTCAACTCGACCATCATCTTCTCTCCCCCTTCTCCCACACTCCCACACTCCCTCAACTCGACCGACGACCATCGTCTCATCTCCTCGACTCCCCGATCCCCCAATCTCGGCCATCATCTCCTTAGACCTTAGTGACAAGCTCGACGAGAATCAGATCTCGAAGATCGAGAGGGTTGAGAAGCAGAATAGGTGGTCGCCTAGTCGAAGCTTTAATCTCCTATTAGATCTAGAATCCTCAAGGCCTCCAAGAGTTTTGCCACATGCAACGCCGATCTTCCCTTGCCATTTTCTTCGTTTATCTAGTAGGTGGCACCACCTCTTCCAACATGTGGTTGTCGGCGAAGCAATTGAAGGGGAGGCAGGTTGGAGATGGCCGCTCTAGTTGCCTGCTGATTTGATGAAGCGAAGTCGTAGATGCAGCCGCGGCGGCGCGATGTGAGTTTGGAGGGGAGGTAGTTCGGAGTCGGAGAGAAATGTGTGTGGGGAAATGAGTTAGGGTTTTGATTAGACTAAGTGAGTTTGGTTGGGCTTAGGGAGTTAGGCTTTTTGGGGGTTTCATTTGGGCTCAGAGAGTTGGCAGAATAGGGATAGTTTTGGGCTTCCCTTTTGAATTTCGAACCGAATAGTAGTATTTCGGTTTCGGTTCAGATTGGGTTTGGTTCGGGTCGATTCAGATTTACCAAACCGGATGCCTACCCCTATACCGATCATTATAATATTTGTGAGGAGGCGTTCCAATCAATTTTGAGATGTAATGTTCTAGAATTATTTTTTTTAATATAATAAAATGAGATTATTTTGAAAAGGAAGAGATATGTTATAAAACCTATTATTACAAACTACTACAAAACATCATCATCCACCAGCCATCCCTTCCTTCCTTGTTTAAATTTCATAAATATAATTATTTTAATATATATTGCCATAAATATAATAAATGGAAAATTATTTACGAAAATATTGTGATTAGTCACCCAAAATACGCGGTCACGCCTGAGAGTGGAGCGGAACCGCTGAACTTGCTCGCATTCGTGTGAGCTAATGGCAAAGCAGTCTATAATATATATTTACATGGGGAATCACCTTAAAGGTGTAGCTGCTGCATATTATTATTATCATGCATCTCCCATGGTTATTGCATGGGATGAGTGAGTTTATGATTAATCATCAATAGGCTTATTAAGTTTGGTTCAGTCTCAATATTATAGTTAGTAAAATACGGCATGGGTAAGTAAAGGAAATAAAAGTATTAAATGTGGTGAAAATTGTTCACGTATACTATTTTCTTGTAGAACAAGTAAAAAATTAAGATGATGTAATCAACACAAGAAACATATAAGAATCACACTTGACTCAATTTTCTCTTTGAAAAGAGTCCAAAAAATTAGTTTTGGATTTTAGCAGAGATTTGGTACCGGAAAAATGTATGAAAACCAGGGGTGCTATTTATAGACAATGAAGGGTGCGTACGCGCAGGGAGGCGACTCTTCGTATGGGTGGTACTTCAAGAGATTCTCTTGGATCTTTTCCCTTTCATTTCAATTCACACCATTAAAAATCCCAACATGAAACGCATTAAATATGTATGTCCATATATACAATGAGTTATATATAAAATAAGTATGAGTGTTGTACTTTGTTCTAAATTAATGATACATTTAATAGTATATAAGAAAATATAAGATATTTAAATTAAAGGAAGTAAAGGTTTCAAAAAAAGATTTATGTGACTAGAAACCAGTTTTCTTGTAGTGACGGTGTGTGATTACAAAATCATGAGTTCGTGATCCATGGCGATAAAATCGGAGTTGGTCGTTTAATACACGTATATATGGACATATACATATTTAATACGTTTAAAACTTCTATTTCCTTTAACTTACACATGGCGTATTTTACTAACTATGATATTGAGACTGAACCAAACTTAATAAGCCCAATGATAATTAATCATAAACCCACCCATCCCATGCAATAACCATGGGAGATGCATGATAATAATAATATGCAGCAACTACACCTTTAGGCTAATTCCCAATGTAAATATTTATTATAGACTGCTTTGCCATTAGCTCACGCGAGTGCGAGCAAGTTCAGTGAGTCCGCTCCACTCTCAGGCGTGACCGCCTATGTTGGGCGACAAATCACAATATTTTTGTAAATATTTTTTCATTTATCATATTTATGACAACATATATTAAAATAATAATATTTATGAAATTTGCCCTCCTTCCTTCTATTTAATGACTCAAATTATTTCGTAAAGAAAAATGAAGAATGGACGGGTAATTCCGCCACCACTTGCCTTTTTTTTTGTTTGGCCTAATATGGATCTGAAGGAGAGAGAGAAGACAATTGCCTAGTAAAAGACTACTTTTTCTAATCCCCATTTTTCTTAATCGGTACCTATAACATTTTTCTTAACTCGAAATTTAAATAATTTTCTATAGAAAGAATGGATTAATTATGATATACAAAATTATATTCTTTTTGTTGTATTTTAAGCAAGGAAAAAAAATTAAATCTTCAAAACACGTGACAACTGTAGTATTATCACTGTCATGTCGTGGTGATATGATGACCCATCTCTTTCATTTCAACTAAAAATAAATAAAAAATTGTAAAGAAAGAACACATTCATTAGAATTTATACAGTGATATCCATTTTGTCATGTTTGTCAGGCATAAGATCTCATATCAATATCACAACTCTGTCATACAATGATATTATCATTATATCATAGTAATAATATGATGATATGACACTAACATTTATTTTATTATATTTTAAAATAAAAATATACAGAAATTTAAAATCTTAAAAACATATGACTTTTCCATATCGATTAACTAGCCCATTAATTATTTCATTAATTAGTGTTTGATATTTTGATTTTCATATTTTTATCAATTAATTTGTATTTAAAAATTAATTTAGTTATTAAATAAAAAAAAATTACGTATTTTAAGTATTTTAAAAATTTTAGGATGTACATCGTAATATATTATATTCAAATAAGTATTTTATAATTAAATAATAATTTGGATAAAAAAAGGAAAACAACAAAACTTGTTAAAAGACGGAAAATAATTGATTTTTTATTCTATTAAGTACATCTACAAATAGATATAATGCAATGTCAATAAAAAATTTTGACACATCAACCCCTTTTTTTGTAAAGGTGAGCGTTCACCTTTTTTTTTCAAAGATGTCCCAGGAGGAAATACAGATAAAATAAGGGGACTTTTGCGAGTCAAAATTAAAAATTAGAATTAAGGAAGAGCCGTTGGTCGACCAATCGACAATTTAACAATGAGAAGCTTGTTTCGCCACGAGATGAACAGTCTTATTATACTTACGTGGGACGAAGTGGAATGATAATTGATGTATGGGGGCTCTTAGGATCTAAACTTCAGATAGAAGATTACCCGCAGAAGCGTGTGATGAATCATTTCAATTTGATCATTTGAACGATGACCTACATATCACCACAAAAACAACACATTAGAAATTGAATGTGACTATGTGAGAGACACCACCTACGCATCAACCTCTATTGCTCAAGCCGCATATTGTGGAGGGATGTCATGTCAATTCCATATCTGCTCCGTTCTCGTACAATTGCTGGCCTCATTAATTTTTTATTGCACACGTAAACATTATTTAATTATTTTATTTTTTTTACAAGTTACAACTAGGGCTGCAAATGAGCCAAGCCGCTCGCGAGCAACTCGGCGTTCGAATCGGAAAAAACTTGTTCGACACTCGACTCGTTATTTAATAAGCCGGCTTGCGAGCCAACTCGTTAGTTAACGAGCCAAGCCTGAGCTAGACCATGCTCAGCTTGATAAGCTCGCGAGCTAGGTTGATTCGGTGGCTTGTCGAGCTATGCTCGCGACCTGCCTTGTTTTGAGCTTGTAGAAGGATGAATTACTCTTTTAAACATGAACATTGTCTTCTAATACAGATGTGTATGAAACTTAGATGTTATTTATAGTTTCTAGTGTTCTTTCTATCATTTAAATTCTTATGTTTATACATTTTTCCAGCAAAAATAATTTTAAATCGAGCTCATTTTGAGCCGAGCTTGTACTCAGCTTGACAAGCTATGTTAATGAGCATTTATCGAGCTCTACCGAGTCGAGCTCGAGCTAGATTATTTTTATTCAAGCCGAGCTCGAGCTCGAGCTGTATTATCAAAATTCAAGTTCGAGCCAAGCTCGAGCTGAAAAATTAATAAACGAGCTGAACTCGAACTGAAAAATTAATAAACGAGCCGAGCTCGAACTAAGTAAAAACTCGACTTGACTCGGCTCGTTTGCAGCCCTAGTTACAACCCACTACTTACATTACATGACATCCCGCCACACTTTTGATTTATACAAATCACTGTTCTTTTGTTTTAGGGTGGAAGCCATATGACAATAAAGGATTATTTCTTTTTATTTTCTCGGGAGAAATTTTACAATGCTATATAGTATTGGTGTTATAGGTTTTTGCTTTTATGATACAACTTAAAATTGTACATTTACGTTATGGTATAACTTCAGATTGTACCTATACTTTTTGTACAAATTCTTTTATAGTACAACTTGAACTTGTACCTTTATGTGATGGTACAACTTCTAGTTGTAAACTTGTACCATAACATAAAGGTACAAATTGCTTTATGGTACAACTTAAACTTATACATTTAATGTTATGGTACAACTTTAAGTTGTCCATTAAAACACCAATACTATATAGCATAGTAAAAGTGCTCATTTCTCGGATCCTTTTTTCATTTACTTTGCTGCTACGCTACAACAATGAAAGATTGATCCAAACACATTTTTTTAGATATTTTTTATCTAATTTTTTTTAATTTTTTTATATTATTCCAATTTATCAAAATATTATTAATTAACCAAATCTTTCATAATACATCAAAATATTAGCCATTTTAACGTTATCGTTCGGGATGATAAACGGTCATCCCGTTAAAGGTGTAACCGATAACCGAACCAGAATCGGTGCTTAACGGTTACACCGATAACCGATTAAATAGTAAACAGTCGATTCTCGGTAGCCAAATTTAGCTAATAACTAACCGATGGTTAAACGGTTAATAACCGACAGTTAAATGGTCAACCGACTAACCGATTATTACCATTCTTTTATATTATTCCAATTTATTAAAATATTATTAATTAACCAAATCTTTCATGATGCATCAAAATATTACCCATTTTAACGTTATCGTTCGGGCTCATAAACGGTCATCCCGTTAAAGGTGTAACCGATAACCGAACCAGTATCGGTGCTTAACGGTTACACCGATAACCGATTAAATAGTAAATGGTCGATTCTCGGTAGCTAGGGATGGCAATGGGTCGGGTCGGGGACGGATAGTGCATATCCGCCACTCTACCCAGAGTAGTTCGGGTTTTACCCATACCCATACCCACATAAGAAACGGGTAGAAAATTTAAACCATGCCCATACCCGTTCGGGTTTCGGGTATCCACGGTTATCCATGGGTAATAGTTTCTCTTTATAACTCCAACCAATATGTTAATATTGACACGTATTCTCACGTTACCTAAGACAAAAAGTACGACAATAATTCGCTAGAATGAAGAAAATTAATTAAAACAACACAATTTCATAAAACTATTATATGTATATGCTAAATATAAAATATGTAAGATAAAAATATTGATTATTTCTAGACAAAATACATATGCATGTGTATAATCAGGCGGGTTCGGGTTGGATAGTGAGAAAACCATGCCCACCCATTACCCGCAATACTCGGGTTCGGGTTTTACCCGTACCCACTAAAAGGCCTTCGGATTCGGGTTTTACCCTACCCGATTAAGTCGGATTCGGGCGGATATCCACGGTTACGGATATTATTGCCATCCCTATCGGTAGCCAAATTTAGCTAATAACTAACCGATGGTTAAACGGTTAATAACCGACGGTTAAATGGTCAACCGACTAACCGATTATTACCATCTTCATAGTTAGGGCTGTAAATAATAGACCTCCATGAGCTGCAAACTTAGGTAAAAAATAACGGGGTGTTTGAAAGCTTACAAGACCCCTTGCCTATCCTGATTGTAATAGTGATTTAGACTCAAATGAGAATAATTTAAAGAAAGAGTTTTAGAAGGAGCACAGTAGAAATTCAGATTTGCGCACAGTTGCTCGACAACAATGAGTAGCATTAAGCTTCCATGTAATTTGGTGGGGTTTACGAGTTGAGTAATTGTTGTTGGATCTCATATCGTTGTATGCTTCTTTAATTAAGTTTGACGATAGAATGGTATTATTGTGTACTTGTGTTGAATTTGAGTTGATTATGTATAGGGACTTTACCCATACCCATGGATTTCTAACTATCCAAACCAATTGGGTTGGGTATGAAATCCAAATAGATGGATATGGGTAGAGTTTGATGGGTTTGTACCCATACCTATTTACTTTGGGTTGAGTTGGGTTTATATCAAATGGATTTGGATTTGTACCCATTGCCCAAATACAAATTACAGTTTGGTACCCAAACTTAATAGATATGCATATTTAGTACCTACATTTAATTTTTTTTGCATATAAGTCCTCAAAATATCGATAAAAATTATGTTTTGGTACCTAAATTTTTTTGGTCTTAAATTTTGATACCTAAACTTTTCAAGTTTTACAAATAGGTCCAATTTTTGCATGTGTAGTTAAAACACCCTCAAGTAAATGGATATCCATATCCAACCCATACCCATTTAGATTATGGAAGCAATATTCATACCTTACCCAAACCCATCTATAAACCCCCAAATCCATATGCACTTCACCCATACCCAACTCATTATCAATGGGTCTACTTGGGTTTGGATATAATTACCCATGGGTGGGTAATTTGCCATCCCTAATTATGTATTGGCATATATCTATGTTAAATTATTTTGTATTCAATGATAACAACTTTAGAAAAGAACACATATGTATTCATGAAAAATTATAGAAAATTTCACAATTGAAAAAAAGGTCTTTTGTTGGTAAGGTTATCGATTGGTTATTTTCGTATAACCTTGCCAAATCACTTGGTTAACGGTTATCCGATTAACCGAAAATATAACCGAGAACCGACCATACGGTTACGGTTAACCGACTAATTTAAATGGTGCGGTTAACGGTAAGCACAATGTGCTTAACGGTTAACCAAGAACTGACTAAACGGTTCCGGTTATAACTGAATCGAACCGATTATCAGCCCTAGTTATCGTTAATAATTTTGTAACTCTTTTCTTAGTTAAAATACTAAAATTTTGGAATGTTGACCTTCATGTGTCTCTTCCAAGTCAGTATAATGTTTTCAAGTCAATAATTCATAAGTCTGTAATAAAAAAATCCGAAAAAGGTTTGGCTAATAAATAGTCATTACCCAAAATTTTACTATCGCAAATTAACAAACATATCCTTATACTTGTTTTTACAAAAATGTATCATTCTATTATTAAAACGTAGCGAAAATACACTACCCCTGTCAGTAATTAAATAGCCCTTCCCACTTTTTAACCATCAGATTGCTGTGTCCAGATCTAAGGACTGGAAGGGGCATAGTCAAGTGACTAAAAAACCCCTAGTCACAGGATCCGAACCCTTTATCTTCCTCCCCCTTCCATTATTGAGAAAAAAGCTAACCCACTTATCAATTTTGTGAGACCATATATATCGATTCTCAATATACATTATCTAATAATTGGTATAGAAATAAAAAAAATCAAACTCCCCTTGCGGTCATCCATCTACACAAACAGGCCATCAAATCTCGCGTAGGCATCAGCTCGTCGCCATTCGAAGGCTCTTCCCAAAGGCGGAGAGCTCTTCCCAGAAGGAGGAGAGCTTCTTAACTATCGCACGGAACCTTAACGACCGTATGTTGGGATTGTAAAAATTGCTGAGAAGTGTCGGCAAAGGACTCGAAGGCGACGGTTGTGGATTTGGATCGGACTATGGATTCGTTGTGGATGGAAAAATATATGGATAGAAGAAGACCTTAGTGGTGAAGTGTGACGACACGGAGGCGACATCGATTCTGCGTGAGATAGGATTCCGTCAATGATGGCGGGATTACAAGCTGGTGGGTGTTGTCTTGACAAATTTCAACAAGAATAAAGGAGGAAGAAAAGAGAAAAACAAGCAGTAGAGGAAGAAAAACTTAAGTGGGACGGGCTCACCACATCACCTATCCCACTTGGTGCACCCTGCCAATAAAAACCAGCCACGTTACAATTATTTTAAGTATTATTTCCCTAGCTTTTCCTTTTTCCTTTTCTTTTTTTTCCTCCGTCTTCTCCGTTTATGCTTCAACTCAAGTTCTTTTCTATCCCTCTATCTTCCAGTTCTAGATTAATTTATTTACCGGTTAAAGAAGAGCTGGAATTAATCGTAGGCTTAATCAGCCTTACATCGCAGGATTATGCAAACTGTAGCCGAAATTGGTTACCCTTTCTAGGGGCTTAACCGTCCACCCTAATGCGACCTCTCAGAGTTTCATTCCATTTCCAGCGTCGGCATAACCCCGATGATGAAGTAAACTGCATGAAGGATACAATCACTCCAAAACTCAAGTGGTACTCCTAATTGAAATCTAAGAGAACGAGCCACATTGAGGATATGCTGATGTTTCCTCTCAACCCTGACATTCTACTCAGGTGTTTCAACATATGAGATTTGATACTCAATACACTATGTTGAATAGAGCCAAGCCATGTGAAATTCAGATCCTTGATCACTTCAGATTATTTTAACCTGCTTGGAGAACTATTTGGCAACCATCACACAAAAAGAAACTAAAAGCTGACTAGCCTCAGATTTGTACTTCATCAAATAATTCTAAACAGCCCTAGAATAGTCATCAACTATAGTAAGAAAATAGGAATATCCCTCATGGGATTTGACAGCAAGGGGACCCCATATGTCCACATGAATCAGGGCAAAAGCATGCTGTGCATGAGAAGAACTAACAAGGAAAGGTAGCCGTTTTTTGTTTGGCAAAGTGAGAAGTTTCATTGAAAGACTGTAGTCTTATTACATGGTACTACGAGTTTTTCCATTTCTTTATGAAGATCCTAGCCCTCCAGTTCCATAGGTTAATGTTTTGGGGAGTAAAGTTGTAGACAACAGCTGTTTGAGAATGAGGGGAAGGTTGAGATGTCTTGAAGGTTAATTGGTAGATACCTTTAATCTGTTTTGCCAAACCAGTCCTGCTGTGCGACATGAGGTTCTGAATTTGGCAAGAATCAGATTCAAAGTGTAAGAAAATAGGTAGGTCATTGGTGAGCTTTCTCACAGAAACTAGATTGAAAGAAAAACTAGGCACTAGGAGTACATTTTCTAGGATAAAATCAGAGGGTAGTTTAACTCTTCCCACATGGCTAACAACAACTTAGGTTCCAATTGGTATGAACACAAACTGATCCACAACAGGATTGGATTCAATGAAAATACCAAGTCTGCAGGCTATATGATCAGAACCCCCAGTGTCAAGAATCCAAATCCCCATAAGGGTACTTCTCTAATGTTGTATGTAGGAAGTGAGGATGTCCTTACCAGCAAAATGAGGGAAATGTGGAGCATGTTGTGCCACAGAGAAGGCATGATGGTTGATTGATGGTGATGTAGGTGGAGAAGGATTGGGAGAAGGTGAAACAGAGTTGAGCAGAAGTTTGAGCTTGTTCAATTCTTCTGAAGATAGTCCAAAACTCGAATCGGAGTTTCTTGTGTCAATGTTCAGTTTTGTGACTGAACTAGCAGAGTCACTATCAGTGGAAGAATCACTTTGAGAGACGGCACATTCCCTGTTGCCATTATGGCCTTTTTCCTCTTCAAGCTATAACAATCTTCAATAGTGTGGTTTTCTTTTTGCAGTACTTGCAGAACTTTTTCCCATATGATCCTTCTGTAGGTTTCTGATGATTCCTAAAGTTACCTAGTACAGCAAGAGCAACAGTATGAACTCCTCGAGTCCCTCCTCCTTTGTCTCCTTTAATTTTTCTTCATGTTGAAGTCATTGACAGCCCTATCCACAGTAGGCAATGGTTTCATCATAAGGAGTTGAGTATGGACAACAGTTTGAACTCCTCGAGTCCCTCATCCTTTGTCACCTTTAATATTTTGTTCATGTTGAAGTAGATCATTGATAGCCCTATCCACAGTAGGCAATGGTTTCATCATTAGGAGTTGAGTATGGACAACATCATATTCTGACCTCAGCCCCTTTAAGAAACGAATGAGCAGTGGCGGAGGCAGGATTTGAAACTACCCATGTCCTCTTTTCAGAATATAAATATATAAATAATTAATAAATATAATTAAATTTAATAATATCTAAATAATCCATTCATAAATAAAGAAATAACCGACTACAATTATTATTTGCATAAACTATCACAATGAGTTTTCATATTCCAAAATAAATGCAAAACATATTCATTGTCTATACTCTTAAGAAAGTCTCTTTCAATGTATCCCACTAAACAATCATTAGCAAATCAATCGTCAATTCGACTTTGAAGCTTATTTTTAATATAAATCAAGTAAAAAAATTTCTTTAAACTTATAGTTGCTACTGGCAGAATCAAAACTACAATAAGAAGCAAATAAACTAAAAAGAAATGACATATGTTGATAAACATCTAGGGGGGTGCTTTTGATCAGAATACGCAGTAAGACAAACAATCGAACGAGATTTGACGGAAAGGTAGAATTCTCGCCACAATCGAGGTGATTAATCGATTGATAAGAGAACATGCTAAACGATTCTGGAATCCACTCAAAATAGCCTCACAAGGGTCTTGTAATTAGCTAAGGAATCCACTCGAAGCTAAAGACAATGGATAAATTCTCGAGACACACTCAAGAACTCAAAACACTCACGTAGGAGCAATTTTCATTCAACAATAATCTTCTCTGCTTTACAACAAAAACTAGAGAGGTATTTAAAGGAAAATAAACCTAATACAAACCTAATAGAACTAGGTAACAATTAAGGCAAAATCTACTCTAAAAAGGACTCAAAATTCGGGTTTAAAATTCCTTTCTTGAAGCACAAGTAAGCTGCCAGCAAACAGTCCAAAAACAGTCTTATGTTTCCGAAGTCTGAACTTTCTGCTTCTTCTGGTAACGAACTCGACCTGTTGATTTCGAAACCAAGGCTGCCCCAACACGATGTTTCTGGGCAGATTGTAAACCACATTACACAACACTCAATCTTTATATGACCCGAATGAAAACTTCACAGCCACCTGCGAAATTACGACACTTGGGTATTTCTCGTACAGTAATTTGACATTGTAGGGTGTTGGACGTAGCTGTGATTGCAGCCCTAACTTGACCACAGTCTTGGAGGAAATTAAATTCCTCTCCCTGCCTCCATCAACGAGAACAAACACATGTTCTCTTGTCTCAAACATCGTGTGAAAACCATGCATTGTAACCACTATGCTGCCGCCATTGTAACTCTGTTTTGCATCTTTGTTTACACATAATTTTCACACGAACACAACCTTGATCAATCCTTCCTCGCCCTGACTTGAACCGGGCTCTGATACCACTTGATAAACACCCAGGGGGTCCTTTTGATCAGAATACGCATCAAGACAAACAATCGAACGAGATTTGACGGAAAGGTAGAATTCTCGCCACAATCGAGGTGATTAATAGATTGATAAGAGAACTTGCTAAACGATTCTGGAATCCACTCAGAATAGCCTCAAAAGGGTCTTGTAATTAGCTAAGGAATCCACTCGAAGCTAAAGACAATGGATAAATTCTCGAGACACACTCAAGAACTCAAAACACTCACGTAGGAGCAATTTTCATTCAACAATAATCTTCTCTGCTTTACAACAAAACCTAGAGAGGTATTTAAAGGCAAATAAACCTAATACAAACCTAATAGAACTAGGAAACAATTAAGGTAAAAATCTACTCTAAAAAGGACTCAAAATTCGGGTTTAGACTTCCTTTCTTGAAGCACAAGTAAGCTGCCAGCAAACAGTCCAAAAGCAACTTTCGTACTAATTTCACGCCTTTCATTCGAGGCCTTCCAGAATTCCGATCTTTCATCCACATCCTTTCCTTGGTAGATAAACATACCTATTTTCATGTTGTGGAAGCCTCTGGACGCGAATCAACTCCATGCTCCTCGAATTGAGCTCCAAAGTAGGCTTCACAAACGCGTTTCCAGACCTAACCATTTTCTGGCAGTTTTCCAGTTTTGAGGTAGCAAGCTTTAGGCCTTGGAAAATAACCTTAATGACTTCTTCTGGATCCAAAAAGAATACCATTGGAAAAATAACAACTTTATATTTAAAACAAGCACCTAACCTTGAATTTCCACTAAGCCAATTGAGAGAACCATGCCTCCAAAGTAGGTACCATGAACTCGGAAAATGACTTAACCAAATTCTGCCCTTCTGCTTCCCAACTTTGATAGCTTCTTCGGCAAGTAATAAAAAAATGTAGAGTTGGCCATTTGGAATCATATCATATGTACCATTACTTGAGATAATTCATCATGAACAAACAATTGCCGAATAATAATGTCATGAATGGAACCTATAAATCAATTAGTTTTTTTGTCAATTAATGAACAAGTAATGAGTTGTGGTGTAGTGGCAAAACATTCTTATGCTACGTGTAAGTGTGGTATTTTTTTCGAGCCCCAAATTTTACCCCTTTACTGGGATAAGGGCAAAGGGGGCTGGCTTCACCTATGCGAATGAGGTATTCAACTTCCTGCTTATGCTTGAAAGCCTCCACAGCTGGACAAGGTCGAGTTCTTTGGGGGCATAATCACATTCAACAATAGGATTAAACTGATGATTTTCTTCCCAAAGACCCTTGAAAGCAGTGTAATATTGGGTAATGTTCAAGGATCCTTGCTGACAAGCAATGATCTGGTCTTCTAGGTTAGCAAGCTTAATTGCATTAGGTAACCAAAACCGATTCTTAAATTCCTCCCAAAGAGTTCTTGTGTTCTCGTCTGCATAATAATTCGCCTAATCTCCTTGTCAATTGAATTGAGAATCCAAACCAGAACAAGTGTGTTGGATGCATCCCATAACCCATAAGTTGGATATGCTACATCAGGCATGGGGATGGATCCATCGATGAAACCAACTTTGTGGATTGTTTTCAAGGCCATACGAATATTCCTCTTTGCCACATTTGATAGTTTGGGCCATCTAGGTTCTCCGAGACAATCGAATAAGAAATGTTTTCATTTGGGTTGATGTAAAAGGGATTACCAAATTGAAGATCTCCTCGTCCATTGCCATTGTTGTTGTGGGTAGCGCCACTTGACTGTGATTCAAACGAGCCAAAAGGGATGGCTCTGCTGTTCAGCTTAGTACGATGTGGCTGGGGAGTATTTGCCATTGTAGATCACTGGATCTCGTCCAGCTCTGATACCATATAGAAAAACTAAGAGACTAGGGTTTGTAGGAAGAAGAAGAAACAAGGCGCTATTGGAATGGAACCCGCAAGGAGCAAGGTTCTCTGCTCTCTGATTTATATAGTACTGTCAAAAGCAACCAATTCGCACAAACAGTAAAAATGGAAATGAACATAAACTGTAATTTAAAAAACAGTAAATGATTGCTAAGTGTAGCGTATCCATTGGCTTTCATCTTCTCCATCTAACGGTAAGCTTGGGCCTAAACGATGTCATCTAAGCTTAAACGATGTCATCTCGTCCTTCACTTGCGTAGCTGGAGAAGCAGTCATCGAAACGATTCTTCCCTGTTCTTCATCTTCATTCTGTAGCTGCACCTGCATTCCAATGGATCGGTCTTTAATCCTCAGCACTCTTGTTTGATACTGCCAGGATTTCGTTGGAATCGTACCGGAATCGAGTTAGAATGCCGAAAAATCAAACTGAATTGGGGAGGTCGTCTTTGCCGAAATTTATCAAGGTTTTAATGATATCCAATTGAGTGGGCGATGGCAATGAGAAGTCGATGCGTTTGTTCGCTTGCTTTTTCTTACGCGTCCATGTTCCGCTGCTCCAGCTTAGGAGTTAATTCAGAAATAGGAGACATGAGATTGAAAAGAATCTTTGCTGGAGCATCAATGAAGAAAACGAAGGGGAAAGATGAAAAAGGCCAAATGAGGGAAATAGTAAATAATAATTGTAAACGTGGCTGGTTTTTTATTGACAAGGTGCACCAAGTGTGACATGTGACGTGGTGAGCCCGTCCCACTAAAGTTTTTCTCTAGAAGAGGTGGCAGAGCTGCAAGAAAAACAAGTTGTATAGTCATGGTAGGAGGCAAAGACGACGAAGGAGAAAATGAAAAAAAATATATGGGATGAATATATTAGTTATTTCAAGTGACTTTTAACGTCAGTTGATAGAAAATTTAAGTTTGTTATAAAGTAATATTAAAGGGTATATTTGTGCAAAAATTTAGTATAAGGGTACATTTGTTAACTTACCATAGTAAAAGGGTAAAAATGTTATTAACCCTAACTTTTATTATAGAAGGTAATAACTCACATAGCTAGACTTGAATTTTGGGTAAATTGCAAGTTTGGTCATTAAAATTACTTAAACAGTTCACTTTTGCCACTAAAATTAATTTATTCCATCCATAGTTACTAAGATTAGTACAACAGTTCAAGTTTAGTCACTCTCCGTTACCTTTATTTTCTCATTAACTTTAGCCACATGGAATCCATCTTTTGTCTTGAAATTATAATTTCAAACTTAGTTTTGTAGCTTTATATTTTCACTCAGTTGTCAGATTGAATTTTTTTTATATAATTATAATTAGAAATTTTATTATATTGTCATAAAGAGATGAATATACACAATTAACCAAAAAAAAAAAAAAATTGATCGGCCAACCGGCCGGGTCCGCAATCTAGCATATACCGACGGCCGTTCGACGGACAGAAAGTTGCCATCCAAACCCACAAATTTAACGCCGGATAAAATAAATTGATTTTTTTTTAATTCTATTGAGTACATATAGCATACCGACGGCCGTTCGACGGGCATAAGTTGCCGTCCAAAGCCACACATTTAGCGCCAGGGGATCCGGCGGTGATTAAGCAAAATGAATAACACGACGAAGACAAAATGAATAGCTACAACTTAACTTACGTTGATGAGTTACTTAATCCACTGGTACGCGCATACGACGGCACTCAAACAATAATACGACGACATTGTTCATTTGATTATATAATTTAGAGTGATCGAGTTTTAGAGGAGTCAAAAACTGATTCGTTCCTGTGACACTAAGCGACAAAAAAAGAGCCAAAATCTCCATGGTTACGCCCTATACATACATGCTTATTAAGCACGATAAATTGGAGGCTTTTAAATTTTAATTAGGCTCTCCCTGCCAACCTGCACTGCTTATTAGCAAAGCTACTATCCAACTTGCTAACCGCAAACCTAAAAGATCGTTAGTTAGCTAGCAAAAGATGGGGATGGGAAAATGAGTTAGCGTAGCAGTAGCGATCACTATTATGATGTTCCTCTTGTTTCTGCGGCTTTCTGCAACATCAGCTGGTAGGCCGTCCACGACGTCGGATGGTCCCCCGGCGACGAGCGGAGATCAAGCGCCTGCGTTCAACGCCCCCAAGTCGTCAACCTATCGTCCAGAAGACTGCAATGGTATGAGCTAGTCTCCCTATTTTTTGTACGACAATATTGCGATGTCGTTGCTAGTATAATTTTATTTATACTAGGATTCATGGAGATATGTATTGTAACTAGGGATAGGGATGAAAATTATGTTAGGAACGGAACAACAAGAAGAACGAGGTTACCGAATCTGGAGCTGAGTCGCGGACTAGGTCGCTCTCTTTAAGACGTTCGCGGCACTGCCCTCGATGCGCACGGCAGACTATCAACCGGTCGTCTCCAGGATAAAACAGCTCCTCTCAATACTCGCGGTTTTGTGCGAAAACCTGAGCTCTATGAACACTCTCTCTTTGTGTTTATGCTCGTTCTGATGTATAGAGGGGCTGGGGAGGCGGCTATTTATAGGAGCCGAACCCCTAGGAATATACCCTCTAGCTTGGGGAATAAGTCGGATTAATTAAGGAAGATAATTACTTCCTTAATTAAAACCGTCGGTTAGGATAAATCCTGCTGGGATTATCCTTCGAATATTCCTTTTCAATCGATTATCCCTTAGAATATTCCTCAGAATAACCGATTAATAATTAATTATTAAATAATTAATTTCGTTCGGAATTTCTCCAAAAAATATGTATATAGTCTCAAGTGATCCAACCAACCAACCGACCGACCGACCGACCGGACGGACGGACGGCGCGCGCGTGTGTGTGGTGGTCCGTTAGGTCCTCCCTCTCCCACAAAAGTGGGTCACCCCAAGGGGCATGCCCTTAGGAGAGAGGCTCCTATCTTTATAATCACTTCACCAAGTAAAACTACCAATGTGACAGTTTTTCCACTTGAGACTCTATAGCTTTCAAAGCTATTCATACACATTTCCAACAATCCCCCACTTGAATAGTTTTGAAACTATCTCTGAGCATCAACAGTTCCATAAGATCGGGCATAAGCTAAGGTATCGCGAAGATTTGAACCTTAGCGTAGTGGTTACACTTCCGATTTCATAAGGGTGACTCGTAGTCTTGAACCCTATCTCAGACAGTGTAGCACACCGGATCTTTTCATTGAGTTGTGTTCTCTTCTTAGCCCGTGCGTTTATGGCCATGCACGTTATCCTGGTTTAGTGAACGCTCTAGCAACTTTGTGCCTCTCAAAGTTCCATAGGGAGCGGCCCCACTCCCACATTCACATAGGTGAGTCTATCAGGAGTACCCCCAAAGTAAAGTACTCCACCCCACATAGGGTATAGATCTCATTAAGAGTTATTAACTCAACCTCCATTGCTTTGGGATTCATGCTTCATTATGCATGAACTTTTCGCATACTACTCATGACTTGTTATTACCCATTGAACCCATTTCTTGGGATCTCCAGTCTATTGGGTCGGGTTACCATCACTTGTAGTCCGTGGTTCGGTAGGCATAAGTCCCATACCCTTGGCGGTATTCTAGACTTTCTCTCTAGGTAATCCTTTCGTCAAAGGATCAGCTAGATTCTGTTCGGATCTTACATGATCCACCCTCACTGCTCCTATCGTTAGGAGTTCTCTAACAGTACTGTGCTTACGACGAATCTGTCGTTTCTTTCCGTTATAGAACCGGTTCTCGACTTTAGCGATAGCTGCGGTACTATCACAATGTATCAATACCGGAGGGACCGGCCTTTCCCATAGGGGAATCTCTGACAACAATCCTCTCAACCAACTTGCTTCTTCACTAGCCGTTGCTAGTGCTATCATCTCTGATTCCATAGTTGATTGAGCTAGGATTGTTTGTTTCTTTGACTTCCAAGACACAGCTCCACCAGCGATGTTAAAAACATATCCGCTGGTTGCCTTGGAGTCATCTGATAGGGTATTCCAATCCGCATCACTATACCCTTCTAGTACAGCGGGAAACCTTTGATAGTGTATACCAAGGTTTGCTGTTCTCTTGAGGTATCTCATGACCCTCTCTATAGCATTCCAATGCTCTCTACTAGGACAGCTGTTAAACCTGCCAAGCAATCCCACGACATATGCAATGTCTGGTCGAGTGTAATCCGCAGCATAACGGAGACTGCCAATGATGCTAGCATATTCCAATTGTCTTACACTATCTCCAGTGTTCTTAAATAGCTTTATACTAGCATCATACGGAGTACACGCAGGTTTACAGTCGAAATAGTTATACTTCTTCAAGATCTTCTCTATGTAGCTAGATTGATCTAGAGAATAACCATTTGCTGTTCTAGTTATCTGGATTCCAAGCATAAACTTTGCTTCTCCCAGATCTTTCACCTCAAAGCTCTCTTTTAACATGGCTTTCGCTTCATTGACCACGTGAATATTTGTACCAAATATCAACATGTCATCTACATACAAACATATGATAGTGCAAGTGTTATTCTCTGACTTGCAGTAAATACACTTGTCACTTTCATTCACCTTAAAGCCATGAGAGAGAACGAGAGTGTCAAACTTCTCATGCCACTGTTTTGGAGCCTGTTTCAAACCATATAATGATTTGTCCAACTTACAGACTTTCGAGGCATGTTCAGGAATAACAAACCCTTCTGGTTGTTCCATATAGATTTATTCATCTAGATCACCGTTCAAAAAGGCAGTCTTAACATCCATTTGGTGTACCACGAGATTGTTCAAGGCAGCAAGAGCAATCATGACACGAATGGATGTTATTCTAGATACTGGTGAATAGGTGTCGAAGAAATCTATATTCTCTCTCTGCCTGTAGCCCTTGACTACTAGGCGAGCTCGGAACCTTTCGATTGCACCATCAGGTTTCCGTTTCGTTTTTAGAACCCATTTATTACCTAAGACTTTGCAGCCAGGAGGTAAGTCTGTTAGATGCCAAGTCTTATTAGCCTCTAACGATTCCATTTCATCTATAACGGCCTCATTCCAAAAGTCTGCATCTATGGAAGTTAATGCTTCCTGCAAACTTTTTGGATCCTCGAGGGTGTATACTGTAGTAAAGTCATCACCAAAATCTTTAGAGATTCTAGCTCTTTTACTTCTTCTGAGTTCATCCTCAGATCCAACACCCCCACTAGTTCCGTTATCTCTAATAGCGGGTAGTACATTACCCCCACTATTTCTCGTTTTAAATGGAAATCGTGTCTCAAAGAAATCAGCATCAATGGATTCTATTATAGTACGAGCATTCAAATCATAGAATCTATATGCCTTACTATTGACCGCATAGCCAACGAAGACACATTCATATGCTCGACTAGCCAACTTAACCCTCTTAGGATCCGGAATTCTTACGTAGGCCAAACAGCCCCACGTTCTTAAATAGGACAGATTAGGTGGCTTATTCTTCAAGATCTCATAGGGTGATTCTTTTCTATTTGTTTTTGGAAGACGATTTAGCACATAGCAAACCGTCAACAAAATATCACCCCACCAAGAAGAAGCAGCTCCAGAATTGAGCATAATAGCCACAACTAATTCTGTAAATGTCCTATTTTTCCGCTCAGCTTTACCATTCATTTCTGGTGAATATGGTGCCGTGGTTTCATGAATGATACCATGTGAGCTATAGAATTCCTTGAAGGGATTAGAGTCATACTCTGATCCTCTATCGCTCCTAAGTCTTTTTATCTTTCGATTGCACTGATTTTCGAATTCAACCACAAATACCTTGAACATGTCAAGGGCTTCACTTTTGTTTTTCATCAAATAAACAAAGCAATAATCAGAGCAATCATCTATGAAAGTGATAAAGTATCTCTTGCCAGACCTAGTTAACGTCCCATCTAGTTCACAAATATCAGAATGAATCAGATCTAAGGGTTCTGATTCTCTACTCACAGATTTATGGGGCGTTTTCGTTATTTTAGCTTGGCTACAGAAATCACATTTATCAAATTCATTCATTGAGAGTTTAGGGATATGTCCTAGCTTGCTTAAATTCTTCACAATTCGTGTGTTCACATGACAAAGACGAGCATGCCAAACATTCAAATCACACACCATGTAAACTGAAGAATTCATCTTATTAATTTCGACATTCAACTTGAACATCCCATTACATGCATATCCCTTTCCCACAAAACTCCCATTCTTAGTAAGGGTATACAAGTCTGCCCCAATAGATTGATTAAACCCAGCCTTATTAAGAAGATATCCAGAAACAAGATTCTTCCTTATCTCTGGAGTGTGCAACACATCCTTGAGCACCATCTTCTTCCCAGAGGTGAAGTTCAACTCCACTTCACCAGAACCAGCAACCATAGTGGTGTGAGTAGTCCCCAACAACACTTTCTTGTCAGCAGGTGCTTCTTCGTATGTTTTAAACATAGCACGATTGTTGCATACATGCTTCGATGCACCTGTATCCAGCCACCATCCTTCTGAGTCACCGGTGAGGTTAACTTCAGCGATCATCTCTGTGATCATGGCTACCAAATCCTCTTCTGTCAAGTTAACCCTGGCCGCAGCGGCGGGGTTATGCTTGTTCCTGCACTTTTTTGCCATATGACCCGGTTTTCCGCAATTAAAGCAGATAAACGGTGGGTCATTCTTAGAGGTTTGGGCCATGACCCTTTGGTTACCTCGAGAGGCACCATTCTGGTGGGGGCGGACCTGCTGGTTCTTACCCTTAAACTCTTTCTGGTTAGGTTTAAGAGCTCTAGGGGTGGGTCGTTTAGCAGTGACGACCATCACCTCTTCTTTCATATCCTGCTTGCGGGACTCTTCCTCAATCCTTAGGCGAGTAATCAAACTTTCCAGTGAAAATTCTTTGGTTTTATGTCTAAGCATATTCTTAAAATCTTTCCACGAAGGGGGCAGCTTATCAATAATGCAAGCAACTTGAAATTGATCGTCCAGAGGCATACCTTCAGAGACGATCTCGTGAGCTATTTTCTGAAGTTCGTGGGACTGAACTTCGACAGACTTGTCATCCACCATCTGGTAGCGCAGGTAGCGGCTGACAGCATACTTCTTAGCTCCAGCCTCCTCTGTGTCGTACTTCTTTTGGAGCGCATCCCAGACCATCATTGCGGTGTTTTTGCTGTCCGCATAGTAGTCGTAGAGGTCGTCTGCCAGGCCGTTGAGGATGTAGCCCTTGCATAGGAAGTCATGCTCCCTTTCCTTAGCAGAAGCAGCCCTCTCCTCATCGGTCGCTTCTTCCGGCAGCTCGACGGGCATGCTGGTGAGGCAGTGTGCCAACTTCTTGGTCGTCAGGTAGAACTCCATCTTTTGTCTCCAGCGACGGAAGTTGACTCCAACGAAGCGAAACGGTCGATTGATATCGACAGCACCAGATCCGGCCATGTTGTTCTGTTCAGTCGACATAGCAGCAGCCGAACGTCTTAAAATTGTTAGGAACGGAACAACAAGAAGAACGAGGTTACCGAATCTGGAGCTGAGTCGCGGACTAGGTCGCTCTCTTTAAGACGTTCGCGGCACTGCCCTCGATGCGCACGGCAGACTATCAACCGGTCGTCTCCAGGATAAAACAGCTCCTCTCAATTACTTCCTTAATTAAAACCGTCGGTTAGGATAAATCCTGCTGGGATTATCCTTCGAATATTCCTTTTCAATCGATTATCCCTTAGAATATTCCTCAGAATAACCGATTAATAATTAATTATTAAATAATTAATTTCGTTCGGAATTTCTCCAAAAAATATGTATATAGTCTCAAGTGATCCAACCAACCAACCGACCGGACGGACGGCGCGCGCGTGTGTGGTGGTCCGTTAGGTCCTCCCTCTCCCACAAAAGTGGGTCACCCCAAGGGGCATGCCCTTAGGAGAGAGCCTCCTATCTTTATAATCACTTCACCAAGTAAAACTACCAATGTGGTAGTTTTTCCACTTGAGACTCTATAGCTTTCAAATCTATTCATACACATTTCCAACAAATTATCTACACGTGGGTAATTTAAACCAAACCCGAATACATCCATAGATTATAGGTTGGGTAAGGGGAAGTTCATATAAGTTTGGGGAATCCTAGATGAGTTTGGGTAGGAAATAAATATTGCTTCCATACTCTAAATGTGTATGAGTTGGATATAGATACCCATTTAGGCATTTACTTCAGAGCATTTTAACTAAGTATACAAAAATTGGACCTATCCATTGGCGGAGCTAGGTGAGGGGTTGTGGGGTCCATGGACCCCACTTGAAAAATGAATATACATTAAAAATGGTGGATTTTTAAGGTGGGGTTAGTAAATTTAGAACCACGGACCCCCTCTATCCGAGATAATGATTTTACTATCGAGTCAAACATCGTATTTGGTTATGTTTGGACCCCCTAAATTATATCTCTGGCTACGCCAATGGACCTATCTGTAATTAAAATTTTATGTACCAAATCGTAATGCACAAAAAATTAGGTACTTAAATGTAATTTTACATCGATATATATTTTGAGAACTTATATACAAAAAATTAAATTTAGGTACTAACCCTAATGATATATTAAGTTTAGGTGCCAAACTATAATTTCTAAATGAGTATGGATACAAACCTCAATCCATTAATAAAAAACCAACCCAACCTAAATAAATGGAAATGAGTAGAGACCCATCAAATTTTACCCATTTACCATCTATTTAATTTTTTACCCAATCCAAAATACTAAAAAAACCATGAGTATAGATTAAATTGTCCTTGTATTAGCACAAAGCACCATACGATTCTCCTTATTTATTTGGACTATACTGTTATTTTTTTTATAAGTACTCTTACCTTGTGTCATATAGATACTAATTTAATTAGTTCAATCGTATGATTTATAGAAATACGAATTGAACTAAATCAACTCGAAAGTATATACAATACTGCACATGTCTAAGATTTTCAAAATGGGTTAATTGCATGGTCACTGAGATTACAAAAAACGTTCATGTTTGGTCACGTACTGAAAATATTTAAATTCAATCTTGGTCATTCAAATTAGTTTAATAGTTCAAGTTTGGTCACCTTCCGTCCAACTCCGTTAAATTTGTCTGATGTGGAAATCAAACCTCAAAGTTGACCGTTAACTCAGTGATGTGGCCATTAAAAAATAATAAAGAAATAAATTTTAATCTTTTATAATTTCCACATCATTTTCACAATAAAGTAAAATAAATAAAACAAAAAAATTTATTATAGTTACAAATTGAAGGGTAACTTCCTCCTCCGCCGCAAACACCTTCTCATTCGTCACACCGTCGTCGCCTCACCTCCAAATCCAGCACTTCGATCTCTCCTCAACTGCCGATATTATCAACAGCGGCGGCGACAAAATCGAGAAGTTCTCGATCCCCGCGCACTAGCTGGGCATCGAGCACGAGACGAGCAAGAATCCCTGGATCATAGAGCCAAACGTCAGCACCGACCTATTCTTCGCGAGCTCGTACGCCCTGAGCGAGACGCGGTGGCTGCTGGCGCTCCGGCTGCACAATGGGGCGTGCGATAGGTCGTCCGCAGTGGCTCTGGTGGCGGATATGCTGGAGTTGGTCGGCGGTAGGAGGGATGATAGTGGTGGGAAAGAAGAAGATGAAATGGAGGTTGGATTGGGACTGGGAATCGAGGAGTACATCCCGATTGGGAAAGCGAATAAGCCATTTTGGGCTCGTGGGAAGGACATGCTAGGTTACTCAATGAATGCGCTGCGGACGCCCAATTTGTAATTATAATATTTTTTGTTTTATTAATTTTACTTTATTGTGAAAATGAGTTGGAAATGGTAGAATATTAAAATTTATTTTATTTATTATTTTTTAATTGCCACATAACTGAGTTAACGGTCAACTTTGAGAGTTGACTGCCACTTCAGACAAATTTAACGGAGTTCGACGGAGAGTGATCAAATTTGAACCATTTAACTAATTTGAGTGATTAAGATTGGATTTAAATATTTTCAGTGACCAAATATGAAAGTTTTTGTAATCTCAGTGACCAACCATACAATTAACCCATTTCAAAATTGCTAACTTCATTAAAGGTATTTGTGCTTTATTTTTTGTGTTTATGGTACAACTTCATTAAAGGTACAATATGATGTTATACCTATACTCATTTGTATAAATCTCTTTGTAGTAGAAACTAAAGTTGCACATTTATATTATGATATAACTTTAAGTTACTTTAAAACACCAATACTTTAAAGTATAGTAGATGTGCTCGTATACCAATATCGATATGGTTTATTCTTATACCACGAACTACAGTGAATTGAATATTGCAATGTTAATCAAAATTGATATTTCAAAGTCCGAGCAATCAACTTCTTTCCCTTTATTTTTGCCGCTTGCTTGATTGGTTTCCGAGATATATAGACCTAACTAATCATGATCATGATATCATGTCGTTTCATTTGCTGTCGATGTCAGATTCTGGTTTCTGGTGCCAAGTTTTTGTCATTTGCTGCCGGCATTAAGGCGATGTTTTGATGGGAAATGTGCAAATTATCAGGAATAAGCACATCGAATGCTTGCCGTACTACTACGTACAACTCATATCTCAGATTAATTTTGTGCACTTTAATTTCCTTCAACCAATGATACGTATCCTTAGTTTGGCGTACGAAAATCATCTAGTCACATCTCATAACTATAATTTTTTGTTAGATATATATATACTTTCATATGTAAACTACTACTGTACTACACTCGATGAGGAGGATAGTGAGATTTTTATGTCACTTGATCTTTTGGTTAGAGAAAGTATGAGTTGTAACTCTATCAACAACATTTTGAATAAACATGAACTATTTCATACTGGATGGGGAGACAGCAGAGGTGGACGTAGTAATTAGAATTTTCTCTGATAATGTCATATTTTTTATCCGTACAAAATTCTCAAATTCGGTATCTCCGTTATACAGCTCTATTAATTAGAGCTAACACATATGGATCGAGCTACAAGAAGAGGCAACTCTAGGAATTGGATGTTCGGGAAGAATAGGGAGGGAGAAGAAAGGTGAAGAACGAAATGAAGGAGAAGTCCTTCTGTGTTTTTCGTTCGTATTCTGCCCCTTAGTCTGGGCTCGCAACTTCACAAAGCCCACACGAATTCTAAGAATTGAAAACTAAAATGTAAATGGGTTTAGGACTGGTAAGCCTAGTCGAGAAAGCTAAAATGGAAGAAGACTTCAGTCTGTCTTCTTCCTTGGACCAGTGTCCTTGGAAAACAGAGTATTGGTGTGGAAGACAGAGCAAGAAAAAGGAAGTTGCAGAAATCTAAGAACACACGATATTTTTAACGTGGTTCACCCTGGTGCAATGGGCTACGTCCACCCCTACGATTCTATTTCTTATTTTATGGATGTTGTAACTTGCATATACAAATAAGAAATCAAAATGCAAGTTCAAAAAGAAAGATACGAGAAAAGAAATAGAACAATGAAGAAACATCCCAAATTTCAATCTCCGGAATTTGTATCAGCCACTAGCAAAGAACCTCTTCATCTTTGCTAAAACCCTTTGTTCAGAAGCCCTTACTGCTCTCTCACAAATTTGCCTTGAGTTGTGCATATGTAGTTCCTTTTATATTTGTCGAGGATGAATCGAAGGTGATCTGGGTATGATTGTAAACAACTCGCTCTTCCATATTAGGCAGTGCCTGATTGGAGAATTTGAGCTATGATTAAGTAATCAATCAAGATAGATTGATTGATTATAACATGAATCACAAGTTTCTTGATCCCCAAGCAATATTGATTTTCCTCCAACAATCTCCCCCTAAATTCGAGATTGTGATTTGAACAGTAAACCTGCATATCAACACTTACGACAAACACACATACAAGCATAATCGCATTCTAGAAATATAGTTTAGTGGAATCAACCAACAGTTTCAACTGACCAGAAAAAATTAAGCAGATTACGACAAACACGCATCACATAATGTTCAAAACAAAGAGTGCAAAGACAGAACCCCAAGAGTTCAAAAGCGTGCACAAACGAAAAGATTATGATTCAAACTGATCCTAGATATTGTTTCCTCCTAGGTCTGCTCGAGTGACAGTGCTGCCTTGCCCTTCAACCGCATTGCCAACAGATGATTCCTCGTCATTGTCAAAGTTAGATAGATATGCAGTTTCAAAAACTATCTCAATACGAAATACGAAAATCCCGAATACCGAAATAACGATTAATACTAGCATTTTCTTTTTGATGTTATGAAAATAACAAGGGATTAGATGAGAGTGACTTAAACTGAAAAGCAAAAATTGTGTTGAATGAGGACTTGTGAGTTATGAAAGAGTGGGAATGACCACAAATTGTGTGCTATATTTCATTAAGTTTTAATTTTTGTTGTTTCTCGGTATTTCGATATATTTTGGTATACCTGATCCCAATCCCGTAATCCCGAATACTGAATTGCACTCCAAATCGAATCCCAATCCCGATCCCTAAAAAGTAAATTGGTATTCGGTATAACCAAATAGAGATAAGTTCGGTACGGTATTCGGTATATCCCAAATACTGGTACAAACTTCCAGCCCTAGTTATGATGAGGGAGTCTGACATGGTGAGGTTGGCTGGAGGGGAAATGGCGATGGGAGTGAAGATGGAGGGAACAAGAACAGGAGATTTTATAGTAGGAGAGGATACGAGAGAATATGGTAAGGACTGACGTGAAAAAGGAAGGTATAAGGGAGATTTAAAAACTAAGGAAAGAACCCTCAAAAGGAAACCCAAAACAAAAAGAAATAATTGAAAAGCAGTACATACAACACACCGAAGAGGAAAGAAGATCAATTAGTCTCCCAAGATTGAGATTGAACGGAGCCCAATCTCATAACTAAAGAAGGTAAATCGATCAATCAAAAGAAGTTTAGTAAACAAATTAGCTAATTGAAATTCGGTGGGGATATGTTGAATATTAATTATGCCATCTTGAACTAATTCAGGTATAAAGTGATACTTAATTTCTATATGTTTTGTACGAGAATGTTGAACATGATTTTTCGTCCTGCATATGGCTAGGGATGACAATCAAACCCATGTTCGCGGGTATCCAACCGCCACCGACCCAGTCAACGCGGGGAATCCCTGCATTGGCCGGGTATGGGGAGGGTATGGGTAAAACCCACAAACAGTTTGATGGGTATGGGGCGGGTATGGTTTTAGTCTCCCCCGCCCCATACCCATACCCATACCCGCCCCACCAAAAACATTTCTTCACATATAAAAAGTACATTGATTAAATTGTAATCTATCATTAATAGCGAGGGTAACTCATGAAAATAAATAGTAGAGATACAATTGAGTGACCACCCAAATCAAAACATAATACATTTCCTCCAAATCTTCCTTCATTCTTTGACATTTTCCCTCGTGTTAACAACATTTTGTTAGTAAGTTATTACTTAATAGATGTACCAAAGTCAGAGAATAATGATTTGGCTTATATTGTTACTCTATCTTATGGATTATTGAATGTTTTAGAATAAGATGCTTAGAATCGTATTAAGAATGATTGTCTCTTTGTCGACTTTATGAAATAGTAGGTGCGTTTAGTATTATAATTGAAATTTTTTGTGTAAAATTTTAGCTATTATAATGTTGGATGTACGGGGCGGGTATTACCCATGGGTACCCAAAACCCACGGGTACGGGGATGGGTTTGCAAATCCTTCCCCCGCATGGGTATGGGGCGGGTATGGGTTTGGATATTTGAAAGCGGGGATGGGGATGGTTTAGGCAAACCCACCCCATTGCCATCCCTACATATGGCACTAGTATTGTCACAAAACATTTGAATAGTTGAGATCTGCTGACCATAGTCTATGAGCTGACTTTTAAGCCAAAGAAGCTGAGTACATGTGCTCCCGGCAACTATATACTCATCCTCGGTAGTTGATAAGGCTATGACTCCTTGTTTTTTTACAAAACCAGGAGACAAGTGAAGTACCAACAAATTGGCAACGTCCAGTTGTGCTTTTCCTATCGGTGAGACTTCCAGCGAAGTCGGAATCACTATACCCTAGAAGATCAAAGTGGGGTTGCTTAGAAAACCACAGTCCTACATCAATAGTACCTTTTAGATAGCGCAAAATGCGTTTAACGGCTGACATATGACTTAGGTTGAGATTGAAATCTAGAGCAGAGACATACACTATATTGTATATCAGGGAGACTAGCAGTAAGATAGAGAAGAGACCATATCATACTTCTATATTTTGATTCATCTACTGCCACACCGGATTCATCTTTCTCAAGCTTAAGATTTGTGGCCATGGGAGTGGCACTGGTATTTAGGGTTGTGACTCGCTACGACACAACTTTTAACAATGGTCAAGTGTAATCAATGAAAGGGACTGCAGTATAGTGGCACAAGTAATAAATATCGAATCCACGAGTCTCTAGAGTTACTATTACTCAGCTTCAGTTCATTATCTAGCAAACCAGATTTAAGATTGATTTACTAAACTACTCTACTAACTAAACTAAGGTTAAACTACTAATTACAGGTTGGGAACTCACTTAGGTATGATTCCCCCTCGCTCCTCAATTAGTTCCAAGTTGTAGTTCCTTTTGGTTGATTCACTTTTGATTAGACTGCGAAAGATCCGAAAATAGCTTGGAATCTCTTAAGCTGACCAAACCCTATTAGACAGACTATTCGGTAGACGACTAGCCTTCACCGGGATAGATTGCTAAGGAAATTAACACAAATCTCCTCTACTTGGAATGAATTCCATTACAAAGCAATGAATTGACTTACTCTCGCACAACCAATTCACTACTATCAATCAAAGAAGCTCTCTTAACCTAATCAGATTCTATCTATCATAATTTAAAGCAGAAATCAAGAGAATTTGATGAGGATTCAATTGACTCAATAAATCCTGCCTCAATTGATTATAATCAAACAATATAGCATCCAAAACATCATACAAGAAAGATCCTAACACATGGAACTAGGGTTCCTCAAGACCTAAGTGAAGGGAAGCAGCGACGGATCCAGGATGGGGTAGAGCACTGGGCCACATTGGAAAAAGGCATAGAAGGCTGGGTCGTAACACGACGAACACTGAAACGAACACCGAAACAAACACCAAATATAAAAAATTTACAAGTGCTATACTAGCTCCGGATTGAGGGAGGGCTGGGCCGTGTCCCAGGGGCGACCCCCCTAGATCCGCCGCTGAAGGGAAGTTACTCCATAGAGAAGAGAGAGAATGCAGAAATCCGATCTAGATCTTCAATCTCCATCTCCAAGTTGATTCCCAAGTTCCAATGGCGAAGAAATACTCCAAAATAGCTCCAAGAATGTTACCAATTCTCTCTCTCTCTCTCTCTCTAGGTTCGTCCCTTAGGTGTTTGGGAACCAAAACCTAGCTCCCCCCCCCCCCCTCAAAAATCGCAGAAAACAGACTTAGACCCGAGCAGGGGGCAGAAACACGGTCGTGTTTTGATGCCTGTTTTTTATCCTTGCCCGTGTTTCTTCTCCACACTAAAAATACGGGCACAAGAAGGGAAAATACGGTTGTATTTCTCCTGCTCGTATTTCTTTCTCCTCTTTTGTTTAATGCTTTGTTTCTCGCTCATTCGGACTCCGAATCAGTCGCCGTTTGATACCAGACGTTCATAGTCTCGTCCCCTTTCTTTTCATGACAAGCTTCCATGATTATTTGTACATAATATTATATATAAATCCATTCTTTCTCAAGTCATGATCGAGTTTCTTCTCCTGAAATTCCAAATGATCTCCGATTGACTTGAAACTTGTGCCTATACTTCACTTTACTTGCTAGGACATGAAATGTGACAAAGGAACACAACCTAGCGTAAAATAGGCCAAAGTATGATAAAAAAACAAGCTAAACAATCAAGGAAGAGGGGTAAAAACATGTATAAATATAATGTTATCAAATTCCCCCACACTTATTCGTTTGCTTGTCCCCAAACAAACCTGACTCAAACCAATGCAACTCTCCAGACCTCTATAGCAACACGCAACGCCGATCGTCGGTAGCAGACTTTCTAGATCATTTAGCAACTTACAAGGTTAAACGGTCTTCTATGGCGTCCCTTATCTCTCTCAATGCGAGTACTAGACTCAAACCAGGATCAGGCGAACTAGTGGACCTAGTGACTCACTCCAACCGTCAATCTAGAAAATGGCCAAGCGTAACCACCTCCTAAAGCGTAGTATAGCGGGTTTGGGTTTTAATGTCAACCCGGGTCCTAAGTATGATGACTACTCCGTGAGTTCTTATTATTTAGCGGTGAAACTTTAGTGAAGATCCAAACAAGCAAACAAGCAAAGCAAGTAAAAAGGTTGTTTTCAAGTCGAGAGAGGTCACCCGGATATGGATCCCCCTAGACTGCAGTTAAACCGGATTGTAATTTACCAAGTTCAATTCCAATGATAGTTATACTGCGGGAGGTTCTTAAACAGTCTGCAGTCTCGACTAAAGGTCTCCAGACCCTCTCAATCTGAGTCCCCAACGGGCGACTAACCTCCACCGGAGTAAACAGATTGAGGCCCTAACGAACCAAACCTCCACTACCGAAGTAAATCTGGTACAAAATAGTGAATTGACTCCTCGACTAAAGTTGTCAACTCACTACCTTCAATCAAGGATGCTCTATCAACCTAGGCAGATATTCTCATTCTAGGTCAAAGCAGAAATAACAGGAATTTGATCAGGATTCATGCCATTCAACAATTCAAACCTCAATTGAATATAATCAAATCATAGAATCTGTACTTGGGTTCATACAATCAGACCTAACATACAAATCTAGGGTTCTTCATACCCAGGTGAATAAGAAAGTTACTCCATAGAGAGATGGGAAATCTAGCTCAGATGCGGAAACCATACTGTGAAGGATGATAATCTACTTCTGGCACTCAATCAGCTCTTCTTCAAGCTCAAGCCGGGCTCCAATGGTGATGGAGATCGATCAAAGACACTTGCAGAGTCAGGTTCGTCACTTTCTCTCTCTAGGTATCGCTTTGTCTCTCTAAAACTCGAAACCCCTCTCATTTGGCTGGAAATTGGGTTAAAACCCAGAAATTCCCGACCACACGGCCTTGTGGAATACCCAGATGCCCGTGTGGAAGTTCAAACGCGGCGTTTCGATTAGTGGGCTTTCAGGCATGCTGCACGGCCAGGGCCACACGGCCGTGTGGATTCCCAGCCTGCCCGTGTGAGCTCCCTGGACTTTCCAGACGGCCACAAGGGATCCCCCTACACGGCCAGTGTGGCTTGCCCGTGCAATTTGGTGCCACACGGCCAAGTCACACGGCCGTGTGGGATTTTAGGCGTGCCCGTGTGGCTTCCTCAGCTTCTCACCAAACGTCCAATCTTCGTCCAATCGACCCCGAACTCGTTCCCAAGCCTTCATTCACGTACTAGGACGTGAAATATCACAAACAAGAACAACCTAGCGTGAAATCGGCCTAAAACGCAAGAATTAAGACTCAAACGGTATAAGAATGGTGGACAAAAACATGTGTATATATCAAGTCATCACCTAGGACAGACAATTCATGGATAAAGAGACTCACACAACACGCACAAACTTGAACTTTTGTATCGGGTGCTCTTCTCTTCCCTTCTCATTTCATTTCATTTGTTGGAACCCCTTTTCTCAATTTTTTCTTTTTCTTTCATTTCATTTACTGCTGGGGTTCCAACTGTTGTTATGCGCGGTCGACCCTTATTGGTTGAGCAAGAGCAATTTCTGTACATCTGCGAGTAGGAAAACCGTTCAACGGGTGAAAATTTTACTTGTAATAGAGACATCTTAGATTTACCTTGTAGGAGTACCCACTAAGGATTACTAAAATCTCTTCCAAAACCCAATTTTGTGCATTGAACGGTGCCACACACGTTGGGCTTACCCCATGTTTCAGATTATCACATTATTGCCATGGGGGACCAACTGTGTTTCGTTAAGTACACTAAGCACCCTCTCATGATACAAAAGTCCTAACACAACGGGAGTTATCCATATCACATGAATCAAAGGTCCTAAAGCCACTAGTTCACACAATCAACCGGCACAACAAGGAGAAAGATAGGAAAAATCTTATACTACAACATCCTCCATAGTGCTACACTACCTCCCTAGGTTGCATAATACTATTAAGACTGTCAATTCAAAGCATACTGAGCAGGAAATTGCAGGGAACACGTACTTGGAGCCCTCAAATTAAAAAAATTGGACAGTGGACTAGGCTCCAAGCACACGCATACAACCAAATATTCACACGCGTATATAATCGAACATCCCCCACACTTAAGCACGACATTGTCCTCAATGGAGGAAAGATAAGGAGGGTAGAACGAAGTTACCAGATTAAGTGTGAATAATAGTGGACGGTGCAGGCGGTGCATTCCAGGAGGAGAGAGTTGTCGGAACACAGACACCACACAAAATCTCACAAAGTTTGAGTTATTGACTCTAAAATCAAAGAACAAAACTAACTCAACCGAAGCGAAATAGAAAAATAAATACAAACCGACTGGTTGGGTTGCCTCCCAACAAGCGTTTCTTTCATATCGTGAGCCAGACGGTGGCTCCTAAGTTCCGGTCCACCCCAAAACCTCTTTGAAGTTGAGGTTCTCATCGATGAGGTGGCGTCTCAAGTCACAAGCATGTGGTATGACAGGTAATGAAGGCTCGTGCACTTGATGCAAATGAAGTCTCCACCCTCGAGACCTCTTATTCCCTTCTCTCGTCTCATTGCCCAAAACCAGATATACCAGCATCAACTGACCACCATCGCATCCACCAAGAGGGAACGATGTCGATGTGGCTATGTCTGGCGAAGAGACACTGCAAATGGGTCCTTGCCAAACAGTTCCTCGGAATTTGGTGGAGATACCACATTTAACTCATGGCCAGTGCAAGCCTCTTCCACCTAAACTTCGTTCTCATTCTAGACGCCAATTGCTTATTCAATCCCCTTGCTTCTTCAGAATGAGGTCTCCCCCCTTGGAATAGATCAAGAACTTCCTCCACGACTTATTTCCTCATCCTTTCTCGCTCTTCTTCTTCCACCACAGATTGGAGAGCAAGTCGCCAAGCAATTTCTTTGATGAGATTATCTTGCATCTCCTCACTCATGCCCACCTCTTCAAAATTCGATGTGGGATGTGGAAAGGTGTGGTCGGATACAAGAGTACATTCCTGATCATGATCATCACGAGAGCTCTTCGTGACAATTTTTGTATGCTCCACAATGTCCTCGGGAACTTTTTCATCCTCCTCCTCTTCTTGTATGGTAGTAGAAAGGTTGTATTGAGCAAGTCGTGCACATGCTTGCTCAATGCCCTCTATCTGCTTCTTTATGCTCAGGAGGGTCTCCTCTGTTTCACGGTTGGATAACTCAATTTGGGCAATGGTCGGGATATGAAGATTCATCTCGGGAAAGGATCTCTCAGGTACTCGAGCAATCTGCTCCACGAGAAGCCTCAAGTGATAGTTTGGATCTGGCTGTACAGTGTAGCATGGCTCTGCCGGATGGCCCGTAAAGGCCACCATGGCTAACTCCAGCTCCGTTGACCCTTCTAGTTGTGGGAGGAATTCTTCTTGATAAGGAGATTGTTCTTGAAATGCCCAGGGATCTGATTATTCTTCGTAGTAGGGGGTGGTTGGTATTGAAACCCGAATTCCTAATCTTCTACTCCTTGATTGCTCCAGGAAGTCTCGGGGTAATACCACTCGGATGGTGGTTGATACCCCCAATGGTTGGAGAAGCCATGAGGATCCATGTTTCAGATCTGCAACAACAAAAACAAAACAGCCAAGTGAAAAGCAAGGGTGGAAAATAAAAGCAAAATGCAAAACTAACAAACTTCTGCCTTTCCTAATAATCTAGAAAGTCCCCGGCAACGGCGCCAAAAACTTGACTTGCTACGACACAACTCCTAACAATGGCCAAGTGTAACCAATGAAAGGGACTGCAGTATAGTGGCACAAGTAATAAATATCAAATCCACGGGTCTCTAGAGTTGCTATTATCAGCTTCAGTTCATTATCTAGCAAACCAGATTTAAGATTGATTTACTAAACTACTCTACTAACTAAACTAAGGTTAAACTACTAATTACAGGTTGGAAACTCACTTAGGTATGATTCCCCCTCGCTCCTCAATTAGTTCCAAGTAGTAATTCCCTTTGGTTGATTCACTGTTGATTAGACTACGGAATATCCGAAAATAGCTTGGAATCTTTTAAGTGACCAAACCCTCTTAGACAGACTATTCGGTAGACGACTAGCCTTCATCGGATAGAATGCTAAGGCAATTAACACAAATCTCCGGGGATAGGTTCAGGTCCTTAAGCCTACTAACTTAAGAATTATCTTAAGTCATTCTTATTGGTTGATGAAAATTTAGGCAGTTAATAGATTGTTAGTAGTTATTGACGGTTAAGAATAATTAGGGTATGAATGATATTAATTAATTAAAAAATTAAAAAGCCAATAATTAGCATTGCACTCATCAATTACCCCCAATCCCTCTCAATTGGCGCCCCACGCCCTTGCCATTGTGAAGGATGTCAAAAGCCACAAAACCCACCGCCACAAGCTTTTCGTCGCCGACGGTGGTTCTTTTTTTGGCTGTCGCTTCGATACTTCCAGCGACCACCACCAGGCGAGACTCTGCTGATTTTCCTCCTCACGAGTCAACCCCCTCCGTGTTCATGGATCTTTTCCCGTCCGAGGCGTTGGTGGATACGGGGATGTCATCGAGGCTCATTCACGGTGGAGCTCTGGATGGTGGTTCCCACTCAGTGATATGTTGTTGCGCACGTTGTGAGGTTTACGATAAAAAATGATGAGAAATCGTTAACAATGATGGATAAAAATTAATTACATACACGCTAAGAATGACATTGTAAATCGTTAATAATTGATTGCAAAAAGTTAATAATATCATTAGAAGTCATTGTAAAAGCCATGATTGACTAGTTATGGACATAATGTGAAAACATGAATCATTAATAAAGATATTGTAAATCAATGATAAAATTATTCAAAGTGTTAATAATAATATGACATAACTTTAATAGTTACTTCTTGATGATGAAAACATAAGTTATAGGCTTCACATTATTATTCAAGCTATTAATAATAATGTGCCAATTATTGTTAACATTTTTGTTTTAGTTTTGAATGAAATACAATATTATTTTGAATGGGATACATGATGTTATTTGAACATTATTAATAATTTTATGTTGGTTTTCAACAAAATTCAGTTTCATGATCAATGAGTTGCTCATTCATTATTAACGGTCTTCAATATTCGTATTATCGGCTTGATGTCATTTTTCAATGATAAATACATCATTGTTAATATTATTGTTTTAGTTTTGAACGAACTACAACATTTATATGTATGTTTTGGATGATATATGGAATTGCAAATGTTAATAATTTTATTAAAAGTTGCCACGGGAAGAGAGTGTAGACATTCTGAATTTTGAATTTCCTGTTTTAAAGCTTTAAATATTAATTACGAATTTCCATTTCAATTCCAAATTTCATTAACTATTAAATAGTAATATTTAATTAATATACCTTATTTGCACTTTTAGGTAGTTAGACCTCACTTTCTCTCTCCTTCTCTTATTGGCCAATAAAAACTTAAGAAACTCCTTAAGTCTAAGACTTAAGGACATGATCCAACCCGAAATCTCCGCTACTTGGAACGAATTTCAATACAAAGTAACGAATTGACTGACTCTTGCACAACCAATTCACTACTATCAATCAAGGACGCTCTCTTAACCTAATCAGATTCTATCTATCATAGGCTAAAGCAGAAATCAAGAGAATTTGATCAGAATTCAATTGACTCAATAAATCATGCCTCAATCGATTATAATCAAACAATATAGCATTTAGAACTTCATACAAGAAAGATCCTAACACATGGAACTAGGGTTCCTCAAGACCTAAGTGAAGGGAAGTTACTCAATAGAGAAGAGAGAGACTGCAGAAATCTGATCTGATCTAGATCTTCAATGTCCATCTCCAAGCTTGATTCCCGAGCTCCAATGGCGAATAAATCCTCCAAAATAGCTCCAAGAATGTTCCCAAATCGCTCTCTCTAGGGTTCGTCCCTTGGGTGTTTGGGAACCAAAACCCAGCTCTCCCCCTCAAAAATCACAGAAAACGTACTTAAACCATAGCAGGGGGCAGAAACACGGTCTTTTTCCAAAGCCCGTATTTTAGCCTTTCCCGTGTTTCTTCTCGGCACTAAAAATACGAGCACGGGAGGGGTAAACATGGTTGTATTTCTCATGCCCGTATTTCTTCCTTCGCTTTTGTTTAATGCTTTGTTTCTCCCTCATTCGGACTCTGAATCAGTCGCCGTTAGATCCCAAACTCTCGTAGTCTTGTCCTCTCTCTTTTCATGAAAAGCTTCGATGATTCTTTATCCATAATATGAGGTAGAATTCCATTCTTTCTCAGGTCATGCTCGAGTTTCTTCTCCCTAATTGCCAAATGATCGCCGATTGACTTGAAACTTGCGCCTATGCTTCACTTTACTTGCTAGGACATGAAATGTGGCAAAGGAACCTAAACTAGCATAAAATAGGCCAAAGTATGATAAAAACCAAGCTGAAAAATCAAGGAATGATGGACAAAAACATGTAAAACACAATGTTATCAGTTTGTCATTATAAATTTGGTGAGCATGTTGGAGATGTATTTGGATTGATTAATAAATGTCCCATGTTCAGTTTGTTGGATTTGAAGACCAAGAAAGGATTTTAGTTCACCCATCATGCTCATTTCGAAAACAGTTTTCATTGAGTCACATAATTCGGTGCACTTTGGTGGACTAGTAGAGCCAAAGACAATATCATCAACATATATTTGAACTAAAATTAGATCACTTGATGTTCTTTTTATAAACAGAGTTTTATCAACCATGCCCTAATTAATTTTTTGATAGAAAATATGTAAGACGATCGTACCAAGCCCGGGGAGCTTGTTCGAGACCATAAAGAGCTTTTCGATGTTTAAAAACATGATAAGGGAATTCGGGATCAACGAAGCCTGGGGGTTGCTCTACATAAAAATCTTCTTGAATAATGTTGTTCAAGAAAGCACTTTTAACGTCCATTTGATAGAGAGGAAAATTCACATAGCATGCAAAGGCACAGAGAAAGCGAATAGATTATATCCTAGCAACAGGAGCAAAAGTTTCATCATAGTCAATTCCTTCTTCTAGTGAATATCCTTTAGATACTAGTCTACATTTGTTACGACTTATAAATCCGTCTTTATTTGATTTGTTACGATAAACCCATTTGGTTCCGATGCCAGGATGGTTAATAGGCTTATGAACTAGATCCCACACATGCAAATGTTCAAATTGAGCTAGTTCCTCAACCATAGAGAAAACCATTATTCATCTTGAATAACTTCTTTAAAGTTTTTAGGCTCAAATTGGGACACGAAAGCAAATTGGCCAGGCATATACTTACCTCGAGTACGAAGTCCATCATTAATGTTACCAATGATTTGAGTAGAAGGATGGCACTTCTGAATGTGTGTTGGAGCTGTCTGAGTGGCTGTTGGATCTATGATCTCAGTCGAGTCTTCTTCAGGAGAGTTTTTCAGAGTCAGGAAGAACGGCAGGAGTGGAGATTTGGGCAGTAGTCTCCTGATTTGTTTCAACTGCATGTGTTGTAACAGTTGAAGGAGGCACCAGTTGAGAGTTTTCATCAGAGGCTGAAGCGATGGTTGTTTCGCGGGGAAGGTTTGTCATCTCTGCAAAATAAAAAACCTCTGCATCTGGTTCACCAGGCTGGAGAGCTGAGTTAGTGTCATTAAATACTACTTGCACGGTTTCCTCAACTCGTTGGTTTTTTTTTGTTGAAGACCCTAAAGGCTTGGCCTTTGATAGAGTATCCTAGGAAAATACTTTCATCGGACTTGGCATCAAATTTGCCTAATTGGTCATTGGTATTAAGACAGTAGCATTTACACCAAAAAGAATGAAAATAGGAAATACTAGGTTTCCTTCCTTTAAAGAGTTCATAGGCTGTATTGTTTAGATGTTTTAGAATTAAAACTCGATTACCAATATAGCAAGTAGTGCTAACAGCCTCAGCCCAAAAATACTTAGGAAGACCATACTCAAGTAAAAAAGTTCTATCACATTAAATTAAGGTTCAATTTTTTTCTTTTCACAAACCCATTTTGTTGGGGTGTACGAGAGGAAGAGAAGGTATGATTGATTCCTAAGGAATCACATAACTTCTCAAACTCATCAGAGATGAATCGCCACCATTGTCACTTTTAATAGTAAGGATTTTCTTACCGAAGGTAAGAGTAAATGTTTGGAATTTAAAAAAGGTTTCACTCTTATACGCAAGAAAATACACCCAAGTATATCGAGAAAAGTCATCAACTAGTAAAAATGCATAATTCTTGCCCCCTAGACTTGAAACATAGCACATACCAAAGAGATCCATATGAATAAGTTCGAAGACTGAGGAGGTATTAATGCCAGACTTGGGTTCGAAAGATCGTTTAGTATGTTGGCCTTGAACACAGATATGACAGAAAAAATCAGACTTGTCATTTAGGGAAGGAGTACCACAAACCAACTCAGATTTAGACAATCGGGACATAATAGATAGACTAACATGACCTAACTTTCTGTTCCATAGGAGTTCCAATTGAGAGGCAGCTACGAAGCATATTTCACTAGAGTGATCTAATGTATGAAAATTTATAACATACATATTGTTTTGACATTTACCAACAAATAGAATTTTATGATCTTGTGAGCTTTCAACTACGTAACGAGAAGCTTCAAAAACTACTCTATAACCACTGCTACACAGTTGACTTATAGAGAGTAAGTTGTGTTTTAGACCTTCGACCAACAAAACGTTATGAATGATAGAAAAAGGTTATTGTCCTATAGATGACCAAAGACAACCTTACCACCATTTTGAGGAGAGTGTGAGGAAAAAAAATGTTTTGTGCCAGTCATGTGATGTGAGCAACCACTATCCACATACCAGTGGGGCTCGTCATTCATGTCTGGGTCAAATGTGGCTGTTTTGAAGGCAAGTTCAACAGTAGAGTGAGTAGAGTTACCTTCTACGTTCATGGCATAGGCCATGAATGCTTCCTCGTCTACTTGATCATCATCTGACTCGGAATCATAGTCACTCCAAGAAGCCATCATGGCTTTTTCTTTGGCTTTGAGAGTGAGAGGACAATGAGCACGAATGTGCCCTGGTTGTCCACACTTGTAGAAGCCTTGACGTTCCTTAGTCGAAGTACCTGTATCCACATCTTTGATCTGCTTATAGGGCAGCCTATCTTTGAAACTAGAGTGAGTTCTAACCGTGAATGATAACTAACCTCACTAAATGATACTTTGTTAACAGGGAATTTCATACATGTAATGTAAATGCACAATTGTACAACTAAATAATAAAATCGTACTGCGATCTGCAACAGCATAGCGCCGGTACTTTCCTAGTCTTTTTAAAGGGGGGAGAATTAGTAAGTTAAGATCACCAAGGAATCGAATAAATAACCAAATGTTGTGATGGAGCAACTGAAAGAGTTACTTGCCACCTCAACCTTTCTCCCAGCTCTCACATCCACCATCCTCCTCCTCCTATCCATAAGCTTATTGATCCGCAAAGTGACATCCTCCTCTTCTGCGGTGCGGCCGCCAGGGGCATGGAGGCTCCTAGTCATATGGAACCTCCACCAGCTGGTCTCTAGCCTCCCCCACCAGCGCCTACGCCCCTTTGCTCGCAAACACGAGCCCGATGTGCTGAGCCTAGCTCCAGATGGGAGAGCTACCACACCTTGTGGTCTGCTCCAGCCAGGCGGCCGGAGAAGTGATGAAGACTCACGACGTAATTTTCGCGTCGCGGCCATCGCACATGGTGATGTACGCGGGGAGCGACTTGGTGTTCACCGTGTACACGGAGCCCTACAAGCACCTCCTCAAGGTTTGCGTCTCGGAGCTGCTAGGGGCGAGTCGGGTCAAGTACTTTTGTCCCGTACGGGAGGCCGAGATGGCCGATTTCGTCGCCAGCCTCTCCCTGGAGGCGGCCGCGGGGGAGGCCGTGGACATCGGCAAGGAGGCGTTCTGGCTGTCGACTCGGTGCTGGGGAAGGCGATGGAGCTGGACGATGGGTTTTTGAAGATGGTGGAGAATGTTTCCGATATTCTTGGAGGGTTCAAGGTGTCCGACCTTTTCCCGTCGATAAAGTTTCTGGCGGTGGTTAGTGGGTACAAGGGCAAACTCAGGAAGATGCATCATGCATGGGGAGATGGAGTCGATGCTGGACGAGATCATTGACGAGCGTAAGGAGAAAAGAGCCGCGGCGAAATCTAGAGGAGGATCAGTTGACCGTGATGATCTGTTGGATGTTCTTTTGAATCTCCAAGAAAGTGGGACCCTCCACTTCAGCTTGACCATGGAAAACATCCAAGCTGCCCTGCTGGTAAGTGTCACTCTGCATCAATTAATGATTCTGAAACCGTATCATGCACCTACTAAAATACAAATAAGTATATGAGTGATGAAAGATCAGAGAGTACTACGGAAAGCACAGGAAGAAGTTAGGCAAGTGTACAATGGAAAATCTAATGTGAATAAATCTGGCCTCCACGAACTCAAATACTTGGACTCGGTGGTTAAAGAAAGTCTAAGGTTACACCCTCCGGTCCCTTTGTTGGTTCCTAGAGAGAGTCGGGAGAAGGTTGAGATTTGTGGGTACGAAGTTCCGGCTAAGACCAAAGTCATAGTCAATGCTTGGGCGATTGGGAGGGATCCCCAATATTGGAAAGAGCCAGAGAGGTTTTATCCTGAGAGGTTCCTCGACAATTTGATTGATTACAAGGGAAACGATTTTGAGTTCATCCCGTTTGGAGCAGGAAGAAGGATGTGTCCTGGAATGCATTACGCGTCAACTTTTACTAAGTTTGCCTTGGCTAATCTGCTCTATCATTTTGACTAGAAATTCCTTCATGAAATGGAGCCCGAGAATTTAGATATGACTGAAATTTTTGGACTTACTATGAGGAGAAAATCCAGTCTATTCTTGATCCCTGTGAGTCATGATGCCATGGTTTCATAATTGATGTGATCCATTTGCCATAATGGGAGTTTATCAATTTTATGATCCCTGTCAAGCATCTTACATTTCTGTTATCGTACTCGCTGTATATTCTTTTTGGTCTTATATATTTTGTGTTTTGGCTTAAAATAAAGGAAGAGGATGTAAGTAAGCAGAATCCTAACAAACTTCGGCAAAAGAAAATCTCCCACAACAATTTAAGTATTGAGACCAACTATAGTTCTCAACATGAGATTAGAGCCTTTGATAACCGAGAAGCCGTATCTTCGAATCCCAATGACCCCATCTGTCAAGCACACAAGATCTGCTATAGAATATGGGCCAGATTAACCTAGTAAATAATCATGATCGTATTGCCTCTCGACCATTCAAATCTCACTACTCGATCAGTGATGATCTTGTTCTTTGCTTCAAAACCAAGATGTGGGCTATAGGTAGTAAAGAGAGACTATGTATAGGCATAGCTCATTTCCGAAAAAATGTATAGGCAAAGCTTCCTCTAGAATTCCCGTAGACACGTATCAGAGAGCTTGGCGACATATATAGCGGAATGAAAGGATTCACATAGATTCCTTCACTCATTGTGCTCCAATGTCCTTCCATCCATTAGTGGATCCCTCCTTCGATGGACTAGCTGACATGTGGGTCAGCCAACCAGTCATGCATGTTACAATACCCTATAGCATATGATGGCTTTCTATCTATGTATTTCCTTTGGTGTGCACTCAATCAACACATGTTTCCTCGTTACAATCCACCCAAATGAACGAATATAACAATTGAAATCAAAGACAATAAACATAACGAGATGAAATCAATCAAATATGCTATATATAATCAGAAATCGACTCATACATTGTCTATGTAACCTTTAGGGTTTTAGAACCTACAAAACTATCAAACTAGCCAATCATGGGGACGCAATATAGGAAGTACATTGATGACACTTTATATATAGTGTTTGTCACTCCCATTTTTTATACATTGCCCTTCTATCAAAGCATCTTTAGTCATTTCTCTAGTATTTCTTAATTAAATCAAAATTATTTGATCAATGAGCCTTTAATAGACTTAGGATATATTTTGTACTCTTTAATTTCTTCTTGGTATGTTTTTGATGGTTTTGAAGTTACAAAGAAGCCTAAGGAAGTTTGGATGAAGTATTAAACAACTCTGGAGGACCGAAGGTGCTATAAAGAGAAAATTATGGAGCTTTCGTGTTAAATATGAGGTCCAATGATGGAAAAGTCTACTAGAAGGTGCTATATGAAACTAAGACAAACCCAATAGAGGAAGACTTAGTCCAAGCTAAAGAAGAAACAGTGGCGGCCTAGCATCGGGTCCAACCGCTGTTGGAGGAGACCTGGTCAAGACGCGTCCAAATCTTCAAAAGAGGTCATCCATGGGCCAAGGAGTCAAGCCCACAAAGAAAAAGGATGAGCGGCCCTAACCTTCTTCAAATTTTTAGCCGAGTTTCTCCGTTATAAATAGAGAGCATGGCTCATTAGTTCGCGAAGGCTACACAAACATACAAACACCTTTGTACTCTGCTAGACTAAAAGCCTAGCTATCGTAAGAGAGTGTGCAGCTAAGGAGATATTGTCATCATCGATGGTGGTACCCTCCTCTTCTATGTATCTAATTCGAACTAGATTGCATGAGGATGTAAACTCGTTTACCTTTATGTGAATGAATGTTATGATTTTATGTCATGCTTGTTTTATCTCTATGAATTTTGATGCTCGTGATGTGTGTATGGATGCCTAGTCTTTGATGCCTATATGATTATAATTGTTTTTTATATAGTATAAATGCTTCTTTATCATCAATGTTTTCGGTTCTATGATATGCTACTTGACTCGCTAAAATACAACACCTAACATGGCCAAGTGTAACCAATGAAAGGGATTGCAGTATAGTGGCACAAGTAATAAATATCGAATCCACGGGTCTCTAGAGTTACTATTACTCAGCTTCAGTTCATTATCTAGCAAACTAGATTAAGGATTGATTAACTAAACTACTCTACTAATTACAAGTTGGGAACTCACTTAGGTATGATTCCCCTTAGCTCCTCAATTAGGTGAAAGTTGCAATTACCTTTGGTTGATCTACTGTTGATTAAACTGCAGAATATCCTAAATTAGCTTGGAATCTCTTAAACTCACCAAGCCCTTTTAGACAGAATACCCGGCAGGCGACTAGCCTTCATCGAGATAGACTGCTAAAGCGATTCACACGGATCTCCACTACTAGAATGAATTCCAGTACAAAGCAGTGAATTGATTGACTCTCGCACAACCAATTCACCACTATCAATCAAGGAAGCTCTCTTAACCTAATTAGATTCTATCTATCATAGGGTAAAGCAGAAATCAAAAGAAGATGATCAGGCTTCAATTGACTCAATAAATCATGCCTCAATCGATTATAATCAAACAATATAGCATTCAAAACTTCATACAAGAAAGATCCTAACACATGGAAATAGGGTTCCTCAAAACCTAAGTGAAGGGAAGTTACTCCATAGAGAAGAGAGAGACTGCAGAAATCTGATCTAGATCTTCAATCTTCATCTCCAAGCTTGATTCCCGAGCTCCAATGGCAAAAAAATCCGCCCAAATAGCTCCAAGAATGTTCCCAAGTCGCTCTCTCTTTCTCTAGGGTTCGTCCGTTGGGTGTTTGGGAACCAAAACCCAGCTCTCTCTTTCCTTTGGCTTGAATCTGCCTCAAAAACCCAATTCTGGGCAAAACACGGTCGAGGACACGGATGTGTTTTACTTTTGCCCGCCCGTGTATTGCCTCCCGCAGCCCTCACGACACGCCCTTGGCAGTAAAAACACTAGCGGGGGCCAGATAAAACACGGTCGTGTTTTTAGGGTAGTCTGCCCGTGTTTTTACTGCCCAACATGTTCCCCTATATTCAATGCTTCTTTTCTCCCTTGTCCGGACTCTGAATCAGTCGTCGTTTGTTCCCGGACGCTCGTAGTCTCGTCCTCTTTCTTTTCATGACAAGTTTGCATGATTCTTTGTCCACAAATGATGTAGAAATCCATTCTTCTTCAGGTCATGCCCGAGTTTCTTATCCCGAATCGCCAATTGATATCCGATTGACTTGAAACTTGCGCCTAGACTTTTCTTCGACGCTTGGGACCTAAAATGTGACAAAATAGCACAACCCAGCATAAAATAGGCCAAAGATGCAAGACTAGGAGTCACAAACGGAGAAGAAATAAGGGTGCAAACACGTGCAAATACATCGTTATCACTACTATATGCATTGTGCTTAGTATTTTCTAGGTTGTCAAGAAATGACCATCTAGTGATACCCCTTGATAATGCACGAGTATAGATGGAATGATTAACTATCTATACCTTGAGTAGTATCAATGCCTGATTGTTAGATCATCGATGCTATAGACAATCGATTATGGTCATAGAGGCCCACACTTCATTATTTGATATCATAACTTTCTTGTTCTTCATTAATTAGATGATGGCATGTAGTGAAAGCACGCATCATGGATTCACACCAGAGAAATTGAAAAGTAAGTCACCAAATGCCTCGATCGAGATACCACAATGATTGTCAACCATTCATTCGATGGAGATTTCATAACAATGCCGAGAGTACAATGCCAGGAGCATTTCGCCACATTAGCTAGGAAGTCCAAGAACTGGTCCAAGTGTCCATCAATGATCAAACAATTGAAAGCTGCTACAGGAAGGGAGGATGATGTTGCCACCCTCTATGCATACATGAAGGTGCTGACCAGCAGCTCAAGAGAGCATCAATGGAGTAAAAAAAAAAAATGGACCGGTAGCATCCTTGTTCATCCGTGAAGCACGTGGAGAAGAAGGCCATGAAAGATTCGAATACTATAGCCAAAGAAGGGCTAGGACATGGTGATGTCAACAAATCAAGGCTATCAATCGAGAGCTCAACAAGGGATCTTCTTGTAAAATATTCAACCAATCTCGCATACCGTATGGTCAATGGCCTGCTCAAGGAGGGAAGAAGCCCGAGGATTATCCCAAAATCACCTCTACCAATGCACTCTATGTTCGTGAGGAACAAATGCAGAAGAAATCAGGCCCACCTGGATTTGGCAATCAAACTCATTATAAGGTGCAAGGAGAAGGTGTATCCAATCCGCAACCCACCAGATTAAAGAAGCTGGAAGCAACAATGATAGGACTGCAAATGAGTTGCAAGAACATCGAAAGACAATTTTCACTCCTCATTGATGCCCAACCACAAACCCTCAAAGCAACTTCTCGAACAACACAGAGAACAATCAAAAGTAGTAGGAAACAAAATTCATCTCGACAAGGATGAGAGAGGCCAAAAATTTACCGAGCATGATAAAGGTAGAAGAGAAGAAAGGAGCTTTTGGAGGAGTAGAAGTGGCAGTGTCTATATTGGATAAGATAATTTCCATGGAGGATCTTAAAGGAAAGCTAGAGATTTTCATGGAAGAAGACAGCATGGTCGAAGATAAGGAGACTACGATCAAGAACACCGGCCCATTGGTGTTGCATAGAATTTGTCCTAGTTAATGAAGCTAGCTCAAATGGCACTAAAGATAGTCGGTACAAGCTAAAGATGATGCTAGAGAAGATTGATGAGCTGGAGTATGAGACATAAGAAGAGTATCAGGAGTTCATCAATCATCATCAACCTAATGGATTCAACTATGATAAAACACTTGCAATGGGAAGGGGAGATGAAGGTGAAGTGAAACCTGAACTTGAAATCAACTAAATGGGAACCTCGTTGAGCCTAGCTCAAAGGCATAATAGAGAAAGCGCTCGATGGGAGACTTCCCATATCTGGCGTCAACCTTGATGATGTTAAATAAAAGTGTTCACGCGGAGACAACCTAGATTTATCTTTTGAATCCTTCCCAAACATCGATCGAAGCTTTGCACTACCCATGCTTTCTTCACTCGAGTCCTCGAATTTAGAAACGATCAATACCAGCACATTTAGGGCCACATTTCAAGGGGTCGGTGTAGAGTTTGTCATTTTCCATGTTAGTAGCTTGGGAAATCGCGAAAAGACCACTGTATAAATAATAATGGCACTAATATCATAATTAGACATTACTATTTTGTCAAAGAATAATTCTTTGATCATAAAATTAGTAAGAAAAAGGAATAATTATTTTAATTAAACATTATTTATTTTTCAGTTCAAATTCTAAACATTATTTAGTTTGTCAATAAAAAATAAATATAATTTATTTATTAATTCTATAATTAACATGTACAATGATACTTATTCAAAAGTATTAATATTGATGTGATATGAAATTATTTTTAGTATTTAAATTTACTAATATATTATGTTTAGTGTTTAAATTTAGAAACAAATATTGTTCCTTTGCTGCTCAAATGATGATTTTTGCGACGATTTAATATTTAAAAAAAAAGGAACCATGTCGCAAGTTATATATCTTGCAGGTACGTGTACTTTTTCCTTATTTACTTTGATCTATGCCTATATTGACTTGAAAAACTGTTAGAAATATCGAGTTGGTGGGCATTGTGCTTTTAATGTAGGTATTTACTAGTGAAATATGAACATATTGTAGTAATTTGTTATTTTTGTCGATTGACTTTAAATGCATATTACCGGCCAGGTGTTGGAGATTATAGCAGCTCCATGTTGAGCTATTAAGGCATAGGCAACAATATTTTGGGTTCTACTCATGATACGTACATAGAGTTTTGTGTAGCAGCTACCTGTTTAGTAAAATGTTAAATTACTTAAGTTTTGTGAACAAGATTGTAGAAAATAACAAATGAAATGATTTTTTTTCTGCGACGGGTACTTCCGTGGCTAAAGATGTTCATTTCTTTGCATTTGAAATGGTGGTTGCGGGTGGGTGTAAGCATGATGCTCCTACTCCCAGCAATTTGTTATTTTCTCTCTAATTTAAATTAATCAACTAGCTAATTGACACAAGACATGCAGGTCCGCCCTTGATTCCCATATCATATGCTTCATGGGCTGGATCAAGACAGGTTCCAAATCAAAGCAACTAGTTAACAGATACAATTATTAGATAGGACGAAAATTATTGTAGGAGATAATATAAGTAAGTCGAGCAGGATCAAACAATATATTCCCATACATATGCATCGTGTGCTGGATCAAGACAGGTTCCAAATCAAACCAATTTCAACTCATAAACTCTTGTCATTTCGAGTATGATGCAGTACTGGATGAGCATATTCTTATTACCTCTGGAAGTGTTTAAGGAAATAGAGATTCAGTTTCTATGGGAAAGCTCTGCACGAGAACTTAGCCAAAGCAGGCAGGGGGTTTGGGGATGAAATCTCTTAGAGTATAGAACCTTGCTTGCACTAAATATGTCTGGAATGTTTCGGTTAAAAGAGAATCCTGGTGGAGAGCATGGATTTATAAATATAAGATGAAAACTTTATCTTTCTGGGACCTTTTAATTAATCCGTAGCAGTTGTTTATGGATATGTACGAAGATCTTAAAGACCAGGGATAAAGTGGGGCATCTAATTACTTGCTGGAACATACACTTGTTACCATTAGTTGGCTGGTTATAAGGACATATTAATTTTTTTTTTAATGGATGCAGTGCATCTCAGCCTTTATTCAAAACCAAACGGGGTTCAGAGAGCCCCTGACAATCGTACATAATGAAATTACACAAAGTGGGATCAGAACAGGAGATGAGATGATAACCCAGAGGCAACAGATGCCCTCTACTAGCAAGATGATCAGCACATTTGTTCCCTTCTCGAAAAATATGGGAAACAACAACTTCCCATTGATGAGTGAGCAGCTCTTTGAATCTCTGGATAATGGCCGCCTGTTGATGATCTGGTGAGTTCAAGCTTCTAAGGAGCTGAACCGCACAAAGAGAATCAAGCTCCACTATGACACGTCTGAAACCCGTGTCCCAAGCCAACTGCAGCCCCTCTACAACGCCTCTCAACTCAGCCCGGGTGATAGAGCAGCTCCCCAGGTTAATAGCGTACGCTGCAAGGCAGCGCCCAATATGATCTCGAATCAGGCCATCGGCAGCTGCATGACCTGACTCAGTATGGACAGAGCCGTCGGAGTTGAGAGTAACCCACTCGGGAGGTGGCGGCTTCCAAGAGATCTCCACCTCCGTTCTCATGAGCAAACGAGGTTGGTGAATGAGCCTGTCTTTGTCCAAGGCATTCCGCACGACATTAATCCATGCCCGAACGCGCTGTATAAAGGCTGCAGTGGTCGTGATCTTGCCTGCGAAGACTCGATCATTCCTGGTCCTCCACAGGGACCAGCAGACAATGCCGAACTCCAGACTAGTGAGGTCCTGTCGTACATGATTCAGAATCCACTCCTGCAGTTGGGATCTGAAAAGCCGATGGTGGTCAGAAGGCTGAATGAACTGCATCCAAGTTAACCTGGAAAACTCGCAGTCTCGTAACACATGCAAGACTGTTTCGGCGGCCGCTTTGCACTGGGGGCAGATGTTCGTGGTTGATAGATGCCTCCTGTGTCTTTCAACGTTGGTGATGAGGTGCTCCCTTGCTGCTAACCAGAGGAAGTGGGTGACACGGGCTGGTCCTCTCCATCGCCAAATAGAGCGCCAGTCGATGGTGTTCCTCTCCTCCTCTCCTTGACAAATAAGCTGATACGTGGATTTGACCCGGAAGCGCCCGTCATTTTCTTGTCCCCAAGTCGGGGAGTCAGCTCTGTACCCTTCTCTTGGCGGTTGAACGACCAAAACCTGCAAGACAAATTCCTCAGGCAGATGTGAGCGTAAGAGTTGAACATTCCACTCACCATCAGTAGCGAAGTGGGCCACAGGGAGGGCGGGGTCTATAGGGGGGCTTGAGTCTAACGCATGGTCTATGAGCATCTCTCCCGAGTCCACCCATCTATCCGTCCAAAAGCTTGTTTCCATCCCGTCTCTGATGCTCATTTTCATACCCAACGTCATTACTGGCCACGCCCTCCTGATACCACGCCACAGGTTGGATGTTCTCGCCATAGACTTTGCCTGCACCCCCCCCCCCCCCCGTTAACCTATTTAAAGTATTTGGCCTGCAGCACTTTAACCCACAGTTCATCGGGTTTTTTAACGAAAAGCCAAGCAAGTTTCGTTAGGAAAGCGATGTTCAGCTCATGTGCTTTTCTGAGCCCCAGACCCCCCTCTTCCTTGGGTTTACAGATGCCCTCCCAGTGGACTAGATGGACCTTCCGAGCTTCAGCAGTGGATCCCCAGATGAACCGCCAGATCCTTTTATCTATCTCATCACAGATGGAAATTGGCAGCAGAGTAGTTTGCATTGCATAAGTGGACAGGGAGCTAAGCACCAATGTCGCCAGTGTCACCCGCCCCGCCAGAGTCAGCGATTTTGCCTTCCACCCTGCAAGTTTATTATCCAAGCGATCCAAAATATATCGGAAAGTACCTTAATTGATCCGTCCATCGAGAGAAATTGAAGATGTGGGGCAAGATCTCTGATGATGGTTGTGTACTTTTTCCTAACGAGAAATTGAGAAAGTACATTTAGAAAAGTTATCTATTTTTTTCTTTAAAATATATATCAAAATGCATATCATTTTGAAGAAAAATATTATTCTAATTTTTCTGTGTAGAATGATTTTCAATTACTGATTAAAATGATTACGTATGATGATCTTCATCTAACTTCGTGAAACTTGTATTTGTATACAAGAATACTACTAGCATGCATGGTAGACGGCTCAAGCATCGCCCTATACCGATGAATGGGTGAGGATAGGGTAATAAACTAATAATAGATTAAGTGTTAGCACATAATAATAGCATTTTTTTGTTGATTATAAAAGGTTATAACTTCCTACCAAAATTAAAAAATAAGGTATATAACAAGGTAATACTATATTTTAAATTAAGGAGAGAGTATCGGATTTTGAATGCAGAAAAAATCCAATATCGTCACTCAATCTTTAGATTTGATCTCTGAGTAGCATGGGAGTCTCCGTGCTGAAAACCCCCAATAAATTAAAATACCCTCCCAAACAAGTTGCTGTCAGATATTTGATCTTTAGTAACAAAACGTAAAATACCCAAATTATAAGTTGCTGTCAGATTAACCATTTTTAGAAAAAAATATGTATTCCTTTTGTAGCTCCTATTCCCAGCAATTTGTTGTTTTCTCTCTTTTGGTTGTTTGTCTTGATTTATTCTAGAAACAGTAGTACGTATACATATGGTGGTTGTGAGTGTTGGTTGTTTGTCTTGATTCAAATGTTCATCTTTAGAAACAATTTGTTGCCGGATGAATCATCTTTAGAAACAATACGTGTTCATGGATGCAGATAACGTGCATAACCAGATCTGAAATTTTTACTTTTAAGTGGGTTAGATCTAAGAGATAAGAATCATTAATAGTTCTTTAGGTTTTTTCCTTTTACTTTTTTAATCGATTTTTATCTTATTTATTTTAACTGAGATTTCAATTTTTTTATCACTTGATACCAGTTTTGTTTTTAACTCGAATTTTGAAAAATTCGCATAGAAGGAACGAATTCGTTTTGATGTATTAGATCTCTACAAATTTATGTTGAACCATTTCTAAGACAAAAAGTACCATCATATACCATCCTAGTACGGGGTGGTAAATGGTGCTTTACGTTCATAAAAGGTGCTAAATGGTGGTTAATAATATCATGTATGCAATCATTTTACACTCGTATGAGTTCATACCTGCATGATACACACTCTCATAGAGGGGTATAATCTTGGCTTATATAATATATACATACCAAAACGTACCACAATGCATAATAAAATTCTAATAGATAGTTTTTTTGTTCCAAAAATAGGTCTATCGGTCTTTATAAATAGTGAAGCCAATAAAGCACTACAAGTACTATTACATTTACATCCATCTGATAAGCTAAGAAGACCGAAAAGGAAAGAGGTGCGATAACAACAAGTAGTAAATATATAGTTTGTATCGAATGGATTCGAAAACAGCAATTCAGCTCCTGGAGGCTCAGCGCCAAGTTTGGGATCACTCCTTCGCCTACATCAAGACCATGGCTGTTCAGTCCGCCATGGAACTGGACATCCCAGGTGTGGTCCAGAGCCACGGCAAGCCCATCACCGTCCGCGAGCTGGGCTCGGCCCTGAAAATCGCACCGGCCAGAACCCCTTTCCTGGCCCGCCTCATGCGGATGCTGGCCCACATGGGCTACTTCGTGGAGAATCTGAAAGACGGCGATGATGAAACAGCCACGAGCTATTCCGCAACGCTGATGTGTGGGTTTCTGGTCAAAGACAGCCCTTTCAACGCCGCAACATGGTTCCTCCTAGCCAACGACCCGATCGCGGTGGACCCGTGGCGCTCTTTCGGCGCTTGGATTCGTCAACCCCCCGCCGCCGCCGGAGATTTCCCGTTCACCCATGCTCACAACGGGAAGAAGCTGTACGAGGTGTGCAGGGATGTCCCGCGGATCGCGAAGATGATGAACGAAGGGATCGGAAGAGACATCTGGCTGTTCAGCAAGGCCCTGCTGGCCAAGTGTGGGTCCCACTTCAACGGTCTCAAGTCGATCGTGGATGTCGGCGGCCACACGGGCACGATTTCCGAGGACCTCGCGGAGGCCTTCCCGGGGATTCACTGCACCGTCTTCGATCTCGCCCAGGTGGTCTCTCCGGCTGGTGACGTGTTTCAAGAAATCCCTCCCGCTGATGCCGTCTTCCTCAAGGTAAGTTCTAGCAGGTCTTATGATACACCCTCTCACAACATGAAGAGTCATTTTTTTTCTTCTTTCAATGCATGCAGTGGGTACTGTGCGACTGGAGCGACGAATCATGTGTGAAGATACTGAAACAAGCCAAGGCAGCGGTGACGAGCAGCAACGGTGGTGGAAAGGTGATGATAGTAGAAATGGTGGCAGGGCACCAGAGCTGCAGCGATCGCGAAGCGACTGGAACACTCTTGTATCTTGACATGGTAATTATGATGACTGTTGAAGGAAAGGTAAGAACCGAACCACAGTTCGCCAAGCTCTTCTCTGAAGCTGGATTCGCCAGTTACACCATTACCCCAGTTTGTGGCCTGCGAGTCCTCATTCAACTCTATCCTTAAATTAGTACGTTACATATCTATCAAAGGTGACTAAGATGGTAAAGTATTCGAGGGTTTCGTAGCATCTACGAGCTCCCACACCTTATATACTATTTTAAGGAAAAGCCCTCTTAGCTTGCATGATGGCCATTTAGTTACAATAAAAAAATGTTGAATAATTTTACCTGTGGGTTTGCTTGCTGCGACCTTGCGTGTGTTTAGTTCCACTGCCACAGTCAATTATGTAATAGTGATGGGTAGATCTTTCACGATCTATATAAGCCCATTCCGCTCAATGAAACAATTAATAATACAGTGCGACTTGATTAGTGCTGTTCTTCGTCTGGGTTGTGGTTATTCAACTTTTACTCTCATCTTAATATGACCTCAATGAACCCATCATTTATAATAGGAATACATAGTGAGATATATCTATTTAGACTTTGAATTAAATCGAGATTTGGGTATGATACTATACCGTAATCTCTAATGGATAAACGTTAGGTCCCAATTCTCTAAACTTAAATTCGAAGTTCAATTTAATACAAAATATTAATTGACCGTTGAGATCGGTCGGAGCTCAAGAAAGAAGATCTAACATTCACATCACATTGAGTATGGTATATGATCGTTAGATATACTTTTCTGAGCTCCGGCCAATCTCAACGGACAATTAACATTTTTTTAAAAAAATTGAACTTATAGTTTGAGTTTAGAGAATCAAGCTCTGGGTTTATCTATTAGAGGTTAGGGTATAGTATCATACCCCTAACTCAATTTAATTCATGGTCTAGATAAAAATATCTCATTAGAAGTACCTGGAGTATATATTTAATTTTGTTATAAACAAGATTCCAGAAAGTGCTAGGCGTAAGGCGAGGGTTGAGGCTCTGCCTTGCGGTTAGCATGCTTATGCTTTGCCTAGGTGTGTCTAAAAGTTACATGTAAACGTAGAATAATATCTCCCACTTGCTAGAATCACAACTTTATGAGCCAAATATCATTGCATATATCTCTCATTTCTAAACTTTCATAAAAAACATATGTCAAAACATAAAACATAGTATGGAGAAATGGGTAGTAATAAGGAAGAAGCTAGAAAATAGCGAAGCATATTGAGACGAAGAAGAGCAATAAAGAAAGAAGAAACAACTCTAAAGATGGTCATCTTTAACTATATCCTAGCCTAACTATAGACAAATCAAGACCGTCCTCCCTAGTAGCATATCATAAGGAAGAAAAAAGATATCATGATATCATTTTGAGACACAACTCAATCTTGACTAGGCACCACCGAGGTCTCAACATGTTTGTGACGCCTTCTCCGGTGCTTTTGGCCTAGGCAAGGCGTTGTCCATCTAACTTGCGTCTAGGCGCGTTTTTTAGAACCATGGTTATGAGGATGAGTTATCTTATTTTAATAATTCCTATGACGATTGTCTTTCTATTGTAACTAATTTATGATGAATGGTTGAGATTAACTTAAACGAAATTCAGTAAAATTTTGGTCATCCCTCTAATGCTCCAACTGTAAATAATATGATCTGCTTGGGTTATGACAATTACATATCTTTTTTTTTTACGAAAAAGCCTATATTATTTCACTAAAGGGTTGAAATAGTAAAAGAGTCAGCTAATAGCTGTGAAATCAAGAAAATGGGTGTCTAGAATCTCATACTTGAGTTTCATCTCACCTACATAGTGTATGGGCCATAAGATGAGCAGCTTTGTTGCTGGCCCGACCCGAGAACACTACCTGGACTGAGCCCAATTCCAGGATCCTCTCTCTCACCTCATCGCATTTCATTCCTTCCTCCGTCAACCCCATTTCCTCCTTCTCGATCTTCTAAACTGCACTCAAGCATTTTGTCTCTATGACACAAGGACTGAAGCCGTTTTCCACAGCCAAATCGATCCCCCATCTTATTACTAAACATTCTGCCATCTTCAGTGACCACTGGATATGGCTTCGTCTCACCGCTGTGAGGCATAAATTTCCTTCCTTATCCCTTACCACCAGACCAAAATCAGATCCCTCTCCCTCAAAGCATGCAACATCAACATTCAACTTGAATTCAACCGTTGAAAGAGGTTTCCAACGATACTCCCGCTTCTCCTGGTCGTTCGTCTTCATCTGTTGGTATTCCAGGTACTCTAAGAGCCATCGCTCTGCTTTACCAAAAATCTCGAATTCTTCCAGTTTCTTTTTATTCCATAACTGACTATTCCGTTCCTCCCAGATGAACCAAAGCACTACGAGAAATTGCCCGATTTGGTCGATGGAGACCTTCGCATGGAGCTCTGCCATCCAATCCTCATAGGTGAGATTCTGCTCTACTTCGAACATCTGTGTGAGTGAACTAGGGCCCCAGATCCTTCGAACCCATCCGCATTCTTGAAAAATATGCTTCTGGGTTTCCTTTAGCCCACAAAAAGGCATTCATCACATCCTCAATCGATCCGATTAACAATGTTTGCTCCCTTAGGGAGAACATTTCTTATCCACCTCCACGCAAAGATCTTAACCTTGGGGGGAATAGTCAATTTCCAAATACGATCTCAGTCTATAGGTGTATAGAGTTCACCTACTTCGTCTTCATGTCTATTGAACCAATGGTAGTAAGCCAACTTGACTGAATACCTCTCTGACTTTTCAAAGACCCATATTCGTTTGTCTTCAGCAGGTTTTCCGGGTATTGGAATTTTGAGAATTGGTTGTCTTTCAATGGGATTGAATCGAGATTGAAGGATAGAGTAATTCCAAACCCTGTTTTCCAAATCCATTGGCTCACGGAATGAGGTAGTGGGGGCAAACACTGTTTGTGGTGATTTTACTTTGTAGTTCATCGATGTAGGCACCTACCTGTCATGCCATATATCCACTTTATGTCTGTTACCAATCCTCCATCTAAGACCAGCTCTCACCAACTCCTTAGCTGCTAGAACACTTCTCCAAATGTAGCTAGGATTATAACCCTCCTCTGCTTCCAGAACATCTCTATTTTTGTAATATTTCGCTTTGTAAACACGAGCCAGTAGTGAATCAGGGTGCTGGATAAGTTTTCAAAATTGTTTACCTAGTAGTGCTAGGTTGAAATCCTGGAGATTTCTCCAACCTAACCCTCCTTTGGATTTGTGCAAGCACAAATTCTTCCTACTCACCCAATGAATTCGGCTTTCCTCCCCTTGCTGGCCCCACCAGAAGTTTAAAATCAAACTCTGGATTTCTTTTATAACTACCACCGGGACTAGAAACAATTGCATCACATTATTCATCTAGGCTTGAGCTACGACGTTGATTAAAACTTCCTTCCCTCCGCTAGACAGCAGTTTGCTTTTCCATAACTTGACCTTCTTACGAACTCTGTCAACCAAGTAACTGAAAACCGCCTTCTTTTGCCTCCCAATAATAGTTGGGAGTCCCAAGTATTTCTAATGATACTCAACCACTTTCATTCCCATTATATTTCCGAGCTCTGTACTCAAAATGTCATCAACATTAGGAGAAAAGGAGAGTTCTGATTTAACCAGATTGACTTTCTGCCCACTTTCTTCCTCATAGAGATTCAAAATAGCCCTTAGTTTACCACATTCTTCTTTTGTAGCCTTTGAGAAAAGAACACTATCATCCGCGAATAGTAGATGACTAATAGAAGGAGCTCCTCTTTTTACACAGATTCCTTTTATTTTCTTTGCCCTCTCTGCTTGTGTTAAGAGAGCAGATAAGCCTTCTGCAATAAAAAGAAACCAATATGGTGAAATGGGATCGCCTTTTCTCAAACCTCTGGTAGGGAAAAAAGTCTATGTTTGGTGTCCATTCACAAGTATCGAGTAGGAAACTGTCGAGAGACGGTGCATAATCGAAGCTACCCATCTTTCATGAAAACCAAGCTTCTTCATAACCACCTCCAGAAAACTCAATTCGACTCTATCATAAGCTTTTGAAATGTCTAATTTTGCCGACATGAAGGCTACCATCACATTGTCAGTTATAAGTCTGCCCGGGACGAAAGCGCTCTGAAATTCACTAATCACCTCATTTAAAACTCTCTTTAGTTTGTTAGCAAGAACTTTAGAAACGATCTTGTATAGTACCTTGCATAAACTAATTGGTAGAAAATCCACTGGTGATTCCACTTCCTTCTTCTTAGGGATCAAAGCAATCAGAGTATGGTTGAGTGTTTGTGGGAAAAATCCTTCATTAAGAAAGTGTTGTAACTCTCTGGTCGCATCTTGGCCTATATCATCCTAATTCTTCTCAAAGAAAAAGGCTGTCATGCCATCTTGTCTTAGTGCTTTGTGGGGTCCCATCTTCTTTAAAGCCCTATAAATCTCATCCTCCGTAAATGGTTTTAGCAATTCATCATTCATTGCAGGGGAGACTTTGCTTTGGATGGCTTCTAAAATTCTTTCCGAGGGAATTGCATGACATGCACAAAAGAGAAACTTAAAATAGTTAGTTAGGCACTCCCCCACTGCCTTCCGTCCTTCCTTCACCTCCCCGTTCTTTTCCACCATCTTAGAGATAGTATTTCTGTTTCTTCAATCCGAAGCATTTCGATGGAAGAACTTAGTGTTCTTGTCCCCCCCCCCCCCCCTCAACCAGTCCACCTTGACCTCTGTCAACACATCAGTTCCTCTTGAATTAATATCTCATTCAACTCCCTCTTGATAGCTTTCCTCTGTATAATCACCGCAACAGTAGATTTGCTTTTACTAAGTTTGTCAAGGAACCTTTAAGGTTTGTATTTTCTAGCTCTTAGATCCCCAAAAGTCTTCCTACTCCATTCTAATAGTTGTCTTTCACATATCTTAATTTTCTCAACAATGGATCTGCTTGGTCCCGCATGCCACGTCTCAACTACAACTTGTTTGCAATCCACATGATCTTGCCAGAATGACTCAAACCGAAAGCTCCATCCCCATTTTATGTCCTGATTGATTAACCTAGTCTGAAGAACAATAGGAGCATGTTCTTGCGTGGGGATAACATGATTGCCAAGAAGCCGTAGCAACCATTCTGTCCAGCCTCTCCTCTACGTAGGTGTCATCAGTATCATTGTTTGCCCATGTGAAAGTCTTCCCATAATAGCCTAAATCCTCCAACTTGCAATCCTCCTAAGCATCATTAAACATATCCATTTCAGCAACGTTAGGAAGATTTAAGCCATTCTTCTCCTCGTAGATTTGAATAAGGTTGAATCACCATATAAAAGCCAAGGTAAATCGGTCATATCTCTTAATTGCTTGAGTAAAGTACACGTCAAGTGTTTGTTGTCATGTTTTGGCCACCCATACATATCAGTTATCCTCCATTGAAGATCCCCATCAGTAACACACGCATCAATATGATTAGTAGACTTTGATTTAACCACTACCTGTACTTCCGGCTTCCATAACAGCAAAAGTCCACATGCTCTTCCCACTGATCCTACTCCTTTACCTTTCTCTCATCCTAACTCTTTGATCACTGTCTCCCACTCGTGTTCCTGTTTTTTGTTTCCATTAGAAAGGCAATCTTGGGGTTTTCACGACGGAGAAATTGCCCCACTCTTCTAATTGCCAGGGGACTCCCCAACCCCCGACAATTATAACTCAATACATTCATTGGTTCGGCAGCTTTGCTCAGTTGCAAGGTCCTCCTCTTCGCCATCCAATAAGTTCTTTGTACCAGTAGTTTTCTGTTTCTTGCTAGAAGAAAGTTCAGTAATTTCATACTTATTTATAGCTCCCCTTTTCAGGGGTGTCAGTTGTGTTTGGGGAGCTGGCCGTACAATAGCATCGCCTCTATTGTGCCTCTTTCACTGATTTTATTTTCTCAATTGTGCTTCCTTTGTAGAATGGAAACCAGGGTCAAAAGCAAGATTGGTGATGCTCGAGAGAGTGTTTTCCGGATGATAATCGGTCTACCCTTTATTTGTTCCTTGATCCCCCTCCTTTGACAATACCAAGGTATCCTCTTATCTTCCTTTTGACTGCTTAGAACACCAGACTTCTTTTGCTGAATCTTTCCATGATTCTTTTTCAAAGTTCGAGCTAGGTTTTCTCATCGTCTGTTCCTTTTCCTTTGATATTTCCCTTTCCGCTTTCTGAATCACCATCCTTCGTTGTATTAACTATAGGCTGTCATCACTCATTCTCTTATTGTACTCTGCCTCTTCAATTTTCATTCTACCATTTACCACTTCTCTATCAAATTTCGCTCGTAGAGCCTGCCATAGTTCCCCTGACTCTTCTCGCTCTAGTTTACTTTACCAAGGCTTGACATTAGATGTCTTCACCCTCAGTTCTAGTCTAACTAAGTCCTTCCCATCGGGTGATGGATTAGGGTAGTTGAGCTTTGGATGTCCAACCAAACCACAAGAGTAGCAATACATCATTCTAGGCATTTTACCTTCTGCTATCGGTCCAAATCAAAGTACCAAATCTTGCTCCAATCTTAAGTATCATCTCGGTTGTTCTCAAAGCATGCGGGAGATTATAGATTTGGATCCATATCTTCATAATATGAAAGTCCTCCACTTTTGGCTTCTGAAAAGAGTCTGCTTTCTTAAAAATAATTAGGTTGTTATCAAAGTGACAAGGTCCTCGTAGAAGCACCCTGTCTCTATCTCCTCTGTTCATGAACTGAAACCCTAACAGATGATCTCATGCTTCTGTAATCTAAAAGTTTTGCTGTAGATTCCAGGACTGTGACAGAGCAATTTTCATTGATTTCAGGTTTGGTTTCTTGGGAGACAAGACTCTGCCAACCAGCCCTAGAAGACTGACCGCTTGGACCAGCGTTAAATCAGTATCTTCATCTTCGAGGACCAACGCATCATCATCCGCCAGTTTTATCATCTTGATCTTATACTGAAGACTCTGAGCTACACCCTCATCTGTTGGTGTTGCATTTGACATATTTTGTTACTTAGAACTTTTACTATTTTCAATGTAGTGGCACTTTTGTTAACTATATATTCGTTATACCTTGGCGTGTTAATTACTATTTGATTAAGCTAACATCATTCAAATATTGTGGTAGAGAACCCCAAGTATTTTATGAATTTTAGTCATTCAACTATAACACAATAGTGTATAAAAGCTTTTAATCACCGCAATGGAGGTGGAAACAACCAATCATGGGACTAGACATAAAACCAATTGAACAAACTCACTACAAGTTTAGAAAAACACACCATGTGTAACTTTATCAAAATACCCTTCTTAAACAAGTTGCTGTCAAATTAATTATCTTTAGAAACAATATGTAAAATGCCAAACAAGTTGCTTGTCAGATTAACCATTATTGGAATATGTATGTAGCTCCTACTCCTAGCAATTTGTTGTTTTTTCTCTTTTAGAGTTTTGGTTGTTTGTCTTGATCTAGTTATTCATCTTTAGAAATAAGTTGCTCTAAGATTAGTCAACTTGCTAACTGGTATAAAGACTCGTATGCCCCTGATTTCAATATATAGGCATCGCGTGACATATATAACCCTTATAAAAAAAAAGCCTACGGCTCACAGCCTTTACCTATCGTAGCCATGTTCATGCAGGCAAGTGGCAATGCCTATCGGTAGAACTAGGTTTAACATGTATTATTTATAAAATTGTCTTGTATATCCCTGTTATAACTTACATGATTATTTTTCGACCTTTAAACAAAACAAGATCATTTTGATGAATTAAATTGAAAAATAATATTTTTTTTAATTGAAAGTTAAATGTTTTTGTTATTTGTTTGATTCAAGTATGAATATTTAGATATTGATATTATTTATTGGATTCAAGTATAAAATTTTGGATATTGGAGTTAAATGTTGTATTTAAATTATAAATGTAGATTTGAAAGAGATTGTTTTCAAATATATTTTATATATAGGAGACGAGTGGTATGCTCCAGATGAACTGACCGTTAGATTTACATGGATTAGCTCCGGCCAATCTCAACGGTCACCAATATATATCTTGTGGACGATAGAAGCCACCGTGTGTATATATATATATTGGTGGCTTCTATCGTCCACAAGATATATATTGGTGTCTGTTGTACACCAGCAATCTCCACCGTCCACGTCGATCCCAACGGCCTGTATTAATGCAGGTTATTTTTTGTGGGATTAAAAAATAAATTACCTCATTTATGCTGGTCGTTGAGATGGACGCGGACGGTGGAGATATCCTGGTATACGACATACACCAGGTATTCGGTGCACCCACTTTCTTTTGTGCATTTAGTGCACCCGCCTCATAATCTTCATTCTGAGCATGTGATTCATGTTAAAACGATATCAATTGTTTCTTATGATATTATGAACAATAAGCACATGAATTTGAAGAAATTTTTTTTAAGATTTACTTTAATTTGAAGGATTTAGGGGTTTAGGTTTATAGTTTGAGATTTTGCATTGGGATTCAGAATTGAAGGTTAAGGGGTTAGGGTAATAGATTGATTTGTTATGATTCTATGTCATATCATCATGTTAGATTGAGAGTACTAATTAAAGTTCAAAATTTGATGTATTATGAACACTTTTAGATATAGTGCACCCAAAAAAGTGAGTGCAACGAAGTAGCCACTATATATATAAAACTCAAATGAATAGATTCACTTAATCTCAAAAATGAAAATCAACGGTTCTGATTAGTCATAATTATCCAAATACAAATAATATGTCTGAACGCAAGCGTATAGTGTATGTCAGGCGTACGCTAGTCTTTACCATATATATATAGTCAAATATTTATAAGACTCTTGTGTTTTCTCATATTTTTTTTGCTATATATGTTATATAAGATTTGTAGTAAGCTTTCTCGTCACTACGAGAAAATGGAATGTCTGCTGCAGATTTTTCTTCGACTACAATAAATTTGTTGCAAAAATGTATGATTTATCAACAAATATTGTTCCTCTGTCGCTCAAGGGAGATTTTTTGTGACGATATAATGTTCATAAAAAATGGAACCATGTCGCAAATTATTGTTGATGTGACTTTAATCGGACTATTTGTCTAATGATTAGATGTTACGGGGTCTCGTTTGAGAAATACTATAAATACTTTTCATACTCCTCTATAATATGTATCTCCTCAAAGTATAGTGAAACTGACTCTCTTTTGTCTGTGAACTAACAAACATTGTGTTAGTGAACCACGTAAATCACGTGTTGTGTGTTCGTTCTTACTTTTGTTTCTTACTTTGTCGAATCCTCCTATTTTTCGATCCACGGAGAATGATAGACTGAAAGTTATCGTGCAGGTATTTACTACTTTTTCCTTATTTGCTTTGATCTATTCCTATATTGATTTCAATAAATGGTAGAATTATCGAGCTGGTCGGCATTATGTCTTTAATGTGTTTACTAGTGAACTACGAACATACGGTAGTAATTTGTTCTTTTCGTCGATTGATTTTAAATGCAAATTACCGGGGAAGAGTTACGGTGCTAATTGTATAAGAGTTAGCACCGTCCTAACCAAGGATCAATGGACGACTTTATTGGTATTTAATAAAATTAAATTTAATAAATAAATTAAATTTTAATTATCTCTCTCCTCATTCTCAAAGAATTTTAATGTGAAAAAATACTAGAGAAAAAACTACTACTAGTTTGAATTAGTAATGATTTAGCTTGAATGTTGTATTGATTTTATAATAATCCGTAGTGATTTCGTTGTTTTTAATAGCGTTTTTTAAATAGAAGAAGTTGATTATATTTGGAAAGAATAATATTGTAAATGAAAAAAAAGTACTACAAAGAACAAATATTACTACTAATATACAAAACACTACTAATACTTTACAAATATCACTGCTCAACGGTTGATTACAATAAGAATAACTACTAATACATATGAAATACAATACACCACAATCACTACTAACCTGAAATCACTACTAATCAACTAATAATATAGATCTGGAAAAAATTCTCGTTCTTCCTCCACGCATGCTATCCACGAGCGATTGACGACAATCGTGGTGGGAAGCCAACGCAGGCAAGGTAGGCGCCATTGCATCCTGAGGTGGTGTGTATCGCCGGGGATTTCAATCTGGCCAGAAACCACGAGGACTATATTGGGGTGAGAAGAAGCTCGGAAATGATGTTTGAGTTTAATGAGTTCATCGACAACAACAACCTTCAAGAGCTACCCTTATGCGGCTGCAAATTTACTTGGAGCCATGGGGTGAATCGGGAATCGATGTCTCGTATTGATAGGGCTTTTATATCTCAAGACTTCGATGTGCTTCACCCGGATTGTTCCCTCACTGCTTTGAACAGAATTGAATCAGATCATAATTTGCTGGTGTTAAGATGGGGGGAGGACAGGAAGATAAGAAGACCGTGGCGATTTCAGAACATGTGGTTGGAGGATCCTCGTTTCTTCATCGAACTGGGAAAATGGATGAATGAGGATGTCAGGGGATCGGGAGGTGTATTTCTATTAGCTAGGAAAATGTTACTTGTAAAGTCAAGAGTCAAGGTTTGGAACAAGGAAGTGTTCAGGAATGTTAATACCAGGGTTGATGATTTGTTGGACAAAATAATGGTCCTGGATGTGGCGGAAGAAGAACGCAGTCTTTCAGAGGATGAGAAATCCAGTAGAACCCGTTTGGCCTTGGATCTCAGTAGGGCTCTTTACCTCCAAGAGATTTGCTGGAGGCAGAAGTCTAGAGAAGGTTGGATCAAATTGGGGGAAAGGAATACAAGATACTTTCACAAAGCTGCAAATTTCAGAAGGAAACTAAATTTTATCAACATAATCATGATAAATGGGCAAATGGTGGAAGACAAGGAGGAGATTGAGGGAGGTATTGTGAATTTCTACAGAGGACTATTCTGTGAAACTATCCATTCTCGCCCTGTTCATTCTAGAATGGCGAACTTTTTCATTGGCGAGGGTGATCGGGGGACGCTGGTGCAACCTTTTTCGGAGCAGGAAATTTGGCTCAGCCTCAGAGACAGTGATGGGAGTAAAGCCCCTGGACCTGATGGGTTTACTTTTGAGTTTTTCAAAAAATGTTGGCATTGGTTGAAAGACGATATGCTTAAGGCCTTCCAAGAGTTCTTTGTCTCAGGTTTTCTGCCTAATTGTGTCACTCACTCTTTTATCTGTTTGACCCCCAAGAAAGACACAATCGAGGATATCAAGGACCTTAGGCCGATCAATCTGATTGGGAGTATTAATAAGCTGATTAATAAAGTATTATCAAGAAGATTAAGTTTGGTCTTGCCGAAGCTTGTCTCAAATCAGCAGTTTTCTTCTGTGAAGGGTAGACAGATCTCTGAAGCAGGGCTCATTGCAAATGAACTTGTGGACAGTAGGCGGAGGAGTAGAAAACCCGGTCTCATGTTTAAACTTGATATTGAGAAAGCGTTCGATAATGTGAACTGGGATTGCCTCTTTAGAATTCTCTCTATTTTGGGCTTCCCGGAGAAATGGTCAAGATGGGTTAAAGGCAGTATGTGTTCTCCGATGATATCTATTCTAGTCAATGGGGAAGCAAAAGGATTTTTCAAGGCTTCGAAGGGATTACGTCAAGGAGACCCTCTCTCACCTGGTTTGTTCGTTCTTATTATGGACGTGCTGTCTTGGATGCTAAAGTCGGTCAGAAACGAAGGTAAATTTGAAGGTTTCTACATGGATGAAGTAGCAAAGAAAGGGGAGGTTACTCACTTGTTGTTTGCTGATGATACACTCATTTTCTGTGACGCACATTATGAACAAGTGCTGAATGTGCTTGCTACAATAGTGTGCTTTCAATCAGTGATGGGTCTGAGAATCAATCTCGAGAAATCTGTTATGTACACGGTGGGGGATGTCGCGGAACCTAGTTTCTTTGCGAGCATCTTTGGTTGTAAGTGGAGTAATGATTACCCCAGGTATCTTGGTTTCCCTCTAGGTGGTAAACCGAACGAAGCTGCAATGTGGGATCCGACGATTGATAAATTATAGAATAAACTTAATGGTTGGGGTAGCAGACACCTTTCTACGGGTGCAAAGCTTGTCTTGTGCAAGGCGGTCCTCTCGAGCATGCCCACTTACCTTTTCTCACTCTTTAAAGCACCAGCCTCGGTTATCAACGACTTGGAGAAAATCCAGAGGAGGTTTCTTTGGAATGGGGCGGGAGACAAGAATAGGGTGGCCCTGGTGGAGTGGAAAATGTGTAAAGCCGAATTAAAAGATGGGGGGCTGGGTATTCATGATCTTAGAGCTTTCAATGATGCAATGCTAGCTAAATGGTTGTGGAGATTCGCAGTGGAAAGAAATAGCTGGTGGAGGGAGTTGATTGATATAAAGTATCCAAACCCTCATTCTGATTGGCAGACTGATCGTGTTCGTGGTGGATTCTCACACTCAGTCTGGGCAAATATCTTGAAGGTGTCCGACCAGTTCTGGAAGTTTGCATCTGTGGATCCTGGGAATGGTACCTCAACATCTTTCTGGCATGACGTTTGGTCCTCTGGGACGATGTTGGCTGCTTCTTATCCTCGTGTCGCCGCCGCTGCCGCCGACCCCGATGCGTGCCTCTCCGATGTGGTTTTTTTTTCTGGTGGAATGGTGAGTTGGGCTGTTAATCTTAAATTTTCTTTGAGAGGGGGGGCTGAGAGAGAGAGAGAACAGTTGATGAATTTCCTCGAAAATCTTGAGAGTTTCAATCTTAATTATAGCCCTAGTAGAATTATGTGGAATCCTGACAAAAATGGCAAGTTTTCTGTGAGCTCTTTCTACAGGAATATGGTGAAGGATTTGTTCACAGGCATACAAGATTTCCCGCCAAACAGATATGGAAGTCGTTTATTCCTGGGAAAGTGTGTTTTTTCCTGTGGCTTGTCCTCCATAACAGGATCCTCACTATTGACAACTTGATGAAGCGTGGATGGACGATGGTGAACAGGTGCAACCTGTGTTGTCGAGAGAATGAATCTGTGTTTTATCTTTTCGTGGACTGTGACTTTGTGAAAGAGGCGTGGAGAATTATTTGCAGAAACAGGCCAGACTTGTGCTCCAGGGAGAGAGACATCACTTCCATTGTTAAATCTATCTCTTTGTCCACGCCAGAGAATATTGATGAATGGTTTTCTGTTTGCATCCTTCACGCGGTGTGGTGGGGCGTTTGGCTTGAAAGGAATCATCGTGTTTTTGATGAGAAAGCATCAACTACGTTCGTGGTTGCAAATAAAGCGGCAAGATGCTCGATGGAATGGTTGGTGGCACATGGAAAAGTGGATAAAACGCTTGGTGAGAACTGGCTGAAAGATGTGTTGCTTGTCGGTTAGTTGGACGCTCGGTGGCTCGTCCCTGTCGGTGGTAGACGTGTGGTTTGAGAGGACTCTGTTTCTCAGATCGGGATAGGTTCCGGTGTTTTTGTTGGATCGTCGGTGTTTGTTCCCTTGGGCCGTTTTGGTTTATCTTTTGGGTTGAGGGGAATCTGTTTGTCAGGTGTTGTGAGTGCCTGGTTGTTTTTCTTTGTTTGCTCCCTTTGGTTTTTTCTGTTCCCATGTTTCTTGTAGGCTGTCAGCACCAAAAGAAGTGGTTCTGCCCACTGATTTGGGTTCTCTTGTTTGTTTCCTTTTCGCAGTGCTCGTTGGACTTTTGGCTGTTTGGTTCAACTCTTGTGAACCACGGCCACTGTTGTGCTCTTTTCCTTTTGCTGTTTTATTTTAATTCATATCACCATTATAAAAAAAAGTAGGCGCCATTGCGGGCGGAGTAGGAGCAAGAGACGCTGACGACTCGGCAACGTTGCCGGCGGAATTGACTTCGTTGCGGCGGTGATTGATGGATCTTGGGCTCTTTGCGGAATCGCACCACATCTCCAGCCCATCGTCCTCGTTTACGCTGGCGGCGAGGTTCGCTGACGACATCGACGACGTCGCAGTAGCAAGGGATGGATCTCGATGAAACTCTCCCTCCGTTTTGCTCCGCTGTCCCCCGCTGGTAGATAGCAGCAGCAGATCTACAGTCTTGGTAGTAGCAGGGAGTGGTTTGCGGTAGAGAGAGAGGGGAGGCAGTGAGTCATTTTCTTGTAGAGGGAATTGTGAGAGAGAGGGCGAGAGAAGTAATCTCCATTTAATTCTTATTATTAGATTGATATTTTAATCCAACGATTAGAGAAATAGTTAGTACCGTGCTAACCCTTTAATCAGTTAGCATCTAATCTCATCCCAATTACCGGCCAGGTGTTGGAGATTGTAGAAAATAAGTACAGTTAATTGTTTTTGGAGAAAACCGTTTCTATTTTGAATTTTGATTCTCTTTGCATTTCTCTAAAAAAAGAAAACTATTCTCTTTGCATTTGATATGATTAGCATGACCGTCTCCATGCTGAAAAAACCAAATAAATCAAAATGCTCCTCCCAAACGAGTTGCTGTCAAACTAATCATCTTTAAAAACATTATGTAAAACGCAACATTATGTAAAATGTCAAAACAAGTTGCTGTCAGATTAACCATTTTTAGAAACAATTAATGATATGGTGGTTGTGGGTGGTTCCAAGATTAATTAAATGGGAGTCATTAGTTTTGAGTTAACCCAGAAAATTTAGATCTAAAGATGGAATTAGTTTATTGTGCTCTACAAAATGAGATCCATTTTTCATACTTTTTTAGGAAAATTTTTTTAATATCTCTTGTTACCAACTCCATACCATATGATATCTTCTTTGTTTTTATGTCATTTTTTAAAAATATTTACACAGAAAGAACGAGTTCATCATGATCTATAAGATTTACAAATTTTTTAGTGAAAAATATACAGGACCAAAAAATACTCTTACTATCATGTATTCAGCCATCCTACAGTCTGGTATGTTCATACCACCATGATACGCTTTGATACCATATGATATGCTCTTATTTAATACCAATCAATACCTCCATGGTATAGACTGGTAAAAAATGACTCAAGTTTTTTGTTTCAAAATCATCATAGTAGATATCATTTTGAAAAACACAATTATTTGATTTATCTTTGCAAAAAAATTTAAATTCCGACTAAAAACGAGAGAGATCATCAGTAAAATTAAAAGGGGAAAAGAATATTAAAAGCTATCCATAAGTAAGAGAGGGGTGCTGATGTGGCGATTACTCATGGTTACTCACCACAAGGTAACTGACCCAATCCGTTCCTAGCGGGTGGGTGTATGCATGCTCCTACTCCCAACCATTTGTTTTTCTTTTTTTGTTGTTGTTTTCTCTCTTTTGGTTGTTTCTGTTGAGGAATTTTACAATGATTTATAACATTGGTGCTTTATTAGTTTTTGTTTTTATGGTACAACTTGAAATTTTACCATTAACGTTATGGTAGAATTTCAGGTTGTACCAATACTTTTTTGTAAAATATATTTATGGTATAAACTCAAGTTGTACATTTATATTATAATACAATTTGAGTTACCATAATATAAATGTCAAATTCACTTATGGTACAATTTCAATTTGTATTTATAATTCGGTTGTACTTTAAAATATCAATAAGGTTGGTAGAATAGCGGATTTCTGTTAGATTAATCAACTAGCTACACAAGACAGGCCCGCCCTTGATTCCCATATCTATATATGCTTCGCGTGCCGGATCAAGACAGGTTCCAAATCAAGCAACTAGCTAACGCATACAATTAGATAGGACGAAAATTATTGTAGGAGATAATATAGATAAGTCGAGCAGGATCAACCAATAAATTAATAGAATCGTTATGCCGATGGATCGCAACTGTTCCCATATATATGCATCGTGTGCTGGATCAAGACAGGTGCAAAATCAAGCAACTAGCTAACATATACAATTGGATAGGACCAAAATTGGGTATGGGATAGGGTGCATAATTAAATCAGCTATCTTAGATTTGAGTAAGTGTTAGGCCAGAGAAGTTCAGATAGAAAGGGTGAGAATTAATAGTTCTTATGATCTTCGTTTTTTATTTGGATTTCAATTTTTTGCATAGATAAACGAGTTTGTTGTGATCTACAAAAGAAAATTCATTTTCAATATACTTCAACAAAAAAAATTCATATCACTCGTTACCACCCTCGTACCACCTTCATTTTAACTCGAATTTTGAATTTTTTTTTGCACATATGAGACTAATTCGTACCACTCCATACCACTCTCGTATAGGAGTTGTAACTTGTGGTACACAATGATGAATGTGGTAAATGACACTTTCTATATTCCTAATGTCATATATTCAACTATTACACACTCATGTATGTTTATATCACCATGATACACTTCATTACCACATGGTATGATTTATGTAGTACCAAGCATTACCATGGTATAGACTAGTACTAAATGTCTCAAACTTTTTTGTTCAAAAAATATATCAAAGTAGATATCATTTTGAAGAACACAATTTATCTAATTTGTGCAAAAAAAAAATTTACGACTTGATACGAAAGTGATGTAACCCGTTAAAATTTATAAGAAAAATGGTTAGGAACCTTACTTAAAAGGTGATGTGGCAGGTTATATATATATCTCTATTGGCCATAAGGTTACTAATCAGAACAGCTCCCGAGAACCCGTCGAGGCCTGGCGCCTTGTAACCGCCACTACTAGATAGGCCTCCCCAAATTTCCTTCTCTGTGAAAGGATTCTCAAGAAAAACATATTCGCCCAAACTCGCATGGATTGTGAAATAGTTGCTAGGAAAGGGCCGAATCTGGATGTCTTCACAGAAAAGTTTGAATAATACTCCACAACACCTTGGGAAAATGTTGTCAATGCCATCCACCATAATACCATTAATTTTAATCCGCCATGTGAAGGTCACCTTCCTCCGAAAGTTCTCCATCTTATGAAATAGCAATTATTCGGTAGTGCCTACAGCTAAAATGTTAGTTTTCATTTTTCTAGGTCACAAAACAATGCAATCTTAATTTTTTTTTTTTTTTTCACACAAGGGACCAGAGAATATGGTTTAGACTGGGATGCACTCATTCAAAATGAGCCAATTCTCAATACAATTTTAGAAAGAAAAAAAATTGCAAACAAGTATTTAACTTTTATAGTGCTAGAATGTTGTATATCATAGTGAAAATATTTCTAACACTATGTATACCAATATACCATTATTCTATATTAGGCTACATTCATACCACAATGACATAATCTTATATATCACCAACCTCTACCATCGTGATATACATTGGTAAGATTGTACGAGGGTAATGACTATTTATTAGTCAAACCTTTTTTAGAATTTGTAATATTATCCAAAATTATTAAAATACTATTAATTAACCAAATCTGTTGTAATGCATTAAAATATTAGCAATTTTTACGTTATTGTTGATAATTTTATAACTTTTTTCTTAGTTAAAATACTAAAATTTTAGAATGTTGACCTTCATATTTCTCTTCCAAGTTAGTATCATGTTGGCAAGTCAATATTACTAACAAAATTACTAACTGAAAGTTAATATTTGGTTAATTCTTAGTATTTCAATAGATTTTGCTAATAAAAAAGAATCTGAAAATATTTGGCTAATAAATAGTCATTATCCTTGGTAGAATACGTCTAGAATAGTAATCTATTTTTCTTCTTCAAAATATATCAAAATGCATGTGAGAATTATTAATCTAATTTTTTAGTGTAGAATGATTTTCAATTACTGATTAAAATGATTACAAATATGCTCTCGGAGAACATATACAACCCCAAAAATTAATTTTTCATTACGTATGATGATCTCCATCTAAGTTTCGTAAAACTGGTACACAAGATTACTTCTAGCAGGCATGGTAGTTGGCTCGAACATCGCCCAATACCAATGAATGGGTGAGGATAGGGTAATAATAGTTTAAGTGTTAGCACATAATAATAGCAGTTTTTGTTGATTATAAAAGGCGATAACAAGGTAATATTATATTTTAAATTAAGGGGATATACTTATTAAGGGGAGAGTGTCGAATTTTGATGTGAGTAGCATGGGCGTCTCCATGCTGAAAAAACCCAACAAATTAAAATACCCCTCTCAAACAAGTAACTGTCAGATTAATCATCTTTAGAAACAATATGTAAAATGGCCAAACAAGTTGCTGTCAGATTAACCATTTTTAGAAAAATATGTATTCATATTGTAGCTCCTACTCCCAGCACTTTGTTGTTTTCTCTCTTTTGGTTGTTTCTCTTGATCCAATTATTTATTCTACAGACAAGTTGTAGATTAATTGTCTTTAAAATCAGTAACAGTATGTATTCATATGGTGGTTGCGACTTGCGAGTGTTGGCTGTTTGTCTTAATTCAATTGTTCATCTATAGATATAATTTGTTGCTAGATGAATCATCTTTAGAAACACTACGTGTTCATGGATCCAGATAATATGCATAACCAGATATTTAGAATTACTATTAATTTTTTATATATTTTTTTTTACTTTTCTTAATCGAATTTTGTCTTCTTCATTCTAAATTAAATTTTATTTATTTTTACACCGATGGAAAGGACTTCGCTGTAATGTATAAAATGATATCAATTTTCAATATATTTCAAGCAAAAAAATTGTCATATTACCGATACAACTCGTTATCACCCTGGTACCACCTTCATTTTAACTCGAATTTTGGGGGAAAAAATGCATAGAGGGAACAAGTTTGTCCTGATGTATTAGATCTACAAATTTATTGGAGAAATATTTATAAGACAAAAGTAACATCCTTTACCACCCTAGTACAAAGTGGTAACTAGTGATTTACGTTAATAAAATGTGGTAAATGATAATTAATATGTTTCTAATATCATGTATGTAAACATTCTATAATTCGATGTGTCCATACCATTATGGTACACTTCCGTACAGAATGGTATAATGTTATGTACATACCAAGTAGTACCACATGATATGAAGCTGGTAATAAAAGTCTCAAAGAAAATTTTTTGTTCCAAAATATAACAAAGTGTATGTTATTTTAAATAGTACAATTAATCTGATTTTTTTATAAAAATTTATTTTGATTCAAACGAGATAGATATAACTCGTTAAAATTAATTGGAGGAAAGATAGTACTTTCAATAAATGATAATATGATTATGAATGATTATGCATCCTTAACTTATGCCATGCGTATGTATAATTTGTTGTTTTGTCTATTTTGGTTGTCTGTCTTGATTCAATAATTCAATAAACTATTCCCACCTGCATGGTGCGCAGGATTAAGATAGGTTATTTATAATAATCAAGTCGGCCACCTAGTAGAGTTATGCAGCGTTAATTCATTATTATGGGAATATATATGGTGAAATTTAGGCGCGAACAAAAATTAGTGTATATCGCGGACAACCTACCAATTACTAATCTTTCTTAAACTAACTTAATTCCTATGAGTCAATAGTAATGATTTAAGCATATGCTTAAACATTTAGGCTTAACCCAATTTTCTTAATATAATTATACACACAACCTATAATTTACATGATTATTTTCTCCATGCCTGATTTGGGCATGATTTCGTATAGTATAGTGGTACTCCATTTCAAAACATAAACCAAGATAATCTTGATATAATTTGGTGTTGGCCGAACATGAATAACCATCATCATATGCTAATTACATGAAAAATTGAAACTGAAACTCATGCAGAGATCACTGTATTTCGAGAGAGGCTGACATGGAGGGTCGGAAATATGAAAGTGTTTTAGTATTTTTATATATAGATATATAGATATAGTTTTTAAGAAATAAAGTAAATCTACCAAAAAATAGTAGTCACCCTAGCTCTATCAGTCGCTATAAATAGCAAAGCCAAAAAAACACTACAAGTACTACTACATCGACCGAAAAGGAAAGAGGTGCGATAACAAAAACAAATAGCAAATAGTTTTCCATCGATGGATTCTGAAACAGCGATTCAGCTCCTGGAGGCTCAGCGGCAAGTTTGGGATCACTCCTTCGCCTACATCAAGACCATGGCTGTCCAGTCCGCCATGGAACTGGACATCCCACGCGTGGTCCAGAACCACGGCAAGCCCATCACCGTCGGCGAGCTGGGCTCGGCCCTGAAAATCGCACGGGCCAGAGCCCCTTTCCTCGCCCGCCTCATGCGGATGCTGGCCCACATGGGCTACTTCGTCGTGGAGAATCTGAAAGACGGCGATGATGAAACAGCCGCGAGCTACTCCGCAACGCTGATGTGCGGGTTTCTGGTCAAAGACAAACCTTTCAACGCTGCGACGTGGTTCGTCCTAGCCAACGACCCGATCCTCGTGGACCCGTGGCGCTCCTTCGGCGCTTGGATTCGTCAACCCCCCGCCGGCGCCGCCGGCGCCGAAGATCTCCCGTTCGCTATGGCTCACAACGGGAAGAAGCTGTACGAGGTGTGCAGGGATGTCCCGCGGATGGGGAAGATGATGAGCGAAGGTACCGAAAGTGACAGCTGGATGTTCAGCAAGGCCCTGCTGGCCAAGTGTGGGTCCCACTTCCAGGGCCTCAAGTCCATCGTGGATGTGGGCGGGAACACGGGCACGATTTCCAAGGCCATCGCTGAGGCATTCCCCGGGATTCACTGCACCGTCTGCGATCTTGCCCAGGTGGTCTCTGGCCTGGAATCTACCCAGCCCAATCTCAACTACGTCGTTGAGGACATGTTTCAAAAAATCCCTCCTGTTGATGCTGTCTTTCTTAAAGTAAGTTCTAGCGAGTCTTATGATACAAACTGTCTCACTTTCCCCCCACACTTTCGAATGCATACTGTTTTGGGAAGCTTGTGAAAATGTTAAACTGAAAGCAGACTAAAAAAAAAATGTACATGCAGTGGGTACTGTGCGATTGGGGCGACGAATCATGTGTGAAGATACTGAAGCAAGCCAAGGAAGCGGTGACGAGCAGCAAAGGTGGGGGAAAGGTAATGCGACAACCTTTTAGGGTTGAGGAGAAAAGAGCTTGATTCAGTTTCATTGATTTCCAGCTTATATAGCTGATAGTTTTGGGTTTACAGACAGATTGGGGAAGAAGACAAGACTTGTGTCTTAAGCAAGTATAATACCAAAATAGGAAACATGCAACAGAAATAAAAAGATCAGTGACTAAGTGGAAATATGCCAGAAACGACATCACTCCAGCTCCTATCTTTGCTCTTTGGAACGACACCGTCGGGGGTAGCGGGGCTTCTCTGTTTGTTTGTTGGAACGACACCGTTGGGAGCAACGGTCGATTCTGCTTCTTCTGTTTGAACTAGTTGCCGCGAATAACCACTGTTCTTCCCTGATACCCCCCCGCAAGCTGTAGGGCAGAGATTGTGGACTCCAAGCTTGGAAAAAAGGACCGCAAAGGTCGCCGATGGAAGTGGTTTGGTGAGGATGTCGGCCAGTTGGTGGGTGGAGGAGACATGGAGAATCTTGATTGTTCCTGCAAGAAGTTTTTCACGAACGAAATGGCAATCGAGTTCGATATGCTTAGTTCGTTCGTGAAATGTAGGGTTTTCGGCGATGTATATCGCCGATTGATTGTCATAGTAGAGAGTGGCAGACTGTGGGTGTGGAATGTTGAAGTCCCGAAGTAGATAGAAAATCCATTGGATCTCACATGTGGTGAAGGCCAGTGCCCTGTACTCTGCCTCACAGGATGACCGAGAAATTGTAGTTTGCTTCTTGCTTTTCCACGAAATGAGTGAGTCACCCAAATAGACACAGTACCCAGTTACAGAGCGACGGGTGTCAATGCAGGCAGCCCAATCTGAATCGTTGAATGCTTTGAGATGGAGACTGGATTTGGATGAAAAGAAAATGCCACTGGAAGGGGCAGTCTTGAGATAACGCAGAATGCGAAGAACAGCCTTGTAATGAGCATTGCTGGGATTAGTCATATACTGGCTGACTTGTTGAGTGGCATAACTGATGTCGGGGCGAGGAGTGGTGAGGTAAATCAGCTTACCAACGAGGCGCCTGTATGATTCTGGGTCTGGAAATGGGTCATTGTGGGAAGCAGAAAGGTGGGTCTTGTAGTCAATTGGTGTGGAGGCTGGTTTGGAGTGCAGGAGGTCAGCATCTTCTAAGATTTCAAGAGTGTATTTCCTCTGGGAAATGTGGATGCCAGAGTTGCTTCGAGCAACCTCAATTCCCAGGAAGAACTTTAAGTTCCCAAGGTCTTTGATGCTGAAGGCCTGGTGCAGGAAGGATTTGATGTTTTGGATCTCTTGTAAGTCATTGCCGCCAACAACTAAGTCATCAACGTAGACCAGTATGTTTGTGTAAGAACTGCCATTTGTTTTGAAGAAGAGGGAGTGATCCACTTTGCTGGATTGGTAGCCTTGGTTGTGAAGCTTGTCTACTAACTTAGAAAACCACTGTCGAGATGCTTGCTTGAGACCATATAGGGATTTTTTGAGTTTGCAGACTGGATGCTTGAAGCCAGGTGGAGGAGAATAGCCAGGTGGGAGCTTCATATAGACATCCTGGTCTAAATCACCATGTAAAAAAGCATTGTTGACGTCGAGGTGGTGAACAAACCAGGATTGAGATGCAGGAAGAGCCAGGAAGAGTCTGATTGTGGTCATCTTCACAACAGGAGCAAAGGTGTCTTGGTAATCGACTCCTTCCTGTTGGGTGTAGCCTTTGGCAACAAGCCTGGCTTTTCTTCTCTCAAGGGAACCATCAGAATTGAATTTGAATTTGTATGCCCATTTGTTGCCAATGATTCTGGTGTTGGGGGGTCTTTCAACAATGTCCCAGGTGTTGTTGGCCTCCAATGCCTAAGTCTCAGCTTTCATGGTAGCATTCCATTCATCTGATAGGAAGGCTTCTTGGTATGTTTCTGGTTCCTTGAGAGTAGAGATGCTTAGAGCAAAATGTTTGTGTGAGGGTGAAAGATTAGAGTAATCAATCACAGAAGATAGGGGATAGGTAATACCTGGATGTTGCTGCATTGGAGAATGATTGGTAGAAGAAGTCTGCTGAAGCAGGTTGCAATGGTAAGATTGGAGGTGTTTTGGTGGTTTAACAGTTCTTGTTGATTTTCTGGGAGGAGGTTGGGAAGGTTGTGTGGGGGGAGGTGGTGATGGAGGATGGGGTGGTGAAGGTGGTGATGGGGAATGTGATTCAGATGGATCATCAGAATCAGTTTCAAAGTGCAGGTCATTGAGGAATTGTTCTTGGTCAGGAGTGGGAGAGTTTTTTGGTTGGTAGAGGGGGCTGGAGTCATCAAAGAGAGCTGGGTTTGAAGAAGGAGGGTAAGGGCTGTCAAGGGATGGAGAAGATGGAGTGGTTTGGAATGGGAAATTGTCTTCATAGAAGTGGACATCTCTGGATGTGAAAACCTCATTTGAGTTAAATCATAAAGTTTGTATCCCTTTATGCCAGTAGTGAAACCTAAGAAGACACATTTCCTGGCCCTAGAATCAAACTTGGTTCTATGTCTGTTGAGTGTATTGGCATAGCACAGACAGCCAAACACTCTTAAATCTGTGAGGTCAGGTGGCTTTTGAAAGAGTTTTTGGTAGGGGGTCAGATTGTTTAGGACAATGGTTGGGACTCGATTAATGAGGTGGACTGCATGTTTAACACAGTCAGACCAAAAACCAGAAGGAAGGTTTGCTTCGAACTTGAGGGCTCTAGCAACATTGAGTATATGTTGGTGTTTTCTTTCCACTTTGCTATTTTGTTGGGGTGTTTCTACACAAGATTGTTAATGGAGGATACCGGTTTTGTTAAAGAAGTCATGCATTTGAAATTCTTGGCCCTGGTCACTCCTAATTTTCTGAACTGAGAGTTGGAACTGTTTGGCAACATGGTTACAGAAGTGTTGAAGTTTGAGTCTGGTTTCAGATTTGGTTTGCAATAGAATAATCCAAGTCATACGAGTGAAATCATCAACAATTGTTAAAAAATATCTGAAACCATCATGACTTGGGACTGAGTTTGGACCCCAGAGATCAACATGAATTAGTTCAAAGGCTCTTGTGCAAACAGTGTTGCTACAAGGGAAAGGGAGCCTTTTTTGCCTAGCAAAATGACAAGTATCACAAGGGATAGAAGCATTTGTTTCTATGGATGTACAGATTTGCCTCAAAAGAGGGACTTTGGAGTGTGAAACATGACCTAGTCTATAGTGCCATAGGTCAAAAGTCTGTGCAGAAGTGGCAGCAAAATGAGGGGAGGGTTGATCTATGAGGTTCCTATCAAAAAAGTATAGGCCATTGGTGAGCTTAGCAGAACCAATCATCCTCCTCAACTGCAAATCCTGTATTAGACAGACAGTAGAGAAGAATGTTAAGTGAAGTGAGGGGTTGGTGGTGAGTTTGCTCACAGATATGAGATTGAAGTTGAATTGGGGGACAAATAAGACATTATCAAGAACAAGGTTGGCAACACAAGTAACTGTGCCAATGTGAGTAGCATGAACCTGGTCTCCTGTGGGTAGAGTAATGGGAATGTTTGATATAGCTTTTGGTTGAACAAGGTAAGTCAGAGAGCACACTATGTGATCTGAGGCACCTGTGTCTAAGATCCAGGCATGCTGAGATGTAGAACCAGGAGGGACAGTTATACTGAATTTACCTGGTGCAGGAGGAGGCCGATTGACCCAAGTAGCAGCAGAAAAGGAAGAACTGGAGGTGATGTTCTTCTTGTTCATGTCCTTTTCTTTCATAAGGTTTAAGAACTTCTCATATTCAGCCTTAGTGAGTCTGACTTCATCATTGTCTGCAGAAGTGGTAGTGGCATTGGCAGAGACTCTGCCTTTGGAGTTTGGCCTGGATGGATGATAGACCGATAATTATACATATTTTCACCCCTATTCTGGAGCCGTTTGTGCTGAGGAATCTCGTGTTTTAAGCCGATTTTACGCTAGGTTGTGTGTTTGTGTCATATTTCAGGTCCCGGCGTTGGAATCGAGGCGGAGAAACGAGTTCTGGGTCGAAAGGAGCCGAGTTGGGACTAAGGGGTCTGCAGGAGGAAAATACCCGGTCGGATGGCAAAATACCCGACCGGGTATTTATCGTTTTTGGCACCCGTGAGAAACAGAAGGGGGCCCGGGCGATGGCCTTAAATCCCCGGTCGGGGATTTTGGTGGTAGACCGGGGATTTTCGCCTTTAGTGGAACGGTGCGTTTCACAATACCCGGTCGAACCATAAAATACCCGACCAGGTATTCTGACCGGGTATCGCGACCAGGCAGCTGATAAAAGAGGAAGAAGGCCAATTTTCAGAGGGTTCCGAGTTTTTGAGAGAGAAACCGATACCTAGAGAGAGAAAGCGTCGAACCAGAGTTCCCAAGCGCCATAGATCGATCTTCAACACCAGTGGAGCCCGTCTTGAGCTTGGAGAAGTGCGATTAAACGTCCAGAAGCAGGAATCCAACTTCACAGTATGATTTCCGTGTCTGAATCTGCTTTTGCTTCTTTCTCTATGGAGTAGTTTCCCCATTCATCTGGGTATGGAGAACCCTAGATTTGTATGCTAGGTCTGATTGTATGAACCCAAGTACAGTGTTTGTGAATTGATTATATTCGATTGAGGTTTGAATGATTGAATGACTTGAATCCTGATCAAATTCCTGTTGTTTCTGCTTTGACCTGGAATGAGAATATCTGCCTAGGTTGATAGAGTACCCTTAATCGAAGGTGGCGAATTGGTGACTTTAGTCGAGGAGCCAATTCGCTATTCTGTACCGAAGTCAATTCGGTAGTGGAGGTTTGGTTCATTAGGGCCTCAATCTGTTTACTCCGGTGGAGGTTAGTCGCCCGCTAGAGACTCAGATTGAGAGGGTCTGGAGACCTTTAGTCGAGACTTCAGGCTAATTGAGAACCTTCCGCAGTATAACTTTCATGAAAACTGAACTTGGTAAATTGCAATCCGACTTAACTGCAGTCTAGGGGGAAACCATATCCGGGTGACCCCTCTTGACTTGACAACAAACCGTTTACTTGCTTTGTGTTTTGTTTGCTTGAGTTTCACTAAAAGTTCACTGCTAAATAACAAGAATTCACCGAGTAGTCATCACATCTAGGACCCGGGTTGACATTAAAACCCGACCCGCTATACTACGCTTTAGGAAGTGGTTATACTTGGCCATTTTCTAGGGTGACAGTAGGAGTGAGTCAATGGATAACCATGCTTTTGGAAGCATTTATCCTCAGTGTGCCCCTGCTTCTTGTAGTGAGAGCACTCAATTGATCTGTTTGATGTAGTTGAGGTCTTGGGGTTGGTCATGCCTGGTGGCCACCCATGTTTGTGGTAACATGTGTCTTCTGTGTGGCCTGTGAATTTGCAGAAGGTGCAATAGGGTCTGGGATTCTTGCCAAGATAGTTGGGGTTTCCATGAGCAGCAAAGGCCAGGCTTTCTGTGGTAAGGGTTTTACTGGATGGAGAACTGGTAAGTTGTCTTTCATGTTGAAGCATTCGTTGGAAAACACGATCTATTGGTGGTAAAGCATCACCAAATAGAACTTGTGACCTCACAGTTGAAAAGTTGTCATTGAGACCTCTTAGGAACTGGATAACATAGTTAGTGTCTCTGTAGCCTAAGACCAGCAACATAGCTCGACAGGTGTTGTGACTAGTGGTGGAGCAGGCACAAGGCTCGAGGGGTTGGTAGTTGTCAAGTTCGTCCCTTAATGCTATGAGATTGCCATAGTATTCAGTGACAGAGAGATTACCTTGCTTCAGTGTGCAGATTTGCTCAATCAGTTCTGCAATGCGAACCATATCCCCTTGGCCATACCTATCACGTAGGTCCATGCCCAAGAAGTGGGTTGGCCAGGCCCTGGATCTGGAATGGAACCATCCACAAATCCAAGTTTGTTCTTGGCTCCAAGGGCGTTGTGAAAAGCTTTGCTCCAGTCTATGTAGTTTGTGGGAGTGAGCTTCTCTGCAACGAGCTGGGTGCCAGGTTGTTCAAATCCATGGAGGTAGAAGGGGTTAGACATTGGGTCGACATTAGGTGGGGTGGATGGCTCAGCTTGATTGTCAGCCATTGTTGATGGTGGTGGCGGCGGCTAGGGTTGAGGCTCTGATACCATGACAACCTTTTAGGGTTGAGGAGAAAAGAGCTTGATTCAGTTTTATTGATTTCCAGCTTATATAGCTGATAGTTTGGGTTTACAGACAGATTGGGGAAGAAGACAAGACTTGTGTCTTAAGCAAGTACAATACCAAAATTAGAAGCAACAGAAATAAAAAGATCAGTGACTAAGTGGAAATATGCCAGAAACGACATCACTCCAGCTCCTATCTTTGCTCTTTGGAATGACACCGTCGGGGGCAGCGGGGCTTCTCTGTTTGTTTGTTGGAACGACACCGTTGAGAGCAACGATCGACTCTGCTTCTTCTGTTTGAACTGGTTGCCGCGAAGAACCACTGTTCTTCCCTGATATAATGATAGTAGACATGGTGGTAGGGCACCAGAGCTGCAACGATCGTGACGCCACTGAAACACTCTTGTATTTTGACATGGTAATTGTGATGACTTGTGAGGGAAAGATCAGGACCGAACCACAGTTCGCCAAGCTCTTCTCTGAAGCTGGATTCGCCAGTTACACCATTACCCCAGTTTGCGGCCTGCGAGTCCTCATTGAACTCTATCCTTAGATTAGTAAGTTACGTACGTATCTATCAAAGGTGACTAAGATCGATGGTAAAGTATTGGAGAGTTTCGTAGCATGCATCTACGAGCTCCCACACACCTTGTACTATTTTAAGGAAAAGCCCTCTTCCATGCATGATGGTCATTTAGCTATATATCAATTGTTCTGGCATAAATAAGAAAACTGTATCGTTACAATAAATAAAAAATAAATAAAAAGAATTGAATAATTTTACCTGTGGTTTGCTAGCTGCGACCTTGCTACCTACGTGTGTTTACTGTTTAGTTCCACTGTCAATTATGTAATAATAATGATGGGTAGATCTTTCACGATCTATATAAGCCCATTCAGCTCTATGAAACTGTTAATACAATGCGGCTTGATTAGTGCTGTTCTTCGTAATTGGGTTGTGGTTATTCAACTTTTACTCTCATCTGTGATATGTTTATAGTAGGAATATATGGGTTTAGGATAGAGTCAGTAATTATTGGTTACTGACTTATAAGTAACTAAATCTTGACCTTTAGATCTAAATGGGTCCACAAAATTCAGATCTAAGGGTTGTCAATTAAAGACATTTTATTTTTTCTAGTTTTCTTAATCGGCTCTTATCTTCTTCGTTCTAACTCGAATTTCAATTTTTTTTTTGCACAGATTGAACGAGTTCGTTGTTTTCTACAAATTGAGATCAATTTTCAATATATTTCGAGAAACTTTTTTTTTATTAACTACATACCATATGGTAACTTCTTCGTTTTTAATCGTTTTTTAAAATGTTTGCTCAGAAGAAATTAGTTCATCATGATCTATTGGATCTATAAATTTCTGGGTGAAAAAAATACTGGATAAAAAATTATCATACTTTACCACTTTGGTATGTGGGTGGTAACTTGTAGTAAACAATGATGAAAGTCGTAAATGACAGTTAGTATACTCCTACTATCATGTATTCAACCTTCTTACCATATTGGTATGTTCATACCATCATCGTACGCTTTCTTACCATATGGTATTAAATAGAAGCATATCATATGGTAACGACAGGTAAAAAATTATTCAATTTTTTTTGTATGAAAAATGTATCAAAGTGGATATCATTTTAAAGAGAACATTTAATATGATTTATCTGTGCAAAAAAAATTAAATTTCGACTTAAAACGAGAGAGAAATCATTCGTGAAAGATTAAAAAGGAAAAAATAAAATACTTTACAGGAGAGAGAAGATACTGATGTCATGCTGATGTGGATAAGTTACTCCTGTTTACTGACCATAGAGTTACTGACCTGATCCATTTCCGAATATATGTATATATTTAATTTTGTTATGATGATGAGTTTTCTTATTCGGGCATTTCTATGGTGCAGTCACGGCACAAGTGCCGCCATAATTTAAGTCCTTGGATCTGTTGTGTTTAATGGCCATCATTGATTAAAACCCTAACTTAACCAAATATGGTTCGACCAGTTATATATGGTTAAACCTATTATTAATTCCAATTCATTATTATAAATCACTTTTAATTATCAACAAAAAGAAAATTTACTTGTTTCTGAAAAACCATGCTTCCCTTTCCTGTGGTTCCACTAATCGACAACAGGAAGTGAAAGTCAACACCAACAACAGAATTAATCATTTCACAGCAAAGCCATATTCTTCGCTTCATTTTGATCACTATTCATATTATCTGGCATTGCAACGACGGATTTCCCACACAGCCGCTAAAACGAATTCTACTCCGGCAAAGTTTTTAACCGGCATCCCTCCCTCCGTATAGTTACACTTGGGGCCGTATCAATCCAGGAAGAAGACGACTGATCTCCAACGGTCATCTGCAGAAGGCGCGAGCTTGAAGATTGAAGAAGAAACGAACAAGGCAGAAACGAAACGTTTCTGCCTTCCCCTCCATCTGATGTTTAAGGCGAATACCAAAGCGACGTCATGGAGGTTTCTCAGTGAACGTTAGGTGGAGCAACGAAGGGCCAATCACACGATGACAAGTGGCGCGTTTATTTACTGCTTTTCGTATTTCTGTTTTAACGGACTGGTTCCATTTTTACTGTACTGAACTTTACCTTTCTGTTTGGTATAAATACAAAGTAGCAGAGGAGAATCACTCCTTGCGGGTTCCCTCATTTTGTGCCGCCTTCATTCTCTTCTTCCTCTACAAACCCTAAGCTCATTGAGCTTTTTCATATGGTATCAGAGCTGGAACAGTTCCAGTGATTTGCAATGGCGACTCCACCTCGTCCAAACACTCCTGGTGGCACTCCACTCAATACTGGAGGAATTCCCTTTGGCAGCTTCGATGGTCAGACGAGTGGAGGAAGCAACAACACCGGGACAACCAACAACAACACCAACAACAACAACGGCAACAATGGACGAGCAGATCTACTGTTTGGTAACCCATTTTACATAAACCCAAATGAAAACATTTCACAGTCGATTGTTTCTAAAAATCTGGATGGTTCAAACTACCAAATGTGGCAACGAGCAATTCGTATGGCTTTGAAGACTAAACACAAGATAGGATTCATAGATGGTACGATTGTCATGCCACCTGCTGACGATCCTGCTTTTGGGTTATGGGATGCTTCGAATACTTTGGTTCTATGCTGGATTCTTAATTCAATTGAAAAGGAAATTAGGAGAAGTGTTATGCAGCATGAGAATGCCCATGTTCTCTGGGAAGAATTGAAAAGGAGATTTGGACTTCCAAATGCCATTAAATTGGCTAACCTTCAGGATCATATCATTGCTTGTAAGCAAGGGTCCATGAATATCACACAGTATTACACAGCATTCAAAGGCCTATGGGAAGAAAACTCACAGTTTAACCCCATTGTTGAATGTGATTGTGTGGCACAACGCACTCGACCTTGTGCAGCTGTACAAGCTTTTAAGCAGAAGCAGGAAGTGGAATACCTCATCCGCTTTCTGAAAGGGTTAAGACCTGAATATGAGATTGTGCATACACAGCTGCTGATGATGAAGCCACTTCCTACAGTGGACAGTGCTGTAAATGACTTACTGCAGCATGAACAGAAGATTAAAGGAGACAAGGCTGGAGGGACTAAGGGAGTTCAAACTGTAGCACTTGCTGTTACAGGGAATTCAAGTAATCAACAGAAGGGTATGGATATTACTTCTGATGGAAAGAAGTTCTGCAGGTACTGTAAGAAAGAAAACCATACCATTGATGAATGTTACATTCTCAAACGTAAGAAGGCAAGAATGGCAGGAGGAAATGTGGCTGCATCTGTTTCTCAAAGTGACTCCTCCACTGACAGTGACTCTGCTAGTTCAGAAACCAAACTCAGCATTGACACTAGACCCTCCAGTGGCAGTTTTGGCTTATCTTCTGAGGAATTGAACAAGTTGAGGTTCCTCCTGAACTCAGTCCCACCTTCACCAAGCCCATCTCCACCAGCCTCTCCCTCCATTAATCATCATGCTTTCTCAGTGGCTCAGCACATACCTCATTTCCCAAATCATGCTGGTAAATACATTCTCTCTTCTTATCTTCCACAACAATCTAATGGGTTGCTTGGTATATGGATACTCGACACTGGTGCCTCTGACCATATCACTACAAGAAACTGCACTTTCTGCGACGAATTATACAGCGACGATAGAAAATTCGTCGCAGAAAGTGTACAATTTGCGACGAATTTCACTTTTTCGTTGCAAATGGTGTGAATTTTTTTTGCAACGGTAGTCTATCGTCGCAGAATGTATGTACACTTTCTCCGACGGTAACCCGTCGTCGCAGAATGTTCGTGAGCTTTCTGCGACGGTTGTCTATCGTCGCAGAATGTGTGTAGACTTCCTGCGACGATTGTCTGTCATCGCAAAATGTATGCAGATTTTCTGCGGCGATAGCCATCGTCGCAGAATGTTTGAGAGCTTTCTGCGACGATGGCCTGTCGTCGCGGAATCTATATAGACTTTCAGCGACGATTGCCCGTCGTCGCAGAATGTATGTAAACTTTCTGCGACGATTGTCCTTCGTCGCAGAATGTTCGAGACTTTATGAGACCTTTTTTAGTCATTGTATTAGGGGTGGCTATACGGTCCGGTCCGGTTAAATTGGACCAAATTGATCAGGTCCCAGTCTGGTCTTTTCGGGAATATAAGGACCAAAGATTGGATTGGATACAGTTCGGTCTTGATCCGATCCGGTTCCAATTTTATCTTGATTTTAGTTGTTGGGGGTCTCTTATCCGGTCTTTATCCGGATTTTTTTACCTCAAATCTAAGCCCGAATATGAGATTGGATTGTTTGTTATCCGGTCCCACTTCGGTCCCGATCCGGGTTATACGGTCCGGTTTCGCGTCAAACCAAACAGTCCGGACCAAATAGCCACCCCTACATTGTATAATGCTTCAGCAAATTTTATATTTAGATTTAATTATCTAACATAAGGCTTCTTTCGTTTTTTTGGATTTCATAATATTTAAAAAATAAGAATAATACAATACACTAATGTAACAAATTAACGTGGTGGATTAACTGGTTTGAAATTTGAATACTAACAATGTTGAGATGTGTGGAGAAGGTAGAGGGTTAGATTCCTCGCTAATTCATTCCCACTTAATTTTTTAATCACAGACAAAGGGACTGTAGCAGGCATGTAAAAGTAGTAAATTTGCGGGAGCATAGTTTAAATTGATGGTTTTGGGCTTCAGGCAACTCTATCCACCTCTCCATCTCTTTAAATGTTACGTGTTGTGTGCGTATTAAGGTTAAAAAACTTGAAGTGAGAAAATACCTATTTTGATGTAGTTAATTTGGTAAAAATGTTGTATTGTATTCGTGAGTTCGTATCACATATATTGATAATTTCACAATAATTAAGTATGAAGATATTTCTACGTATAAGGATAATTGCAATTGGTTTTAACCGAAGGATTCAAAGTGCTTTGATGAATTTTATGATTTTCCTATTAAGATTGATTAAGGATTAAATACAATTGAGCAATTATAGATGACAAATGCTCTCCTTGAGCCGGATTGGTTCAAATGTTAGTTGTTGTATTATTGTGAGCAACAGGTCAGCAGTTCGAATCCGTAAGGAGCATTTTTTTTTGTCTAGGGTTTGGAGGGGTATTTTAGTCAATAAAGAGAGGGTTAGTATATAAAGGAAGAGTGGAGAGTGCTAGAAAATCCTAGCCGCCCAAACTCATTCTATTCCTTCTCTCTTTTTCCTCTCTCGTATTATCTATTTCTCTCCCAAATAGACAACCCGACTGTGCTCCTCTAGGCGGCGGTGGGAGAAATAATGAAAGGGGTCGCCGGTGCTTCGGGTGTCAATGGCGATGAAGGAAGATCGAAGAGTGTATGGTGTTTGGCATCGCATAACGGCGAATCAGCTCCTCTCTATCGGAAAAGCGACGATCCGGGTAAGATTTGGCCTGCATGTGTGTTTTTCTTGAGGGTTTCTGGCTCAAGAATGCTATTGTTACATTTTTATTCTGGGTTTTGCCAATGGCATCAGATGTTGAAGGCGGTGAAGGAAGCTCAACGAATCCCAAATCTCCTCCAGCCGCGGTGAAGGAAGCTCGATGGTTCGCCATCTCGCCTCTGGCTGTGGTGAATCGGCTACAACCTCCGATGGATAAACCAGATCTGCTCTTTTGACGAGAAAAGCGAAAGAAAGAAACCAGATCTGCTTTTTTGGTAATTTTATTATATAGATGTGCAGTGATAATTGTCGGCAGAAAATTGTTTTCCAAAAAAATTTCCTTAGTTTTTTATTGTATTTACTAAATCTGGGTTTGTTTTAATTATTTTCCAGGTTTGGCGTTTGGACTTGCAAATCTGGATTTTGGATGAGGAATTCATAGTGTATTTTGGGCAAATATGGAATTTTGTCTTTCATGAGCTGCAGATTTGATGTTGACGAAGTAAGGAACCAAAAAATGAAATGAAAAATAACTTGTGACCTAAACTGAACACAGAAATAAAATGTGACCTATACTGAAATTAACCCAAAAATAAATTGTGAATAATTATAAAAAAATGGTCACCTTTCTGCAACGAACTATTCGTCGCAGATTATCCTTATTTTCTGCAACGGTGCAATGGGCGTCGCGAAATGATCATTTTGCGACGAAATGATCGTTGCTAAATCATTGCCCTTCAGCGACGAATTTAGTTTTTCTTGCAACGAACCGGTTTTTTTCATCGCAGAACTTTCTGCGACGCTGTATAGGCGACGAAGGGGTTCTCACTTTTGCGACGAAAGAATTCGTCGCAGAAGGTTTCTGCGACGAATTTTAGTTCTTTCTGCGACGATTTTTTCCATCGCAGAAAGCGAAGTTTCTTGTAGTGTAGCCTGCAGCCTAGATCTCTTCTTTGAGTCCACCCCAGTTCAGAACCAGTTTGTTTTCTTGCCTAATGGAACCAAAGTTTCTGTGAGCCATATAGGGAGAGTTAAGCTTCCTTCGGGACTAGTACTTGATAATGTCCTTCTTGTGCCCAGTTTCTCATTCAACCTAGTGTCTGTGAGTAAACTTACAAATGACTTAATTACCAATATCCTTACACTTTGAATCTGACTCTTGGCAAATTCAGGACCTAATGACCCTCAACAGGACTGGTTTGGCAAAGCAGATTAGAGGCCTATATCAACTAAACTTCAAGACTACCCCATCTTCTTCACCATCTCCATCACAACCTCAGGCAGCAGCCATCTACAACTTTTCCCCTCAAACATTTGACCTGTGGCATTGGAGACTTGGGCATGTTCACAGAGAGAAGGAGAAACTATTAGTTCCATGTAATAGGGTCTCTAGTTTACACTGTGAAACTTGTCATTTTGCCAAACACAAAAGGCTTCCTTTCCCTGTTAGTTCTTCTCGTGCACAGGATGCCTTTTCTCTTATTCATGTGGACATCTGGGGTCCATTGGCTGTTAAATCACATGATGGTTACTCCTATTTTCTAACAATTGTTGATGATTACTCAAGAGGTGTCTGGACCTACTTGATGAAATATAAATCTGAAGCTAGTAAACTGTTAGAATCATTCTGTGTGATGGTGTCTAAGCTATATTCAAAACATGTCAAGGTTGTTAGAAGTGATTAGGGAGGTGAGTTCCACATGGCAGAATTCTATGCTGCTAATGGGATAGAGCATCAACTTTCTTGTGTTGAAACCCCTGAACAGAATGCCAGGGTTGAAAGGAAACATCAGCATATACTGAATGTTGCCAGATCATTGAGGTTTCAATCTGGAGTTCCCCTTCAATTCTGGAGTGATTGTGTGTTGCATGCTGTGTATCTCATTAACAGAATCCCCACTTCTGCCCTGAACAACACTTCCCCCTATGAACTCCTCTACCACAAACCTCCTAGCCTCTCTGGCCTAAGACTTTTTGGTTGTTTATGCTATGCTGCCACCTTGCATAGGGATAGGACCAAATTTGATTCTCGTGCAAGGCAATGCATTTTTCTTAGCTTTCCCTCTGGGATTAAAGGTTTTAAACTTTATTATCTCAATTCCCACAGTTTCTTTGTTTCTAGAGATGTTACATTCTATGAGACAATTTTACCTTTCCACATTTCTTCCTCATCTTCTAATACCCCTACTCTCCTTTCAGATCCTATTCTTCCTATCTTGTCACCTATACCTTCACATAGCCCTTCTTCCTCTTCATCACCTACCACATCCACTTCCCAGAATGCTCCCAGTTCATCTCCTTCTCACAGTCCATTTCCATCTCCAACTCCTTCTTCTTCTCCTTCTTCTTCTAAACACACTTCCTGTTCAGAGTCTCCTGGTTTGCATTCTGGTGGGGGGGAGGTTGAGATTGAAGTTTTCCTTGATGATGATGATTCCAATGAGGCTGAACTCCTCAGAAAGTCCACTAGAACCAGAAATGTCCCAGCATGGCACAAAGACTATGACATAAACATTTCTGCATCATGTTCCAAACATCACATCTGGAAGACCTTCTCCTATGAAAAACTTACTCCTGCACAGAGATCCTTTGCATTCAGTGTCATGATGGAAGTGGAACCTACTTCCTATGTTGAAGCCTGCAAAGATCCCAGATGGAACCAGGCTTGTAATGAAGAGTTGGCAGCATTGGAAGAGAACCAGACTTGGGAAGTTGTGAAGTTACCTGAGGGTAAGAAAGCTGTAGGTTCTAAATGGGTGTTCAAGATTAAACATAAATCAGATGGGACTATTGAGAGATTTAAGTCCAAAGTTGTTCCCAAGGGATACACACAGATTTATGGGATTGACTTCCTTGACACATAATCACCTGTTGCCAAGATTAATTCTGTGAAAACCTTGTTGGCAGTGGCAGCTTCAAAGGACTGGCACATTCACCAAATGGATGTCTCCAATGCATTTCTGCATGGAGACTTAGAAGAAGAGGTTTATCTTGAAATACCTCCTGGAGCCAATGTTCCTAGAGGTCAAGGCCTTGTTTATAGACTTAAGAAGTCTCTTTATGGACTCAAACAGGCTAGCAGGCAGTGGTTTGCCAAACTGACCACTGCATTAATGAAGAATGGGTATTCTCAAACATCTTCAGACTACTCTATGTTTGTGAGATGGATTCAGGGCAGAATTGTTGTGGTCCTTGTGTATGTTGATGACATCTTAATTGCAGGCAGTTATTTGGGTGACATTGAGCAGTTAAAACTGTTTCTTGGGAAGGAATTTAAGGTCAAGGACCTTGGCCAAATGAGTTACTTTCTGGGCTTGGAAGTTTTGAGAGATCATAAAGGGATCTCTTTGAGTCAAAAGAAATACTGTCTGGAATTAATTACTGATGCATCCAACAGCTTCACACGTTCTGATCATGTACTCAAACTCTGCTGTATAAATTCCCTCTCCAAAATAATACAATCAAGTGAGATTTTCTACCATCGTTCATGGTATCAGAGCTTTCATAGCCCAACAGCTCCACTGATCCTTCTTCTGTCTTTTTTCTCCGACTTCTTTCCTGTCTCCACTCCTCATTTTACCTTCTTCTCACCGCATCAAAAATGTCCGGCACCACATCATCTGATGCCAACAGCTCTTCTTCCTCCTTCGCTCTGCCTCACCCCAACCCTCCACATATTGCTGTCAAACTTACCTCCAAAAACTATCTTCTGTGGAAACTTCAGATTCTTCCCCTTCTTACTAGCTTTGACTTTGTCCACCATATTGATGGCTCTGCTTCTGCTCCGGCAAAACAGATTGATGGCAACCCCAACCCAGCATATGCTGCCTGGTACAAAAAGGATCAATTTGTTCTTTCATGGATTGTGATGTCCCTCTCTGAAGCAGTCCTATCGAAGCTTGTTGGTTGCACTACTGCTTTCGATGCCTGGACCCGCCTCGCTGCTACCTATGGATCAGAGAATCGCCATAGCATCAGACAACTCAAAGACCAATTCCAAGACATGAAGTGCGGCAATGACTCCATCGACAAGTACCTCGAACGGGCTAAAGAAGTGGCTGATCGGCTTGCATCAATCAATCTACCTGTCTCAGATGATGACCTGGTCGATCGCTGCCTCAAGGGACTCGGCGAAAATTATCTTCCGTTTGTTCGCGCGATTGAGGCCAAATCGGATCCCATCTCCTTCGACGACTTCCATGGGCTTCTCCTCCGCGAAGAACAACGCCTACAGCGCCACCAACTCCTTCACGACGGCGCCCCATCTGCTCATTACGGACGCGGTGGTCGTGGTGGTCGCGGTCGGTTCTCTGGGCGTGCTGGTGGTCGTGGACGCGGCGCTAGAGGTTATTCCCCTCCCTCCTCTTCCTTTAGCGGCTCACAATCTGCTGTGTCTGGAACAGGTACCAGCCCCGGTCTTCTTGGGCCCAGGCCCACCGTCCGCCCTCCTCTGTCGACTGCTGCCCTCCAATGCTACACCTGCCGTGGCTACGGCCACACAGCCAAGCAGTGCCCCTCTCCCGCCCACCCAGCTCGTCCTTACCCATCAGCCCACCACGCATACTCCCCCACACCACAAGATTGGCTGCTAGACTCGGGTGCCAATTACCACCTCACCTCTGACCTCAACAATCTCGCCCTCCATTCTAAATATCATGGTCCCGATGAAGTCTCATTCGGCGACGGTAACTCTCCCCCCATTGTTCACTCTGGCTCTTCCATGGCTACTCTTCGTCACCATCCCTTACACCTCTCTAAGATCCTCCATGTTCCTTCTGCCTCTAAAAATCTTCTTTCCATTAATGCTCTCACTCGTACTAATCCTTTGTCTCTTTACTTTGTGGGTGATTCTTTTGTCATTAAGGACACGCGCTCCCAGACAATTCTGCATTAAGGCAAGAGTCATTAAGGGCTTTACACTGTTCCACTGTCCGTCCTACCCTCTGCTGCTCCCCGTGCGTATCACGTCACTCTATCTCACTGGCATCAACGCCTCGGCCATCCTCATTCTCGTGTTCTCCATCAGATTCTCCGTAATCACTCTATTTCTGCTTCCAATAAACATGATTCTAGTCTTTGTCATGGTTGTAGTGTTTCGAAGATTCATAAACTTCCCTTTCCTGTCTCTACATTTCAAGCTCAAGGTCCCCTCGATTTAATATGTAGTGATGTAAGGGGTCCTGCTCCTGAACTATCGTGTGACAGCAATCTTTACTACATTTTATTCTATGATCATTTCAGCAAATTCACATGGATTTTTCCCACCCGCCATCGTTCAAATCTTCTTGATATTTTTATTCGTTTCCGCACTCATGTTGAAAAAAATTTCGGTCGTCCTATCAAAATTTTTCAAGCCGATTGGGGCGGTGAATATCAAAAATTGAGCTCTTATCTCCAACAACATGGTATTCAACATCGCTCTTCCTGTCCCTATACACCCGAACAAAACGGTTGTGCTGAACGCAAACACCGACACATCGTCGAAACCGGCCTCGCTCTTCTTCACCATGCCTCTGTTCCTATCAAATTTTGGCCCTTTGCTTTTGACACTACCGTGTATCTTATAAACCGTCTACCTACCCCGCTCCTTGACTCTCGCACCCCACTCGAAGTTCTTCATCACCAGCAACCCACATACTCAAGTCTTCGAATTTTTGGGACTCTTTGTTATCCTTGGTTACGCCCACTCACTCGTCATAAACTCCAACCTCGATCCTCCCCATGTGTTTTTCTCGGCTATAGTTCCATGCACAAGGGTTACCGTTGCTATAATCTCCACACAAAAAAAATTCACATCTCCCGTCATGTTCTCTTTGATGAAACTTGCTTTCCATTTCAAGACTCCCGATTTACAGCTCTCCACACTACCCCTGCTCCTTCATTAGTCTCAACACCCACACCTGTAACTTCTCTTCCCCTTCCACCTACATTCCCTCCACTTGGGCCCAACACCATTGGCCCATCCTTGTCTCCTTCCATCCCTCCCACACTTCCGCCAACCCACTCTCCCACAAATGCAGCCCATCCCATTCCTCCCCGACCCAATACAAAAACCCAGCCCACTACAACAACCCAGCCCACGTCTGCCCTTCCCTCTATCTCTCGCCTACCCACCCATCCCAGATCACACATACCGCGCCGCCCCACACCCGCCACCTCTCTCCCTCGCTTCAACACATCTCCCCGCCCCATTCCTGCCACCTACACCCCTCTGATTCCTCGCCGCCCAGTCATAAGAACCCAAACTGGTACTCTTAAGCCTAAGAATCACCTCGCTTCATCCTCACCACCCCTGCCTCCCATTCCCACTACTACTAAACAAGCTCTCATGCACCCACTCTGGCGCGCAGCTATGACGGAGGAGCACAATGCTCTACTCAAGAACCGGACCTGGCGGCTAGTACCCCGTTCCCCGACTCAGAATGTTATCACCTGCAAGTGGTTGTTCCGCATTAAGACCAAATCTGACGGCGCCATTGAACGGTACAAGGCGCGCCTCGTTGCCCGCGGCTTCCAGCAACGTCCGAGCCTGGATTTTGGAGATACGTTCAGCCCTGTCTTGAAACCGACCACATTGCGGCTCATTCTGTCCCTCGCTGTTTCTCAACAATGGCTTGTTCGTCAGTTGGACATAGCCAATGCATTTCTCCATGGCTCATTGACTAATGATGTTTTTATGCAGCAACCACCTGGTTTCTTTGATCCGACTCGACCGAATCATGTCTGTCACCTTCAGAAATCCCTCTACGGTTTGAAACAGGCACCACGAGCGTGGCTCCACTGTCTCCGACAAGCCCTTGAAGCTTATGGGTTTCATGGATCGAAGACTGACACATCTCTGTTCATTCTGTGTCGAGGATCCTTGAGGCTCTATGTCCTCATTTATGTTGACGATATTCTTATCACTGGTAACCAACTCTCAGCTTTGCAGGCACTTCTCCAATATCTCACCAACAAATTTGCAGTTCGGGATCTTGGCCAGCTCTCATATTTTCTAGGGATTGAAGCCATCTGGTCCCCTCGCGGCTTGCTCCTGTCACAATGCAAGTACATCAATCATATTCTTGACCGTGCAAAGATGACTTCCTCCAATATTCTAGCCACTCCAGCAACCACCGCCACTGCCGAGCGAGACACAACACCTTTTCCTGATGGTACTCTTTACCGACAGATTGTGGGAGCTTTGCAATACCTTCAATTCACCCGTCTCGACATCGCCCAGGCCGTCAACTACTGCGCTCAGCACATGCATCAACCTCTCCAACAACATTGGACGGATGTGAAACGCGTTCTGCGTTACCTTCGTGGTACCACTAATCATGGTTTGTTTTTCAGCTCCCACTCCTCTCCTCAGCTTTCCGGCTACTCTGATGCTGCGTGGGCCAACAATGTTTCAGACCGACGATCGACAACTGGCTATGCTGTCTACCTTGGTTCCCACCTCATCTCCTGGTCATCCCGCAAGCAACGGACGGTTGCCCGCTCCTCCACTGAAGCCGAATACAAAGCCCTCGCTACTCTAGCTGCTGAAATAATCTGGATACAGTCCCTTCTGAATGAAATTGGGTACTGTCTACCTTCCCCTCCAAAGCTCTGGTGCGACAACCTCGGTGCAACCTACCTCACGGCCAATCCAGTCTTCCATGCCCGTAGCAAGCACATGGAGATCGACTTCCACTTTGTTCAAGAGCGGGTAGCTGCCCGCCAACTCCTCGTTCGTTACATTTCCACTGATGATCAAATTGCTGACTTGCTTACCAAACCGCTACCTCGTCAACGATTCCAGCACTTTCGAACCAAGTTGAAAGTCACCGACCCTCAACTTGCGGGGACATGACAAGGCTGACCGAGTCTTTAGCTGTTTATTGGCTGAATCTGTTACCACCACCCGTTACAACAGCATAGCCAATTCTCCACTCCCATTTGTTAGCGTTAAACTCTCCAACAGCTTCACACGTTCTGATCATGTACTCAAACTCTGCCGTATAAATTCCCTCTCCAAAATAATACAATCAAGTGAGATTTTCTACCATCGTTCACCAACTACTACACATGTCCAGGATGCATACACCTGGAGTATTGCTAGGAGGGAGAACCTCTGAATAGTACTTTGTAAGTGCAGTTGAATCAACCTGCTTTCATCTCTAGCTGTTAAAACAACTAGAACGCCATTAGAAGCCAACTGCCTACAAATCTCGAACCCAATCCCCTTGTTCCTCCCGTCACCTCCAGGAAAACCACACCAGAAACGAGCAATAAGAAAATTGAAAAGTTCCTTTCAATGCAGTTCAAAACGACGAAGCTACTAAAAAATGAGAAATTGACCTGTAATTCTGAACATCGCTGTCGCGGCCGGTCTTGACGCGTTGTGGTTCCTCCTCCACAGCGCCTTGGAAGAGTCGAAGGCGATCCCGAGCACGAAGGAGAGTGAGCGGCGGCGCCGACAATATCGCGGACGAAGGATGAGCGGCGGCGGCGATCTCGCAGGCGAAGGATTGAGCGAGTCGAAGGCGATCTCAAAGGCGAAGGAGTGAGCAAGTCGACGGCGACCTCGAAGGAGTGAGCGGAGGCGGACGCGATCTCGCCGGCGAAGGTGTGAGCGGCGGTGAATCGAGGGCGGAGGAGTTTCGAAGATTGAATGGCGGCGACTAGGGATTTGGACGATGGAAATATTGGAGGGATGCAAAATATGACTTATCGTCTTCCCCTTATCGTTTAATACCTTTTATCTTCTTCTCTTTTTTTTTTAACCTTTATATCATTTTTCAATATACACAAATTCGTAGCAGTCTAGCAGAAAGGAACCAAATCGACCACCACCCGCCACCATTCTCCTGTTTCTTCAACCAGTACGGCAGTACCTGTTGAATTTTGTGATCACACAAGTAGAGATGTCAAGTTTCGTTTCACCACTCACACTTGAAACATGATGCTGTCACGTATCCCAAACGATTCACTACTATCATAGTTACTAAGCAACAGCAGTCGTAGTTTGAACAGAAGAAACTAATACTCGAGCATTGCTAATTGAGACAATCTATCAAATTGGTTTGGGTTTCTACCACTCGTCTTCATCGTTTGGTGCATTAATAAAGTGGTAAACAAGGATCTCAACAGCAACAGGAAGAGCATTAAACAAGTATGCTACTCATACATCAGCATCTTCATCCGACTCAACTTCCACACGCTGGACAACTGTTTACACCTAAAATTAATTTGGATTAAATTAAATGTCGCATTGATTAGTCTCGACATTTAATTCGATGCCGCGGGTAAAAAACGATGTTGTTTGGAGTCGAGCGACATCGCGGAAGAGTAAAACGACACCGCGGATCAGAAAAACGGTACCGCAAGGAAGCTCACCGATACCGCGGCACTGGAAACGACACTGTTTACCAGAAAACAGGATGGGGGCCACGCACGTAGTATTGGTGGTGGAAAAGGATTTATTATTATTTTTATTATCCTTGTTGGATGGGAAGACGCGGCACCGCAGAGAGTTAAAACGGTGCCGCGGATTTAAAAATGATGCCGCAGACAGTTAAAACGGCGCCGCGGATTTAAAAACGATGTCGAGGAGAGTTAAAACGGTGCCATGGAATTAAAAAGGGAACCGCGAGAAAGCCCAACGGTACAGTTATACTAGCAAACGACAGTGTTTAATAATAAACAGTGTCGCAAAAGGAAAAGCAAACGGAGCTTTTTGGGAAAGGAAACGACATCGTGGGATCATGAAAACAACTCACGTAAAGTTCACGCGAAGCAGTTTGAGGAACGAAGCGGTTGAGACACGTGGGAGTTCTCCGGACGACGAAGCAGTTGACACGGAGTTGCGTGAAGACTACGAAGCAGTTTTTCGAATAAAAGCAGTGGAGCAAGGAGAGAGAAAAGAACCAAAAAAATCAACACAGAAACACATCTGTCAAACTTTATCTTTTTTCTCTGTAACTCCTTCGTGGAGCTCTCCTTCCAGGAAGGATCTCCATAGTTGTAGCCTTAGTCGTAGTCGCGGAGCTCTCCACAGGAATCTCCATAGGAGTAGCGGAAGTGTAGATTCCTCAAAACTCAAACACCCTCGTTCGAACGTAGTTTGGAGAGGTGCGAACCGTAGTAACGGTCGTTCTTGGTTAGAAGTCAGAGGTGCATCGATCAAATCAACGGCGCCGACATTCGGCGGTGAATATTTGATGGTCGTCTCGATTTCAGCAATCAGCGGTGCATTCGATCAAACGGCACCGCAAGAGTTTCCATCGCGAAACATCAAATCAACATCGGCGGAAACAAATTCGGCACCGGCGGTGGTATTTGGTTGTGCAAGGAAACAATTTGGCAAGCCCGGTGGGACACGTGTGTTTGACTTGGCTCTGCGGCGAGGAAAAGAAGATTGTGATCTTCGACAAGGATCCATGGCGGAGGATCAAATGGTCAACATCGAGATTGACGACATAGTTGGCGGTTCAAGCAACAACGCTGGAGCAGAGGTGCAATCAGTGGCACAAATCTCCGATCAGGGTGAGATGCTGCTCATACTTCGCCAAGTAGTGGCGGAACTCAGCAGAGATAGCCAACAGGTAAATCTCATTTTAACTTCTCTTGATAAAAAAATGGATAATCTTGAAAAAAATATAGATCAATGGTGTGATAAATTGGATAATTATGTTTCTGATTTTAATATGTCAATACGTAGAGCCACGTATGATTTTGATGTGTTTAAATCTCGAACCGTGTCTGTTGTGTGTGAGGATGCGATGGTTGGTCGAATAGCTAATGTCAACCAAACTCCATCATCGATGGCTACAACATTATTGCCAGAACTGAGTGAATCCAATGTGTTCTTTCCTATGAACAACGTTGTTCTAAAGGACACACCAATTGGAAGTGGCTTGCAGAAGCCATTACAAAGAAGTCAGTATCGACTTACTTCTAGTAAGATTGAAAACAAGAACCAGGGTCGAGAAACTGGTTACAATCACGTCAAGCATAGCAAGCTCACGTATGATGGGTTGTCCAAGCAACATCGCAATGGTGTTCAATCTAAGCTGCTAGGGGGGCATGAGATCCCACCGCATGGTCGGTTGATGGAAAAACAACATCGCAAGTGGCAAATAAGTTTGCCAAATCTGTCATATTCTACGAAAATTCAAACAAGGATGGCAGCAAAAACTTTGCAGTGTGGGGGTGGTAGCCACGTGAAAAAACCTAATGCCACCAAAGTTGGCATGAATCAACAGAATCCTCTATGTAAATTGTCCCCAAAACCCCCACTGAGTAGAGAGGGGGGCAAGTTCGGTCAAACCCGACATGGGGTTGCCACACCAGTGCTGGCTGGGAACAAATCCATGAGTGGTGGTCTGGGGGGCAACGCCAATGCCAAACAAACTCCAAACTCACGTGGAATTTTAAAAGGGGCAACGTTGTTGTGTGATAGGTGCAAAAGTTATGTCAGTGCTAAGCAAAATACCAACGTACCTGTTGATGAAAAGTCTCGACGCTCATACTACCAACAACATAATGAGAGTGCGAAGTTGACAAAACTAGACCAGTCTAGGCAAGCGATGTCGCATGGTCGAATTGGCAAGACAAAGGTGCCAAAAAAACGGGAATGTCCTGTCTAGAGCCAAGAATGCTTATGGTTTTCCATTCCGCGAAGCTAAGATTAGGCCAAATCAGGATCGTGGAGTTTCGAACAAAGATGTTCGAGCTAGACGAACTGGGGAGTTGCAAGCCAACATTGATTCCAAAACATCAAAACTAACATGTGTGAAGCCAACTGTGATGAGTCGTGGACTTTACGGATGGCTTGTTTGGTTTGATCCGTGGAGTTGGCAGTGGGTGTGGACTTTTGACATGATGGTTTATGCCAAAGCTAACCCTGTTTTTGTTTAGCTATTATTAAAATAAATAAAGTTGGCTAATTTAGGTCATGTGATAAATAAAAAATAAAAAAAATATATAGAGAGAGAGAGAACAAGACACTGTTGGTTTGGAGGAGTTGCAGAGTTGTTGGAACTTGCAACAACGTTGTTCTTCTTTTCAGCCCTACGTTGGGATATGATTGTTATGGGGATTTAAAAAAAAAATTACCGCAATGTTGTTTGCTGGCTGCAATTCTGTTGCTAGCCGCATCGTTGGCAAAAATGAAAACAAAAGTCTTCCAAGATAAATAATAATAATAAAATCTTGCAGCCTTGCAAGGCTCGATAACATGAGGCCATTAATTATTTAATTGGCTCTTCGGGTTGGAGAAAAGAGAAGTTCTGGTGGGGTCAAAACGCGACAGTTTAGGCTGAAGAAAATGCTGCTATGTAAAATTTGGCTAAACAACGCTGCGGAGGAAAAGTTGTTACGGTGAGACAGCAGTGTTGCAAGTAAATGATTTTATGTTATCTTATTTCTGCGAGGCCGCACTGCTTGTGGGTGATAAAAAGAGTCCAAGCGGCATTGGGAACTTGCCGCAGCATTGCGGGCAAAGAAAAAGAGCAAACAACCCTGAAGTGCTTGCTGCAGCGTCGGTGGCAAGTAAAAATAAATAAATAAATAATAGACGCCACCGTTTGTGATGAAGCAACGCTGCAAGGAAGGATGGCGTGGTTGTTGGGGAAAAAGAAAAAAAATAATAAACAAAATACCGCAAAAACAGCAGCGTTGATGGAGAAAGAAGAAGGAAATCAAAGCTGTTTGGGATGAAAACGGCGCTGCGAGACCACATAGTAGGCAGCAATAATATTAAAAAAAAATCGTAATGCTTGCAGCGACGGTAGAGCAGCAACTACGTCGTTTTGGGGATTTAGTAGAAAAACAGCGCTGCTGAAGGCCAACCAAGGTTGCGGTTTTACTTGGACGCCAAAGAGAATCACAAGTCAGGTAGAACTGAATTGGCGAATAAAAAAAATAGAGACATGGTTCTCTACGTAAATCACAAGCGGTAGTGGTGTTCAGTGACCCAAGCAGCACCGGGGCTGCAATCCTGTTCTGTTCCGTTTGAATAAGAATTATTTAAAAAAAAATTTGGTGAAAGCAACGTTGTTATGGCCAAAGCAATCCTGCGGAAACAATAAATAAATAAATAAAACACCGTTATTTGGGGAAGCGGCGCTGCACTGCTCTCCTCCTTCTAGTTCATTTTTTCCCAAGGCTGTAACAATAACAAAACATCCGGTTTGTTTTGTATGAATTTTGTTTGGCCAAGTAAAAGCATTTACAATCTTGCACGGAGAAAAGAATTGCAATGCCACTTTGTTAAATTTTGTTGCAATTACTTTGGCTTTGCGTGGTTGGTATAGTTTATTGGACATTATTAAGTAATTTTAGGTGGTTTGAGTTGTGTCAACAACTTGGTTCATAAATTCTTATAAACCAAGTTGTGGGGGACATTGTTTACACCTAAAATTAATTTAGATTAAATTAAATGCCGGATTAGTCTCGACATTTAATTTGATGCCACGGGTAAAAAACGATGTTGTTTGGAGTCGAGCGACATCGCGGAAGAGTAAAACGACACCGCGGATCAGAAAAACGGTACCGCAAGGAAGCTCACCGATACCGCGGCACTGGAAACGACACTGTTTACCAGAAAACAGGATGGGGGCCACGCACGTAGTATTGGTGGTGGGAAAGGAGTTATTATTATTTTTATTATCCTTGTTGGATGGGAAGACGCGGCACCGCAGAGAGTTAAAACGGTGCCGCGGATTTAAAAAAACGATGCCGCGGACAGTTAAAACGGCACCGCGGATTTAAAAATGATGCCGCGGAGAGTTAAAACGGTGCCATGGAATTAAAAAGGGAACCGCGAGAAAGCCCAACGGTACAGTTATACTAGCAAACGACAGTGTTTAATAATAAACAGTGTCGCAAAAGGAAAAGCAAACGGAGCTGTTTGGGAAAGGAAACGACATCGTGGGATCATGAAAACAACTCACGTAAAGTTCACGCGAAGCAGTTTGAGGAACGAAGTGGTTGAGACACGTGGGAGTTCTCCGGACGACGAAGCAGTTGACACGGAGTTGCGTGAAGACTACGAAGCAGTTTTTCGAATAAAAGCAGTGGAGCAAGGAGAGAGAAAAGAACCAAAAAAATCAACACACAAACACATTTGTCAAACTTTATCTTTTTTCTCTGTAACTCCTTCGCGGAGCTATCCTTCCAGGAAGGATCTCCATAGTTGTAGTCTTAGTCGTAGTCGCGGAGCTCTCCACAGGAATCTCCATAGGAGTAGCGGTAGTGTAGATTCCTCAAAACTCAAACACCCTCGTTCGAACGTAGTTTGGAGAGGTGCGAACTGTAGTAACGATCGTTCTTGGTTAGAAGTCAGAGGTGCATCGATCAAATCAACGGCGCCGACATTCGGCGGCGGATATTTGATGGTCGTCTCGATTTCAGCAATCAGCGGTGCATTCGATCAAACGGCACCGCAAGAGTTTCCATCGCGAAACATCAAATCAACATCGGCGGAAACAAATTCGGCACCGGCGGTGGTATTTGGTTTTGCAAGGAAACATCAACTTTAACATCACTTAAGTAATCTTCTAAGGTATCATCTACTTCTTCACAATCATCAACAAAGATCTACTCGAACCTGTCAAGTGTTGCTCCTCAATGACAAGACTTGCATCTACATTCGAAACTTCTTCTTGAAATGCAATGTCGACATTGTCTTGTACTTCTTCAGAATCGACCACTTCAGAAGGTGCTATGGGGACATAAAAAATATGTCTATGTCGACACTTCCGTACTACTTTCCAATCCTTACCCAACTTGGTATCTTTGAGGTAAAATACTTGCTTTGCTTGGTCAGCCAGAATGAAGGAGTCATTCTCATACCAAAGACTACCAACATTGATGCTAGTGACATGGCAATCTGTTTGAATACCCTTCTTCCTGCCATCCAATTTGAACCCCTCACACTTGAATAATACCACCTTCTTGTCCTTAACATACTCAACAACAAGAATCTCATCAATAACCCCATAGAAGTCAATCAACTTATTCCCGTGATATCCTTCAACCATGACTGCGCAAGTTTGAGTTCTAGTATGAGCATTTTGATCTTTTGTATGGAATCTTACTCCATTCACTATACATCCGGCGTACTTCTTCACACCAATATGAGGGCCACATGCCTTGAATACCCTTCTTCCCGCCATCCAATTTGAACCCCTCACACTTGAATAATACCACCTTCTTGTCCTTAACATACTCAACAACAAGAATCTCATCAATAACCCCATAGAAGTCAATCAACTTATTCCCGTGATATCCTTCAACCATGACTCCGCAAGTTTGAGTTCTAGTATGAGCATTTCGATCTTTTGTATGGAATCTTACTCCATTCACTATACATCCGGCGTACTTCTTCACACCGATATGAGGGCCACATGCCAAAGCATACATAGGCGTTGTCACTTCGGGTGGCTCACGAAAATATAATCTTTGAATCTACAAGCACATGGTAATGATGGAGTAAATGTGGAGCTAAGTGACTTCAGTACAAATTCAAAATGAAAGGAGATGATTACTCTGGTTGCATATACTTACATGATTCTTAAACCACAGTGGAAATTGTTCACGTTGCCTTGATTTCAAATTCAACTCGTTTTCCTGTCTAAGCTCAGTTTCGTGAAGGCTGGATCATAAAATTAAGATTAGTTAGTAGTGTGTAAATTTCAAAAAAAATTCAGTAATTATATGATGTACTCACTTCAAATATTCTTGTGCCTCGGAGCAATTGTTCAGAATATACCACATTATTATCTGTCGTTCTTTTTTATCCATGTTCACATAATTAAATGCTCCTAATGGTCGAACCTTTTGAGAAAAAATAGATAATCCACCATCCTCTATGTTGTCAACATTCCGCTCTTCACGATTAAATTGAGTTTCAATACCTTGAAGGTACATTGAGCAAAACTGTATTCCTTCCTTCACCTCATAAACCTCTGCAATGGAACCTTTGGGTCGAGCCTTATTTCGAATAGTACCTTTCAATGTTCGTAAAAATCTGGAAATGAAAATGAAGGTATAAGTAAAACGAATAAAGGAGAAGCTAAATATTCTGAAGGAGTATTGTTATCTCTCGATTGGATACATCCATCTGAATTGAACTGGTCCTCCAAGTTTAACCTCCTTAGGTAGATGAATCGCCATATGCAAAATTTACATCAAAAAAGGCCGGAGGGAAAACCATCTTAAGCTTGCAAAGTATGACCACTATATCTTTCTCCATTTGCTCAATATCGGCCATGTGTATTGTCTTACAACACAACTTCCTAAAGGAATCTACCAACTCTGCCAAGGCAATATACACTTCTTTTGGCAAAAAGCTACGAAATCCAGGAGCTAATAATTGTTGTAGAAACACATGACAATCATGACTCTTCAAGCCTACAAGCTTCCCATCAACTGGATTGGCACAACGAGATATGTTAGAAGCATATCCATCAGGAAACTTCACCGACTTCAAAAACTCACAAAATTCCAATCTTTCTTTTTTGGATAATACATAACAAGCAGGGGGATCTTATAAGAACCATCATCCTTCTCCTCCTAATGTAGTTCACTTCTTATACCCATATCCTTCAAGTCCAGCCTTGCTTTAATTTTATCCTTTGTTTTTCCATCAATGTTTAACAAAGTCCCCAAAATGCTTTCACAAATATTTTTCTCAATATGCATTACATCAAGATTGTGCCTCATTTTCAACTTTCTCCAATAAGGAAAATAAAAAAGAATGGACTTCCTTGTCCAATTCAGCTCTTCAGGGGTGCGCTTTTTCTTTCTGTTACCTGGATGCTTACCATGAACCAATACAGGAAGACTCTCCAATTGGTTTAGAATATCATCACCCGACATTTCTTTTGGTGCCACTTGATGATCTACATTTCCATCAAATTCTCGACTTCTCCTCCATCTATGATTAGCAGCCAAGTGACAACGATGCCCCGTATAACAAATCTTGCTTCTTAACTTCTTTCTACGTGTCTCCTTGTTACAAACAGGACAAGCCAAATATCCTTTCGTGCTCCACCCAGAGAGTGTCCCATAAGCAGGAAAATCATTGATAGTCCATAAAACAGCTGCATGCATTTGAAAATTTTTCTTGCTTGATGCATCATATGTTGGACACCCTTTTCCCAAAGAAGCTTCAATTCCTTCACTAATGGTTGTAAGAAAACATTAATATCTTTCCCCGGAGCAGTAGGTCCAGGAATAAGTATTGTTAGTATAAGGAATGGCTCTTTCATACATAACCATGGGGGAAGATTGTATATAGATACAACGACGGGCCACATACTATATGAGCTATTCATATTTCCGAAAGGGTTGAAGCCATCAGTAGCTATCCCAATTCTCACATTTCGACTCTCTTCTGCAAACCAAGGAAACTCCTTATCAAAGTCTTTCCAACAAACTGAATCAGCTGGATGACCTAAAATATCATCATTGTTGACCCGCTTCTTCTCTTTATGCCATCTCATATCACTACTTGTTTTAGATGACATAAACAAACGTTGGAGCCTTGGTATTAAAGGAAAGTATCTCATTCTCTTGTGTGGAATTTGCTTTCCTTTACCATCATCAACGCTGTATCTAGAAGTTTTGCACACAGGGCAATGCTGTTTTGCTGCATCTCTTCCCCAAAAAAGTGCACAATCATATTTGCATACATCTATTAACTCATATCCTAGTCCCAACTCAACTAGCATGTTTCTTGCTTCATAAAGCGACTTTGGGAGGGCATCACCATGTTTCTTGTCTTCTCTTGACACTCGATTTTGTTGGAGAAATAAAATATGGGCATCCTGGTGTCCTTCGGAACTATGATGGAGAAAAAGATTCAACTTATCCAAGCAACTACAGTGCATGCAAAACCACATAACAAATAGTAATCCTCCTAATTAACCACATAACAAATAATACTCTCAAAATACCAATCTCTTCAATGTCTGAATGATAGAGTACCGGTTGACTATGTAAAGAGCATCACATCATCCCAAACAACATTAACAGTACCAGCTGACTATGTAAAGAGCATAACATCATCCCAAACAACATTAACAGTACTAGTTGACTATGTAAACAACATCAAAACTTTTGCAGAATTTGGGACAACAACCCTTTAAGCCTTGCAATTTCTTCTTTTAATCCTCCTATCTCAGATACTTCTTCTCTTAAAGTACCCACTTCAGCCCTCAAATTTTGGCATTCGGATTTCCAGCCATTCTTCTCAGCTTCGTTTTGCTTCAAGGCTTCTTCCAAAGATCTTATCTTTTTATTTGAAGAAGTAGTCACTGGCTTTGGACCATGACCGAGGCCACTAACATAGCCTGGTTTAACTCCAAGAACTGTATCACATATTTCATCCATGGTCATGTTCCCTTCAGTTAAGAGTTCTTGCATACGGTTCTGTAAACTGAGAAGAAAACACAAGATAAATTTAGAGTAACAAGTATGCCATATTGATGAAGCATTACTACCAGAGATATATACTTACATAGTTAGCCTCTACACACTCATTTCGCCATCCTTCTGTATCATAATAGTATGTCATTTTATATAGGCTGATTCGATCACATTCTTCTCCATTATTCGCTTCCTTCTGCAACCATACAAGAAAAAAGGATATGCTACTTAGGATTGCAGAACAAAAATCCCATTAATGATTCTGCTGTGCAAACTGATACAACAGAGAATGTATCTTACAGTTTCATTTCTTAAGACAACAAAAGATTTACGTCCTTGGCGATGGGAGGCCTTTACACGCTGTCGGTTCTGTGTGTTGGCAACAGCAACACGCTTCAAATGAAAGAAGTAACAAAATTAGTAATGAAATTTTCTGGGCGAACACAGATCAATCAATGTACAGGATCTCAACTTTCAAGTTGTCATAAGAATGCAGACAAAAACAAAAACACCAACAAGTACTGCCCCACTTCTAACCTCTCTATCCATTTACTTGAAATATGTCTGGCAACCCCTAAATCAAACCCCTCCACTGCTAATGATTTGGGGGAAAGCTCTCAACTTTTTCATTATTTCTCTAGTTGCCATGAATACCCAGGAGAGGATTCAAAGTTCATGCACCTGTGGCTTCTACTCATAACAAACCTTTTGCTGTTAATGAAAATAAGGACTTCAGAAAAAACTACTAACCAAGAAGGTCCTCAACAATCCAAAAGTGCAGACCTATAAGTACAATTTTTCAGCATTCAAATGCTAATTGGTCATTTTGATTACTAATTTTCCAATGGTCCTGTTACATTATTTCCTTGAATAATGAATCCCTTGACGTATTTACATTTTAAGCCTGGCAACCCCTAAATCAAACACAACCATCAACTTAAGCCTGGCAGCTTTCTGCATATTCTATTTCGAAAAATAATCAAACTCAAATTCATCGATGTCAATACCTTAGCTTTGTCACTGAGCCAATAGTCAATCAAATCGTCCCAGTTCTTTTGGCTTATTCCAGGAGGCTTCATTGTTCTAGCTTCCACTGCATCCCTGCACTCAAGGAATATCTTTTTCAGCTTGGAACGTTGCTGCTTGAGTTGGATTTGCAATAACCCATCGATAGAATCTTGGACAGCCTCTTCGCTGATATCTTCAACTTGCAGATGCATCTATCACCAGTAATATATTAATCAACAATGTGTTCATGGTAAAAGAAAACAATCATAAACAAACTATACCAGCTCCTAATATAAAAATGCAATCACTATAAATAAATTAAGCTTACATTTAGTCTGTCATAATCTGGACGCAGATGGTTCTTCTTGAAATCCTTAGTCCTGCGGATAGGGATCTCATCCATGTATTCTCGACTTATCAAACCAAACTCACTTGAAAGTTTGGCAGATTGGACACCATTAACTGGTCGACCTTGTGAGACATCAATTGTAATTGGAAATTTTTCTTTCCCCATGGCAGCAGCCAGTTTCACCGTTTCCAAGCCTCTTGTTATACCTCTAACCTTCTTCTTCTTTCGATTTTGATCTATACATTTAAGCAAAACCACTTGGAAATTTTAGCTACAGGTGTACTACATAGTAATAGTAAGGAAATGAAATGGATATTTAATTGCAAAAATTCCCCTGTAAGACCAATTTTAGAGGCAGAAAGTGTTTCCTCCAAATGTTGCTCATATTCATCATCTCCAAGAGGTCCATCAGTAAGTGGAACCTCCACTGTTGGAGTCACATTCAATTCGGCAGCTTGAGGTTGAGAGTTAACTGTTAACAAGCAAACAATTGTTAGTACCATTCTTCTCTAAAAGAGCTTCTGCTATCGATTTGGAAGATAAAACAAGCAAACAAACCAAGTTCAATCTTACAGTCACAAAATCTCTTTCAAATCATACCTTTCCTAGAATTATGTCCTGTCTTGTTTCTCTTGTACTACCTAGCATATGAATTAGCATACTCATATGCATGTTTTTGTCCAGCTCTGGGTGTTAGACTTCGACTGGGATACTCAACCGTACGTTTCCCTCCTGGTCCCATTCAGAAATCTGTTACAGAAAATGATCAAAATTGGTAACCTCAGTTGACCACAACCATGAGTTTAGAATACTATCCTTCCTGATCATAGAAAATAAGTCTGCGCATCATTCAAGTCTGCACATCATTCATAGTTTAGAACAACTGCAGACATAAATCAATTTTTAATTGAACATCTACCAGGGATAAAAACATAGAAAGTATTGGACACATTTTTCCTCTAATGAAAAGCTTTCATTCCATCAAGAATTTGGGGGGAATACACTCCATGAACCTGTCTTTCAGCAATTACACACCCTTTCTACCTACAAGCAACAACAAAACTTCGTACATTCTACCTTGCTACAAACAACAAACTGATTATTTTACACAAAAGTTTGCATTCTGACTTGATGAAAAAACTAACCCCAACACTAATGACCAAACTGCCCAACCTAACTTCAAAACCACTAATCAATAGATTCTATCAGGCATTAAATCTCTCTCCCTCGCTCTTCAATTTTAACATCTTTTGGTCTCTGCTTTCAGTTTCCTGACGATCAAAAGCTTTGATGGTTGTTTCTTTCTTGCAGATTGCTTTGACCCTTTGGATCCTAACGGAAACATCACAATTACATCGCCCCTCCATAACTCACTAATCAATAGATTCAAGACCTCCGAAATTGACCTAATGGCCTCCAATTTTGACTCCCCGAGTGTTTACAACACCAGAAAGGCCGAGTGTTTACAACAACCAGACACCCAATTACAGAGGATACATACATAAATACGAATACGACCATATCAATAATGACTCGCCGTAACGATCCAGGAAAAGTAGAAACATACAGACGAAGACGATACACCAAAGTAATCACCGAATCTGAAGTATAATCAACCAAAAGTAGATGCGATTCAAGCCGCTTGCCGGAAATAGAGATCTGAACTCGAATCAGAAGCATGACGAGAGGAATTAGATTCTTCGCTCAGATTAGATTGAGTTTTAAAAGAAGGAGGAGATACGATTCGTCGCTCATATTTGAATTTCAATTGCGGTACAAATCAAAGAGAAAATTAAGTTTTTGGAACGATTGTGTTACTAACTTGCAGGCGATGTTCTCCTGGAGTGAATGCGATGGCGTTACTCAGCTCAGATTTGAATCTCCCAACTAACTTGCAGGTGATGCCGCGATGGGTTTCCCAAACACAGTGACTAAAATGCGAATGGGCTTTTATACCAAAAAGAAGGAGATGGGTTCCATTAAAAGAAACAGTACGGTGGGAGAAAATATGACCAATTATATTTGGCCAGGAAAAATATTTTATTATTTTATGACCAATATTTTTAGTTATGTAAAGTTTGTTTTGGTCATAAAAATTCTTTTCTTATAAGTGACCATTTTAATATGTTTATGCGACCAAAAGTACTAGTTACTTTAAAAAGTATTAAGGATGATAAACAAATTGTTTTGGTTAGAAAAAGAATTGAACATTCGGCTACTAATTTTTTTGGTCGTATAAATTTTAATTTGGTTATAAAAACTCTTTTTCTAGTTAGTAACCAATTCATCAAATCTTTTATTACCAAAATATAATTGGTCATAAATAATTAATTTTCACCGACCAAAAAAAAAAAGTTAAATGAAAATGGTCACAAAATGCTATATTTGTTGTAGTGTATACTCGTGTCATCGACCCTTGTCACAAAAGAAGACAAGATAATTTTATTGTCATAATAGAAATATATTCATGACAACTCAACGTTGATCACCATTGCTTTATTCGTGACTCGCCAAGTTGTCACAAATGCTATCAATTTGTGATGAAAGGTTGGTCACCAATGAATGCGATTTGCAAAATTTTTGCTCCCAATTTATCACCAATGGTGATTTTTGAGTGATTACTAAAGTTGTCACCAAATATAACCTTTTGCAATAAAAATGTTGGTCACAAATGACTGCAGTTTGTGGTACGTATGATGTTTTCGTGATGAACAAACTTGTCACAAAAGTATATTGTGAGTGACAATCGACATTCATCACACATAGGGAACATATGTGACAATAAAATTTGTCACAAATAATAACTTCAGGGACAACCAACTCAAGCCCCTGAATTTCAAAATGTGTGTTTGTGACATAATTATGGTCACACATGATAACTATTCGTTACAATTAGACATGTCACAATGGTAGTTTTCGTGGCTGGACTACCTCGTCACTAAAAGAATATTTATTGATGATAATATTGTCACGCAAGTATTGATTTTAGTTACGAACAATGTTGTCACAATTGAGTAAGTTATTTGTGACGATTTAGACTCGTCACAGATAAAAAAAATTAATGTTGCCAAATCTTAAAAAAAACGTTGCCTATTTTTCGAAAACGCATTGCGAAAATTGTGAAATGTGTTGTCTAAAGTGGTGTTGCATAAGAGGTAATGATATGCAACACTTTAAATTTGGGTTGCGAAAAATGAAAAACGAGTTGCCTATTCTTTTTGCAACCCCCACTCTATGCAACCCCACCAAAAGTGTTGCGGTAGGATTTCGCAACTCTTTTACGACATTGTGCAACACATTTGTGAGAGTTGCAAGCAGCCATTTTTCCCGTAGTGCTTTCACACAGCAACTGAAAGGATTGAGTTTTTAACCCTTTAGTCATCACATCAGCAACTTTAGGGGTGGGATCGGTACAGTTTACGGTTTACCGGTTACCGTTTACCCGGTTTCGGTTATACCGGATTTCCTCTTCCAAGCTCTGTTAGCCGATACCGAACTCTGCGGTATACCGCCAGCCGAAGGGGACGGTTTCGGTTGGGGAAACGGTGTCCCGAATTATACCGAAAGCAGCAGCCTCGGTCTCCATTAAATGTCAATATGTCGTGTCATGTCTGTCGGTCTGTCCCAAAGGCCAAAACCCAATTCCCATTTGACCTGTGTGTGACGTACTGACCTTGTAAATTGTAATTGTCGAGTCCCATGGCCCCATGAGACAAGAAGACAAATATATAATATATTTGTGTAATTGTTAAATTGTTTCGCTGTAGTAATTGTCTGTCCCATTAGTAGTTACTAGTTAGTACTGGAATAGTGGAATTCCATAAGACCATAACTATTATTCTAATTTCTAAGACGCAAAGGCCAATATATTTGTTTAATACTTTAATTGTTTCGTTGTAATGGACTTATGGTCCCATCCCATGAGCAATATATTTGTTTAAGTTTAATTGTTTCGTTGTAAATTGTAATCCAACAAAGAAGAAGACAAATATGATTTAATGATTATATGGAGAAAAAAAACGTGTAATACAACAAGTGAATTCCGAATAGCAAATACCAAAAAATGAAGATAAAAAAAAGTACCACGTAGCTATAATTCCAAAGGGAGCAGTCTGGCATGCTTCTTCTAAATGTTTGAATTAAGTTCTAAAAATGACGATAAAAAATAGAATCACTAGTTCCTCACTTGCCACTAGGACCTGTACCATCAACATCAACAAAACCTTGTTGCTTCAAAGTGGTGCGAAGGGTATCATCACCATCATCCTCTTCATCTTGGTCCTCCTCGTCCTCGTCTGAATCTTCCTGCTCTTCATCTTTCTCCTCCTCCAACACAACAGGTAAACCTTGTTTGTCACCTTTACTTGGCATGACAGTAGCACTTTCCATTCGAGCTTGGAAGTTAGTAGTGACTAAGTATAATAAAAAATACAAATTGTTAGAATTCATCATATAATATATTATTGAGAATGAGTAAGAGAATACTTAAAAATAAATTAAATTATGAATTCTTATTTCTTACCACTTTCATAATCGATTTGGTCTTGATTTTCATCTTCTTTATCATCAACTTTTTCTGCTTTCTTCCCTCCTTCAAACCTTATCCAATCTTCAGCACAAATCAAGGCCTCTACAATGATGGGGCTCAACGAAGACCTAAATGGGCTGAGCACTCGACCTCCACAACTGAAAGCGGCCTCTGAGGCAACAGAGGAGACTGGAACAGCTAGGATATCCTTAACCATCTGGGAAAGAATAGGATATCTAATGCCGTTCTTACTCCACCACAGCAAGATGTCAAACTTCATATCATTATCATCCTCGTTAATAGCATCATTAGCATCTCTTAAGTAGATGTCTAGCTCAGAAAAACCTCGAATCCCCATCTGAAGTTGCTCCTTTCTCATCTTCTTGAATTCAGCATCAAATGTCCCTCCATAAGATGCAGATCCATCATCATCACTAGGAGTGGCCTGAACAGTAGGCTCGGAGGGTTGAGGTGCATACTTCAATCTGTAAACCTCAAACATTGCAGTCATCTCTGCACTCACATCTTTCACCAAATCATCTCCTTTCTTCTTCCCATACATCTTACCCCACATCCAAGACAAATAAGCCAATTTACGCCTAGGATCTAGCACACAAGCCATGTAAACCAGTCTATTTATCCTTAGGTTCTCCACCTCATCATCATCATCATTCTCAAACCAATACTTTCGTACCTTTGCCTCCATTCTTTCTGTCATCCGCTGTATCTCTACATCTCTGTCTTTCTTAAAAAGTTCTATCACTTCATAGATGTCAGCAATAGTTTTGAAGAAAGTATGAGCAGTCACATAAGATGTTCCTAATACATCAAAAAATAACAACAAATTATTCACATATTACAAGTTAATAAAAGTAAAAACCATGAATTTGAATAGGTGGAGTTCTGTTCACATACCCGATACCCGTAAGGTGAGCTCATAAAAGAACTTCAAATACTTCATTAGCCGCCGAATACTGCTCCAATCTTTCTTAGTTGGAGGACCTCTCTTTGAGTCCACATAATCCCGAAAAGCAGAATCATTGGGGCTCGCATGCAAGAAGTTAAAAACAAGCTCAAACCTTTCAGCAGATTCCAACATCAAATAAGTTGAGTTCCACCTAGTTGGAACATCCAAAGATACAAGTCTTCTTCCATCCATTTGTAGATATTCAATGGCAGATTTGAACTTTGCACTTCTACCTGGTGATGACTTCACCCATTTCACACAATCTCGAACCCTTTCTACAGCAACTCCAACCTCCTTCAACCCATCTGACACAACCAAATTGATTATATGTGCCACACATCGAAATTGCAAATACTTCCCACCAAGCAAATCTGTTCCCCACTCTTTCATCTTTGTTCTCATACACTCTATAAGAACATCATTAGAAGAAGCATTATCCATGGTAATGGAGAACAAATGTTGTGCTTTCCAATCTTGTAGACACTCTGCCAATTTTTCTGCAATATCCTTCCCACTGTGACTAGTGATGGGAACAAAGCTAATGATCCTCTTCTGCAGCTTCCAGTCACTCCCAATGAAATGAGCAGTTACACACATAAAGTTCTGGTTGTTATCAGAAGTCCATGTATCTGTGGTGATAGAAATTCTTCCTTTGCACTTGGATTTGAAGAACTCAGATAACAACTCCTTTTTCTCCAAAAATATTATATAACAATCCTGCCTTATTGTCTGTCTTCCAGGTATCACAAACAATGGTTGGGTTACCGCCATAAATCTCTTAAACCCTTCATGCTCAACAAAGCGAAATGGCAGCTCATCCAAGATGATCATTACAGCTAATGCAGTTCTAGCTTTTTGTTGATCAAACTTCCATGGAGTAAGAGAGCTTACCTCACCATCCCCAGGCTGATAATTCAATAGTGATTGACCACTGGCTTCCTTCCTCTTTCTCTCGCATGACAAGTGATGGTTTTTCAAACCAGTAGTCCCGTTATTGATCGAGTGAGCTTTTATCAGAGTTCCACACTGTTTGCATTTACCATATGGGTAGTCATCCACCACAGCATCATCATAATAATCCCACCACGGGGATCTCTTCTTCCTTCCCGGTCCCTTGACATTTTTCTTGGGCTCACCAACTCCATCCGCTGGCGTAGCAACTGCAGGTGTTGCAGTAGTAGTAGCAGGTGCAGATTCAATGCCTGTGGTAGGTGTAGGTGTACTAGATGAGACATTCCCTTGATTCCCTTCTGCAACTCCAACACGAGTACCCAATTTTTTGGAAGTGCTTCGAGGAGGAACTGAACCACTTTTTTTCGGACCATCTCCTTTACGAGGACGAGAAGGTTTTGTCCTATAACAAAAAGTAAATAATCATAAAAAAAATAAAAATCATTAAAATGCCATTGTCGACATGTCAAAAAACAAAAATCACCCAAACCAAACCATTAACATTAAACTTACATTTTTCACTTTGTTTCTCAAGTAACAATAAACCAAAGACCACCTCTTGAGTCTTGACCTTGTGGTGTGACCTGTACCAAAAAGTGAACAAAAGTACAATTGAACAAATTACTAAATTAGTGAATTACAATTTACAAAACATGAAAACAAATAATTAAGTAATCAAGTAATTATTAGTTATTTATATATTGCATTATTGCTTTGCTTCTGCTGGTCCCTTCAGCCTTCACGGCTTCACTATTGACCTGACAAGTGAGAAGTGACTAATGACAAATTGACAATCCCTCGTCCCTTTCGACCAAAAAAAAAAAATAAAAACTCTGATCCCATGCTTCTCTTCTCTGCTCGGCAAGGCAACAAGAATTGAACAGGTGAGTGGTGGACATATCCATTGGACCATGGTAACAGGCCACCGGAGGAAGGACTTGCCGGAAACAGAGAAGCAGGGCAACGTCGGAAGGACTTGCCGGCGGAAGCAGAGAAGCAGGGCAACGGCGGAAACAGAGTAGCAGCTAGCAGGGAAACAGGGAAACAGAGAAGCAGGGAGACTTGAGAGTTGAGAGCACTCACCGTCTCTGATTTTGCGAAAGCCGAGGACTGCAGAGACAGCAGAGTGGCGTCGGCTTCTGTAGCGTCGGCCTTTGCCGGAAACAGAGCCTGGTGGAGGCCGGAGAGGATGACTGTCTCTTGCCGGCGACGGAGACGGAGACGACGAAGCTACTCTCGCCTGTCGGATTGGATGAGCTGAGCCGCTGAGGATTGATCGGCGGCAGACGACAATCGTGCAGCAGGGCAGGGTAGGGCAGCAGGGGAAAGGCCGAAAGGTTAATTGCTTAGGATTTAGGGTTTCTGTTTGGACTTTAGTTTTGAGAATTGCTTAGGCCGAGTCGCCGACGACGTTTGGGTTTGCTGAAGAAATTGCCTGATTTAGTGAATCCACTTCGGTATCGGAATACCGAATTCCGACGGTATTTTACCATATCGGACTCGGTACACCGGCAGACCCACAACTCCCAGCCGTTTACCGTTTGGTTCGGTTAACGGGTTAACCGATAACCGCGGTTACCGGTACGGTTATCGGTTAACCCGTTAACCGAAAAACCGGTTAGCAGCCCTAAGCAACTTGATCATAGGTTCCTACATGCTCCAATTCCACAACTCCCTCATTTGTCAGATTCCTTAAGAAATGGAACCTTACATCGATATGCTTGCTCCTTCCATGTATCAATGGGTTCTTTGAAAGCTTAATTGCAGAACTATTGTCACAATAGATCTTGGTTCCTTCCTTCACACTGTTGTTCCAGCCCATTTGCTCCAGGATTCTTCTTAGCCAAACACATTGATTAACATAATAAGATGCAACAACAAATTCAGCTTCAGTAGTGGATAGAGTGACCACAGGTTGCTTCTTCAAGGCCCAGGAATTTGCTGCACCAACAAGGAATAACACATAGCCACTGGTGCTCTTCCTATCATCTAGATCACCTGCATAATCACTATCAGTAAACCATGTTAGATAATCCTCCCCAACATCTCTTTTGTACCAGATTCCATGGTTTGTTGTGCCCTTCAAGTATCGCAGCACTCTCTTTGCAGCCAACATGTGTTGCCTTCTTGGAGATTCTAAGTACCTACTGACATACATACAACATACATGATATCAGGACGAGGTGTTGTGATATACAGTAAGCTGCCAATCAGCTGCTTATACTCAGTAGCATTGAACATAACTCCATCACCTGTCTTGCTTAACGTGAGACCTGGAGCCACTAGATTTAGCACATAGTTACACTCAGAGAGTTGGAAATGTTTCAGTTTTGTATCCATTGAGCAAAAACAGGTTGTAATTGTATAGCAGTATCTGAAAACATATCTTGAAGTCGCCCTAAGGCGCTCATGACATTCCAATTTCAAATTGAGGCTACATAAAATTGGAGCCAAAAAAGAGGATACTTTGAATCTGAAAAGTATTCTAGCAAAGCAATTGAATTTGTATTTCTACACCTCTTTGATGTACTTTTGATGATTAATAAAGATCCCAGCATTCGTTTGAGTGACCTCCACCCCCAGAAAGTACCTCATTCTCCCTAAATCAGTCATTTCAAACTCAACTTCCATTGAAGCTTTGAACTCTTCAATCATTTCAGAATTGTTGCTTGCATACATCACATCATCAACATAAAAGCTTACATGTAGTATACCTGAATCAGTCTTCTTGAAAAAGAGAGTATGTTCATATGGACATGTCTCAAAGCCATTGTTAGCCAAATAGCCCTCAATCCTGCTGTACCAAGCTCGAGGTGCTTGCTTTAGGCCATAAAGTACTTTCTTCAACCTGTATACCTTGATTTCCTCCGCAGCAACCTCAAAGCCTTGTGGTTGCTCAATGTATACCTCTTCATTTAGTGCTCCATGTTGGAAATCACTTTTTACATCAAGTTAATACACAGTCATACCATGTGAAGCAGCCAGTGCAAGGAAGGTTCTGATTGTATCCCACCTAGCCACTGGAGCAACACTTCTATGTAATCCACACCATGTTGCTGAGAATACCCTTTTGCAACTAGCCTTGCCTTGAATTTGTCAATTGAGCCATCCTCCTTCAACTTTGTTCTGAACACCCACTTAACTCCAATAGCCTTTGCTCTAGCAGGTAGTGTAGTCAGAATCCATGTGTCATTTTTGATGATTGCTACTATCTCTTTCTTCATGGCTTCCCTCCATTTGGCATCCTAAATAGCTTCTTCCCATGTCTCTGGATCATCTGACATGGCCACCATGGCATACCATCCTGATGTATGGTAGTTGAGGTCATAAATGTTAAGATGAGCTGGAGGCTTTCTGATTCTGGTACCCAGATTAGAGCTTCTAGGTAGTCCCAACACATAAGTTTCTTCTTCATCTTCATTATCTCCATCACAAGAAGATGAACCAGCTGCCTGAGACGTAATTGGACTAGCAGGTTATTCTGCAGCAGTTTCAGTTGTAGGGCTCTTGTTCAGAAAATAACATGTCCTGAGCACAGCTCTTGGCCAAAATTGAGCTAGAACCTTCGTATCAGCCAAAACACATCTAACCATATTCATTACGGTTTTATTTTTTCTCTCAGCAACACCATTTTGCTATGGTGTTAAGGCAGCAGTGAGTTGCCTTCTAATGCATCCCTAAATGCATAATTCTTTGAACTCAGTTAACATAAACTCTCCACCCCTATCAGTTCTAAGACATGTAATGACAGTTCCTGTTTCTTTTTCCACCTGAGCTTTAAAGCTCTTAAACATACTTAGAGCCTCAAACTTCTGAGCAAAAAAGTAAACCCATAGCTTTCTTGTAAAATCATCAATCAAGGTGAACGAGCACATACCTCTTCCCGCCATTGGACACAGGTGTTATAGGACCACATAGATCTGCATGAATAAGCTAGAGTTTTATGCTTGCTCTCCACTGACTCTTCTTTGGAAATGGTTTCTTGTGTTGCTTGCAAACCAGACATGTAGAGCATAGATCAAGATTTCCTTTCAGCAAAGGATTCCCAGTCACCATTCCCTTCTTTTGTAGGCCAATCAAACCTTAATAATTGAGGTGACCATATCTCTTGTTCATAGATTCAATGTGTTGTCTGTGTTTGTGATATGGAGGCATTGAATGTCTTCCTTCTTTGTTGCTTCAGGCTTCTCACAATGTAAGACAAACATCCTATTAGTCTTCATATGCAGCTTCATCAGTAACCCTTTTGACTCATGAAAGACCTTGCAAAGATTTCTTTTGATCAGAAACTCTAGACCATTCTCCTGCAACTGGCCTAGAAGAGCAGATGAGTCTTTAGACCAGGCATATAGAAAGTGTCTTGGATCTGTAGAGTATGTAGATCTGTCTTCCCTTTGATAGTATCATTGCCATGGACTTCCAGCTTTGTTCCATTTCCCAACTTCATAGATCCAGTGACAGTGCTAACCAGATTAGTGAAACAACTCTTGTTACCTATCATGTCACCATTCCCTTCTTTTGTAGGCCAATCAAACCTTAATAATTGAGGTGACCATATCTCTTGTTCATAGATTCAATGTGTTGTCTGTGTTTGTGATATGGAGGCATTGAATGTCTTCCTTCTTTGTTGCTTCAGGCTTCTCACAATGTAAGACAAACATCCTATTAGTCTTCATATGCAGCTTCATCAGTAACCCTTTTGACTCATGAAAGACCTTGCAAAGATTTCTTTTGATCAGAAACTCTAGACCATTCTCCTGCAACTGGCCTAGAAGAGCAGATGAGTCTTTAGACCAGGCATATAGAAAGTGTCTTGGATCTGTAGAGTATGTAGATCTGTCTTCCCTTTGATAGTATCATTGCCATGGACTTCCAGCTTTGTTCCATTTCCCAACTTCATAGATCCAGTGACAGTGCTAACCAGATTAGTGAAACAACTCTTGTTACCTATCATGTGGTTACTGCAGCCTGAATCAAGAAACTACCAACCCTCATGACAGGTTACTTGTTGCATCTCTTCAGTCACAGCCATCAGTAGAACATATTCCTTCATGTCCATGGATTCAGAGAAGTGAGCTTGCTTGACTCTAAAAGAGTCAAAGATTGGTCAGGATGTTTAATTTGTGTAAAGTTCGGGCCATACAAATATATTAGGGTAAATACAATATATTATCCACAACTATCGAAATACAAATTATTAGTCAACCATTAATTCTTCGTTAACACTTCTATTAGTATTGATTACTAAACTTTTACGATGGTTGTACCAGTCTGGACATTCACTTCTATAGTGCCCCAGTTTGTGGCACTTAAAACATTCCACGGAGTCCTTATTCCATCCTCTTCCACGACCAGAATATAAACCTCTTCCTCCTCGTCCACCTCTATATCAATATTCATGAGTAACCTGGCCTAGTCCTCTTCTACAACAGCTTTCATATGGAATTTTTGTTCACGAACTAGCAGTGAACTTTGAAGAGCATCCACAGAAAGCTCATCAATGTTCTTAGATTCCTCAATTGAACAAATCACATAATTGAACCTTTCTGTTAAGGTTCTCAGAATCTTTTCCACAATCTTAACATCAGGCATGGATTCACCACAGTTCCTCATAGGATTAGCAACAATCATCACTCTACTAAAGTAATCTATTACAGAATCGCCTTCTTTCATTTCCAAAACTTCAAAGTTCCTTCTGAGGGTCTGAAGTTGAGCCTTCTGAACCCTCGCATTTCCTTGATACTTGATCTTCATAGATTCCTATAGGTCCTTAGCAATGGCCTTGTTAGTGATGGTTTTGAATCTTGTCTTGTCAATTGACTGAACAAGTAATTCTTTGTCTTTAAATCCTTCAGCTTCAAGTCCTCCAATGCCTTGGCCTGTGCGGGGGAAAGCTCTTCCCTCTCACCAGGTTCCTTGAATCCAGTTGTCACTACTCCCAGTATTCTTTGGATCAGAGCAGATTCTCCATAAGTAAACTCCAATGATCGTAGTCCCCATCATACTTGGGGATACACACCTGTGCAAAGCTACTTTCAGCCATTATTTGCACCTAAACACTCCCTTAATTCAATGACGTCCTCACTAAAATACTCTCATGTTTCTCTTAACCCATTCCGAACTTAACCTTGCAGAAATCCCTCTCTACTTCTCACATAGTTTCACACAGAATCGGTTACAGCTTGTGTGAGCTCTGATACCACAATGAAGAACTCAATGGTTGCAATCTGACAATTTTATTGCTTAAACAAGAAAAGAGTACATATACTTGACTCTCAGCATGAGAATTCGGCTTCCCACTAACCACATCTCCCTGAGAATCAGCTAACACCCACGAAGCCGATCAACTAAGTCAACTAACTACTCTGCAACCTTAAACGACAGACCATGACTCACATGACACAATTTACAGACTCAAGGACATAAAACATAAATAACCAAATGCTGCATTTTGGACTTTATTCAAACTAAGGACAACTTTGGTGCCAAAGACATCTTCATCAGAAAATCCTTCTTCAACAGCAGCTTCCAAGTTCATCCTCCAGTTCAATCTTCAACAGGGGAGACACCAAGAGTACTGGACCTAGCTAGTATAATTTGTTCTAGAGAAACTCGAAGTTTTTTGGTACAAAACTCTAAACCCTAGCAGCCACTGAGGCTAAGTTACAAACTTACTCACGTGCCATGTTTAATAAACCCATATCTTTGATGGGTCATACTCGTATATCATTTAAGTATACATTTTTTAAATTTATTTAATCAATCAAAATAAAAAGCTAGTAGACCTCAACACAAATTCATTAGTATAATATCTTAATTATTATGTTGGCCATCCAAAAGATGCGTTCTTGTAGGACAGGTATAATACTCATCGCTTCAACCCTCAAGGTCAAGGGGAAGAAAAGAAAAGAAGAACGAGTAGAGAAGAAAAGAAAATAGAAAGAGCCATTCGATAAAATTTTGTAAGGAGCAACGTTAGGAGGGGATTCGGGTTAGTCAAAGGGCTCCGTGGGTATCCTACCTGTTTTTCGCAGACGGCTCGTATCTTATCTTGAGAGGGTCGCACTACAAGAATTTTAAGTAATAACGACGGTCTCTTACCGACAGCCGCTTATAATCGACGTTAAAGAATGGTTTCCATCGGAAAAATTGACGGATATGTGACCGTCGGAAAAGTATTATTTATTTTACTTTGGGTTGCCACTTGCCTGGTAAGAGTCTGCTTTTGTCTTTAGTTGTTTTTGTCCTTTTACTTTACAAAACTAAAATTGAAAGATAAAATTATGTTTTTGTTTTCCTTTATTCCATTAATAAATAAACACGGAGAAACTGGATTGCTAAATGTCGCCCTTAAAATTGCTTAACATCGCCCTAACTTAGATGTCAAATTACCTGTATACCCTTAATGAAAAAATCAAAATTGGAAGAAACAAACAAGCCCTAAACCCTCTGCAACCGCCTCTGAAACTCCTGCGTTCACCGACTCACCGCCGATCACCCTCTGCAACCGCCGGCCACCTCGCGTCGCCAACCGTCGGCGACCTCTGCACCTCCCTCCATCGCGCCGATCACCCTCTGCAACTGCCTGCCACCTCGCGTCGGCGACCTCTGCACCTCGCTCCATCGCGCCGAACTCCCGCGATCCCACCCGCGCAACAGCCTTCGCCGGAGAAGAAGGCTTCGTCGGAGAAGAAGAAGGTAAAAAAAAAAAAAAAAAAACCGTGCCGACCGCAGTCAAACCGCGGTTAGACCGACGGTCAACGCGCGGTTAGACCGACGGTCAACCGCGGTCAACGCGCGGTTAGACCGACGGTCAACCGCGGTCAACGCGCGGTTTGACCGACGGTCAACCGCGGTCAACCTGCGGTTGGACCATGGCCGGACCGCAAATGACCTGCGGTTGGACCATGGCTGGACCGCAGGTGATTTGCGGTCCAGCCATGGTCCAACCGCAGGTCATTTGCGGTCCGTCCATGGTCCAACCGCAGGTTGACCGCGGTTGACCGTCGGTCAAACCGCGCGTTGACCGCGGTTCCTTTTTTTTTTTTCCTTTTTCAGTTAATTTATTTACCTCGTCGGAGTCGCTACTCCGACGATATCGGCTTCAAAATGACGATGATGGATTTTTCTCTCCTTAGATAGTGTTTTTTTAGTCCAAGTAGTGTTTGTTTGATAAAGGGAAGGTAAAGAAGCTAAGGGGGTAAAAGTGTAACTTTGATTCTTTTTAGGGCGACCTTTAGCAATTTTAAGGGCGACCTTTAGCAACTCCCCGGAGAAATGTCGAGAGGGAGAGCAAGAAGTTAAAAGACTGAAGCCTCCTCCAAACATGGCTTCCTGCCTTCCTCCACTGTCATTCTAATCCAAGAGTTGCGACCTTCCTTTTCTGTTGTCGAAAACTCTAAATTAGCCAGCTTCTCTGCCGATGACAAGAATATTCTTGCGGAGTTTCAGATTTTGCAGCAAGTGTGATCGAGGAGAAGCTGAATCTCTCCTAGTTGACGCTGAATTTTGAATCTCTATAGAAGGGATGGGTTTCGAGGCATGGAGAATTGAACTGCCATCGCTCTCAGCCGTTGCGATCTGAGCTACAACCACCGTCGACTGAACCGGTAAGTTATTTTGGATGCTTTCGATTGAGTTGGTTCTCTCCATTTGGTTTTTTTTTTTCAATCCCTAAGTTTTTAATTCTCAGTCGCATCTCAACTGTTGTTTCCTTCCTCAATAAATTCATCATCGTGATGTTTTGTTCTCTTGATTGATCGCGTGTCTAATTTATTGTCATTGCAAGTGGGTGGAATTGGATGTTTGTTTAGTGCCTGATTGGTGTTTGTTGAAATGCCCAAGAGAACCTGAAACACAGGCTTCAACCCGTTATAGTGTGGAGAAGTACACAAATTCAAAATCGAGTTTTATAGATTCAATGAGATTGGTAGAGACTCTGCCTGTGTCCTCTGACTTTGTGTATCACGCCACCGGCTGCCTCCCCAACCCACTCCGCCACATCATGGTCCTTCCTCTGTTCCCCTTCTGAGACTCTCATCTCAACTCGCCTATCCAACTATCTGTCAGGTGACAGAGTGATTCATGTGTTGTTCCCTAGCTTGCTTGCTTTTCTGGAGTTCAGTGTTGTTTCTTTGCTCTTTTCCTTTCTAGTACCGTTGGTTGTTGCTTTTAGGGCTACCTAGTGGTTCTATCATCGAATAAATTAAATAAATGAGGAGTTAATGTTAACTAAACCTGAGGAAATGGGATCCCTCACTTGATGATAATTTGTTTTATGAACAGGTCGCAACCTTTTCATGGTCCGATTTAAGCTCAGTACTATATTGTAATTAATATCAACAGTCAAGTAGCAGGCTTTGCTCAGCTTCAGGTATGTTACTGAATCATGATTGCCAGCACTGCATTTATGCATTTTGATGTGTATGGCAGTATGGGGGGCACTAACCCTGTTCACTTCTATTTTTCGTTTCCTGTTTCCTGTTTTCATGTCATAAATTTGGCAAACGAAACGAGAAACATGTTTACTTTTCATTCTTGTTTTTTATTCGTTTCCAACTCAGAAAACAAAAAGTGGTAGCTTCCTGCTGTTTTCGAAAACGAAAAAATGTCATTTTCACCTGTTTTCAACATCTGTTTTCTCAAAAACAGGAAACATAAATGAAAGTAAACAGGGCCTAAGAGTTGAAACAACATGATTTTGAGCCTGTTACAGTTTGAAGCTGATTGGGTTTTTGATAAACATTGTTTCTGGGACCTCTGAGAATACCAAGTGGTGATCGACAACGGTGCTGTTCCAATAGTTGTTAAGCTTCTTGGTTCAGCCACGGATGATGTTTGGGAAAGGTATTGGTTTGCCATCCTAAAATTTATTTTCTGAGGAATGCCACTTCGATTTTATCGAACTTCTGCAGGAGAAAGCCTCAGCATCCTTTTGATGAGGTTAATTGTAAATGCCTAGTTTGACATAAAGAAAGAGGCTGCTTGTGCTCTCTCTAATGCTACTTCTGGTGGCTCCCATGGTCAAATCAAGTATATTCCTTTGTTTTTTATTCTGAGGCTAAAAGTTTCAAGTGTTTGTTGGACATGCTGAAGTGAACTGATTTGCTAAGGCTATTGATGATGCTGAGGGTTTTGAAAAGATTGAGAATCTTCAGTGCCATGATAACAATGAGCTATGAGAAGGCAGTTACGATTCTGGAGACCTATTGATTGGAGGAAGAGGACGAGACATTACCTTCTGGTGATGCTACTACCCAGCCGGGTTTTCAGTTCCAGAAATGACATTCCACCTGGCGGCTTCAACTTCAATTGAAGGTATGTTACGATTATACTTTCAAGCATATGCATGAATCTAACTAGAGTTATCAAATGGATTAGTTTGCTATGTTCGTTGGGTTGGGTTTAACTGTGTTTCTGGTTAATTGGTCGGTGGGTCAATCTGGATCGAATTGACGAGATAGAAGTTGGATTTAGTTTTTCGACTATTCTAAACTTATGAAAGCTTGCTTCTTATAGTCATTGTGCTTCATTATCACGAGGAGGCAGTCTTCTTATTGCTATATCTCTCACGGGTTGTCCTTTTATGTGATTGCAGCCTACATGGGATACATGAATTGGTACAAAGTTCATAATCCATTTTACTTATGGATGTGACTATTACATGCAGGTAATCTAATCCATCCATTGGCGTGTGAACTGAAATATTGCAAGAGCCCTTTCTCTCGTAACAGTTCATCGATTCAATAATTAACTGCCCTAAGGCTCTCATTTTTCCTACCTTCAGGGCAAGTTAACCTGTGCAAGACTATCACATTGGTTTGGAAGTACAGTAAGAAATGAAGTGGATTTAGTTTCTTCTACGATGTTAGTGTAAATTTCCTTTCTGCTACTGCTACTAGTGCTTTACGTTACTTTTGTTTGTACTATGGTAAGCTTTATATCCTCCCTCGATCTGATGTAAATGAGGAACTCAATGGGTATGATCCATTTATTCCCCTGAACTCACTTCCTATTTTCAAGCCCTATCAAAAGTCATTATTCTTTTTCCCGCCCCCCACCATTCATTTCACATCTGCAGAAGAAACCTGATATGCTGAATCGTAAGGCATGACTTGAACCAAATCGTACACCATAATGTCTCGTGTTTCTTTTTCTCATAAGTCTTAGACCATGATCTGTAGGTGAGTTAAGGCCTTGCGCTTGTAAGATTTTCCACTATGAGCTTGAAACCATATACATATACTCGTGATTTCCACTATGGCAGTCCCATTTTAAATATAATAGCAACCATATAGCTCTAACTTCTAACTAAATGTGCACTGTTTCCAAGAACATCTTGCTGCACAAAGACGGGAGAGGGAAATGGCGACATCAGACAGTTTAGATTTAAAAAGCCTTTAACCATGGAGGAAAAAATTGGCGAAAAAGGAGCGTTTGGTGGCAATAGGTAAGTTTGCATTTCAAGGAAATGTGATTTTACTGGTTAGTTTTTTCCCATTGTGATTGAGCCATGCAAGCTACCGTTATTTTTCTCCTTATTTCAATAGAAAACACTTCAGTGACTTGCATTTGCTCTGATAAGTTTAAATCTACCTTCTGCAGCGTGCCAAGTGCACTGTTTCTTATGCCTGTCTCTCATATTGTGTTTTTCTTCAATCTTCAGGGTACTATGGGAATCTGCTGCTGATAGTTGTGCCCAAGCAAAGAAGATAAGATAATGTATGCTGCTGATCCTAATAATTGTGTTGTTTTACTTTGGATTTTGGCTTCATTGTGCAAGCTTTCTGTGTACAGACTACCTGAAGCAAACCCTGAACAGTCTATAGCTAATTGCTATTATTGTTTGTGGCAACAGCTCTTTGCTTATGTAGCTCTTTATAAATGTTGGGATATATATATATATAGTTGAAGTTTAATTTCACAATCGTTCTAGATTCTAATATTAAGATTTTGCAATTATCATATTCTCTCGAAGAATAGGCAGATCAGCAAGTCTTCAGGGAAACAGTCAGAGGTGAAATTTAGCGACGGTTGTTGATATTTAGCGACACTTTCTTACTGTAACTAAATTTAAAATTATTTGTCCGGATAATTTAGTTTATCGACGGTTACTTTAAATTAGTGACGTTCGTAACTGACACGCCAAAACACAACACCAAACTGCGACCAAGTGTAATCGCAGTCCGGGAATGCAGTAACAGGCAAGTTCTATTATCAACCCGGGGTCTAGATCTACTGCTTACTCCGTGATGATTTATTATCTAGCAAACTAATTCGAGTGATTGTTGTTTAAAGCAAAAGCAGTAAGAAAGCAGGAAATGGTTCGGTTTTCAAAAGCAGGAAAGAATCACTCAGGAATGAGTCCCCCTACCTCCTTAGTTAGGTTCAATTGTAATTACCCTGAGTTGATTTACTGTTGATTAGACTGCGGAAGATCCGACGGTAGCTTGGAATCTCTTAAGCTGACCAAGCCCTCTCAGTCTAACTACCCGGCAGACGACTAGTCTTCACCGGGATAGAAAGCTGAAGCTATAAGCACAGAACTCCACTACTGGAATTGAATTCCAGTACAAAGCAGTAAACTGGCTAACTCTCGTATAGCCAATCTCCTACTATCGAATGAAGAGGCTCTAACAACCTAATCAAATTCTATCTATCTCAGGTTGCAGCAGAAATCAAGAAAAGCTGATCAGACTTCAATCAATTCAATAAACATGCATCATTCGATTAAAACCAAACAGTATAATCATCCCAAGTCATTACAATCCAATCCCTAACACATGGAACTAGGGTTCTTCATACCCAAGTGAGAGAAAGGTTCTACTCCATAGAGAGAGAGGAGAAAACAGTAATCGGAGTAGTCATACTCATAATGATGAGGAAAATCTGCTCCGGGATGATGATTTCCACTCCTATGACGATCTCCAAGCTCGATTCGATGAAACCCAGCTCCAAGATAGCTTCTAGGATGTGTTCTTCGTACTTTCTCTCTCTAGGGCTCTGTTTTTGCCCTCCCAAATCCGATTCCCCCCTCTCTTTTGGCTGAAATCTGCCTAAAAGGTGTCACTGGGCAAAACACGATCGAGGGCACGGCCGTGTTCTGCTCCAACCCGCCCGTGCCCTTTGTCACGTGGTAATTACACGGCACGATCTGGGGAAAACACGGGCGTGTTTTGATGCGGACACGGCCGTGTTTTGAAATGGTCCCGCCCGTGTTTTAATGCTCGTGTAGGGCAATTGTGGGGAAGCCTCGGCAGTAAAAGCACGGGCCAGGAACACGGCCGTGCTTTGCAAGCCTCCTGCCCGTGTTTTGGTCCTAGCTCGACCAAATGACTTCCAAACGCCCCCAAACTCGTGCTTGGCCTTCCCTTCGACGCTTGGGACCTGAAATATGACAAAGTAGCACAACTCGGCGTAAAATAGGCCAAAACACACAACTATGCCCCACAAATGGATAAGAAATAGGGGTATAAAAACATGCAATTACATCGTTATCAAACTCCCCCACACTTAACCGTTTGCTTGTCCCTAAGCAAACCAAGTCAGACACCAGGTAAGCTCAAAACATTTCAATCAAGCAGGCTTAAGGGCATATCTATCGGCACAAAACACGTGGATCATACTGGCTTTCGATCATTAACACATGGCAACTCGAACGGCAACCAAGACAACCACCACAGATGACATTCGAATGCAATAAAGTCGAGCAAAGGAAGAGTTCCCTTCTGTTCACCAACCAACATAGACTTGATTCAACCACTTATTCAAAACAGTCACTTCATGCACAAAGCTCAAGATATCAGGATTAAGACCGAGCAATCTAGGTCCTCACCGGGGTAAAGAGTATAGAGAATATGAGAAAATGAATCGCTCACTCTCGACCAGTGGGGTCAGGACAATTTGATGCGAAAAATGTGCATGCTTATTCTCTCAATCCCTAACGTCTCTTCACCATGAATGCAACCTCTAAATGCTAGAGTTCACAAAAGGGGTGTCACCACTAACTAATCCGGAGGTCTTAGACACGGGTTCAGATGACTGGCTAGGGTCTTGGACATGGGGAAAAGGTTTTAGGTGGTGGAAGTAATAGCACAAGGTTCCACATTTCCAAACCCAACAAAGTCACAGCCAAGCAAACCAGTAACTGTCTTTCTGCTATTCTGCATTACTCAAATTCTTTAGGGCATGAGAGCGAAGGAGGTTATCTAAATGTTAGCATTTCCAAGCCAGACTGCTAAGAAACACTACTTAATGGGCACCATTCAGAATTTTTTTTTGGTGGTGGCTCTCTTTTGCAGCTATTTTTTTCTTTGATTTTCTTTATTTATTTTCTTTTCATTCCTTAAGAGAACCACCACCTCTGCACATTTTTCAAACAAATGCCCAACTTTTAAGCACTACCTCAAACCCTCACATTACATTTAGCAGAAACAGCAGAAAACATGTAAAAACCACTATGTGGAACCTTCGAAAAGATGCAAAAGGTGATTTTTCAATGTAGACCGAAAGAAAGGATAACACACGGCTCAAAGGGGCTGACTAGGGGATATGACACATCAGGACAGTCAATTTGGTCGTGGGCTAATCCTATGCCTCCATCATCTTAGCTAATGACAACGTGAATGCTGCACATCATGGAAGAGGGATCTATCGCACAAGAAAGAAACGAGCAGGCTCAAATCTCACATGGCTACCTATATGCTCTATCTCTCATTCTGATTCTCTGAACTAGATGCATAAATGACTGTCAAAAGCAAGTGATCAAATCCAAGTCACAATTGATAAGCAAACAATTGAAAATTGAACCCTTACACAATTCTACTACATATCTCAGTCATAACAGGCTGTCTTAGTCACACTCAAGTCGTCATGCATCAAGTCAAAAGCCATTCAATTCACTAATCACATCCACAGTGCCAATACGATCAAACATCAAGCAAACAGCAGTAACGAGTGCATTCTGGCCGGCCAGGAGCGCCTTCACACCCGCCTCGATCGTGAGCGGGACCGCGACCGTCGCCTGATGTCCGGCCAGCACTACATCATGTCATACCTGGGACTGGACCCGAACGCAGTTCACTACCCCTTCGTGCAGTCCCCGGGGTATGAGGATGAGTACCCCCCACCTTCCGGCGATGGTGGCGATGCATTCTAGTGGAGAGAGTGCCTGGTTATGCCGTGATTTCTTTTCCAGATTGAGACTCCATGTTTTTGTTGTTTCGTTTGGATTTGTTTTATTTTATTTTATTTTGGATTGTAGACTTGGGACTCTGGTTCTATCACCCAGTGTGTGTCTTTTGTTGACTTTAGCTCTGTGCATTGGACTGGGTCCCCTTCTAGTCCCCTGCTTTTGACTGGTCTGCCTCCCAATCTCCGTTCCTGACCTCATTTCACGGTAACATCGTTCCCCTTCCTTTGCTCCATTGCGGACATTGGCGCATTTAAGTGTGGGGGGGTTCTTTGTATTAATTGGAACGTGTGTATGGGTGCTTGGTACTTGGAGCCCTCAAATCTCGAGATTTGGACAGTGGACTAGGCTCCAAGCACCAAGCACCCATACACACGTTCCAATTAATACAAAGAACCCCCCACACTTAAATGCGACAATGTCCGCAATGGAGCAAAGGAAGGGGAACGATGTTACCGTGAAATGAGGTCAGGAACGGAGATAGGGAGGCAGACCAGTCAAAAGCAGGGGACTGGAAGGGGACCCAGTCCGAGGCACAGAGCTAAAGTCAACAAAAGACACACACTGGGTGATAGAACCGGAGTCCCAAGTCTACAATCCAAAATAAAATAAAACAAATCCAAACGAAACAACAAAAACATGGAGTCTCAATCTGGAAAAGAAATCACGGCATAACTAGGCACTCTCTCCATTAGAATGCATCGCCACCATCGCCGGAAGGTGGGGGGTACTCATCCTCATACCCCGAGGACTACACGAAGGGGTAGTGAACTGCGTTCGGGTCCAGTCCCAGGTATGACATGATATAGTGCTGGCCGGACATCAGGCGACGGCCGCGGTCCCGCTCACGATCGAGGCGGGTGTGAAGGCGCTCCTGGCCGACCAGAATGCGCTCGTTCTGCTGAGTGATGGCCGCCAACTGATCAGAAATGGGCACCACCACGGGAGCGGGAGACCTGGGAGCAGCGGAGGGGCTCGCGGGAGCCTGGGCACGAGGAGCAGCACGGCGAGGAACTCGGCGTCCTCCAGCTGCGCTGGACTCCGGCTGGTCTCCCTCTGCGGGTGCAGGTGGGTGGGGAAGACCCACAATCCAGTGCAGACGCCCTTGGGGAGCCACCAGGTGCTGAGCGCGGAGGTTGGCTTCGCTGAGCGGAGTGGGCCCGTGGACCACGGTCATCCCAGTGATGTCGACCTCGTAGTAGCGGGCCAGGGCCGTGATCACCGGGCCAGAGACAAGTTGGCGATCCTGGCTAGAGGCGGCTTTCCCGAATGTCTGGGCGACCACCGAGCCCAGCTGGATGGTGTCCTCAGAGCGACCCATCGCGTCCATGAAGAACAGGCACTACAGGAAAAAGACCATTTAATCACGGTATATACAGTGTTTAAAAGTGTGTTTCCCGTGTTTAATAGTTTTATTCACGGGAAAATTACCGTAATATATACCTCCGTGTTTAATTGTAAAGGTCACGGGAATTTTGTACCGTGACTAGTTATAACTAGTCACTGTACGATTTCCCGTGATAATATATACTTACTAATCACAGGAGGCCCTGTGACTAATGTCAAGTCTTGCCACACAAAACCGAGAAATAAAACTCATTTAGAGACGGGATGTAGGCTTTTAACACAGTATTTACTGTGATAAAATTGTTTCCCGTGACTAGATGCCAATTGTTAGTCACGGTATTTGGCTGATTCTACTGTGTCTAGATGCTAACATTTGGTCACAGTATTTGGTTAATCTCCCATGTTATACACTAACATTTGGTCACGATATTTAACATATATTTTCCCTAATTAATTGCACCTGGTTTTCTTTCTTTCTAATGCTTCATGTTTGAGCTTATAGTATTGAGAGTCAAACTAATAAAATGAAGATACAAATACCCTTACAAATGATGTCCACAACCAAAAGTCATTACAAATGATGTCCCCTTAATAGCCAAAAACAAAGTCATTACAGATGATGTTATTTAATGAAATGATGTCCGCTTAGTAGCTGAAACAACCTCACTTCTGCAATTCATCTTGTAGATCAGTAGATTGAAATGATGAAACAAAACATGTCAAGTGAAAGCAGCTTTTGTCTTGTTATATTAGGCGCCAAGAATGACATCAAAATGTGGCCCTGCATCCATACAACAGAATAAGTTCATTAACTTTATTTTTCCAAAACTCATTACAAGTGAATAAAGGCATATGGTATAACCTGTGCCAACCTCCCTAATGCAAATGCTGACTTTTCCTGAAGCTGCACATCCAAAGCCTCAAGCATATCAATCAAGCAGAACTCTTGTGCCACAAAGAAAGAAAGGAAAGATAAAACTCAAATTACCATTTGCATTCACCATTACATAGTGCCTCAAGGAGCAAACCTAGACAGAAAACAAGAAAAAGCATAAAGAGACTGGGCAACTATATTATAAGTCCAAAAACCTTGCTCTTTGATCACTGCCAGCAGTGCCTTCCTGGGTAATTCAAGCCCCTACAAAAGATAACAGTAGTCTAGCAAAATAAGAAGCAATCAACAAATCAATTAAGTTGCAAGTGAGAGAGAGACCATCCAGGAAGAACCCAGCTTAATCTTGCTGAAAAAGAACCCAAGCAGAACCCAACTTGAACATCCATCACAAGAATGCAGGAACACCAACTGTCAGTTACACACCTTTCTCAAATCCCTATATCTAAAAGCATGGACACCATAAAAATCAAGAAAGAAACCAAATATATCTATGAACACAAGTAGATGGTCCCATTAGTGATTTCTCCAAGTCAATTCCCACATTTTTTAAGCATTACAATGTCTCTAGCACTCTAACAGTACTGCTTCAATGCTCTATCAGTGTTCTTAACACACCTGAGAAGCACCTGCAAAACCAAATACAAACCATACAAAGAACTTGAGACAATACTGCAAGTATTATCCAGAAAACAAACTAAATTATCTACACCAATGAATTTCAGAAGGGAGCTAATCAAACCAAAAAAGAAAGAAATAAGTAGCATATTGCGTTCTGGGCTCAAAGCAAGCCTTCCAATCCAGAATTCATTTATAACCTGAAATCACAGATGCTGAAAGATAAAAACAATCCACAACAGTATAGAAATAGATACACCGAACTACTAGATGTAACTCAGTCCTCCCCTTCGGGATCTACCTTTAACAAAAATTGGCAGCAGCTAGTAACAATAGAAAAGAGATAGGAATGACAGAACTGGAAGTTTAAACGCCTAACTAAAATAACATACTAAGGTTTATCCGCCCTAGAAACAAGATCCAAATGAGAAGCTAAAATTTTATAGTGACATCATTCAGAAGAATATAAGACCCATCCACGTTGAATGTATGCAAATCAGGACACATCACAAAAAGAATTTCTAAGAATAAGACTCTAGTTCCAAAGTAAGACCTTCTAAGTTATAGGACCATAGAGTAGTATATTAACCTTTCCACCCTTAAACTTTGACACATCTAGCATCCAACATAGCATTAAGTTACTGATTGTTAGCTTGTTTCAGGATTACAAAAGCATTAGAAATTATTACTGTGCGGACCAGGAGACCGCTATTAACCCATAACAGAAACAGCTCTGACCTCTGATGAAAAGCTATATCAAGATTCCTGCTAGAAATCTGCAGCAAACAGATGAATCAGAGGTTACTTTAATGTACATGAGAAGAGATAACTATACAAGCAGCAGTAAATCCAATCCTGGTCACTTCGTGGCCAACAACATTAGCAAGGGATTGCTCAATTATTTAACTGAGAAGTTATACTCACATGACTCCATAGCAAGAATACTAGAAGCCTGTGTTTGATTCGTTTGGTAAATCTATTTGGGATGCAAAGTCACATGAAAACGTCAACAATGATACAGCAAGGCACACAAAAGAATCCTCATTATCAATGTACGATCCAGAGCTTTTGGTTCCACTTTGCATGTCCAAAACTACACCCTCCAACATTGCTAACCTCCTGCCGCCAGAACAACCAACAAATCCAACAAGTGAGATACTAGAAATCCATAATCTGTTAGTATCAAAGTCTAGTGAATACTTTTTAAGCTCAGACAAATAGAAATTGCTTGTCCTTATACATCTGCAACATCTTAGCTCCATGCTTTGGAATATGTATCTTCCCCCACGAAGCTCAGCATGACATGGACATCTTCATGCCCACATAATTGCAAACTTCTATGTTAGGAGACAGAGACAAGAAGGATAAATTACAAACAAATCAAACATGTCTGGTATTAAACACAAAACCACTTGAGAGGTTGGGATGGAACTTGTACCTTCTGCACAATGTCTCTTTATTCTTAATCCTAATGCTTGCTTGAGTCCTCATGACTTATGCTTTCTCAAATTGTAGCAGACAAGAGAGGCTTAAGTTAAGCAACTTCATGAGTTATCAAGAAGAAGTATAGCAATAAACAAATTCCCAAAGACCCCGATACTGGATTCAAACACAAAATCCTAGATTACTGAAGAACTCCAAATTATTAAACACAGCCCATGTTAATACAAACCAAACACCAATCCTTAATCTTAGAATCGCAAACCATCTAATAACCCTAAATTAACTAGGTCAGTAACCAAAATCATTTACCAAGCTTAGTTGGTCAGTATAGACGTATGAAGGAATTGAGAGTGTATCACCTAGATTCCTTATATCAAACCTGCCGATAAGTTGTGCATGTCCAAGCGCCCACCATTTTTGGCGAAAGTAATCATTAACGATGACTTCCTCTGTCTCCTCTAAAGTTAAGTGAAGTTGCCAGCGGGAACGAAATGGAGCTTGTTGATTTCGGAGTGTTAGCCCTGATGAGTCGTCTTCACTGAATGGATTTCAGAGATCGAGTAGGAGACGTGCAAGGAGAAGAGGGAAAGAGAATGGTGAAACCCTCATATACATGGTACAACCCAGATCTATGATTCATGATAGAGATTTGATGCGAAGAAGAGGGAAAACGAATGAGGATTGTCGAGGAGTCTGAAGCTCTAAGCCGGAAAGAGAATGAAATTGGAAGTAAAAGAGTTGGGATAGAGAATCGACTTCCACTTTTGATTTTGTTTTACGATGGGAATCTGCTCGAGGAGAGAGGGAACATAAATCGCGATGTGCAAGTGCAACACCCACTTTTGCTTTTGTTTTACGGGTGGGCGGGATAATTTTCGTTGGCGGCTTTTTGGAGCCCAAACGAAATTTTGTTTGTGGGAAGTTTTGTAGGGGGAGGAAGTTTGGAGCCAAACCAAATTTTTCCCACTTAAATTTTGGTAAATGTTTTGAACTAAAATTATGACAGTGTTCACGGTAATTAACCGTGATTAACAATTAGTCACGGTAAATAAGGACTTAAAAATTATAAAATTAATTCCCGTGTTTAGATCTATATCGTCAACTACAGGAAATTTTCCCGTGACTGCTAGTATACTTTTAAGTACAGTAAAAGTTCCCGTGAATAGGATACCGTGTCCAAAAATCAGTTTTCCTGTAGTGAGGGTCCGGAGGGTGACCCGGTTGGCCGAGCCCCGGCTGGGGGTGTAGGAACTGGTGAGCAGGTGGTTGAGGATGCGCCACTCCGGCCTAAGGAGAGAGGCCCGTGTCATGCTGGCGACGTATTCCTCGTCCACGTGGTTTGGCAGGCAGATCCGCCGGAAGTACGCCTGGCATGGAAAGTCGGTGGGATCAGTGAGGTCCAAGTGCAGGATCCCGTCGCTGGCGTGCGGGGAGTTGAGCCCAAGTGCATTGGCAAACTCCCAATAACTGACGGAGTGCTCCACCCCGCCGAGTGTGAACTTGACTGCATTAGCATGGTCGGCATTCCCCCTCTGGTTGTGGTGGAAGGAAGCATAGAACTCCCAGACGAGCTCCTGTTAGGTCGGCTCGGCGAGGCAGAGAAGGCGCCGCCAACCATAGGCCCGCACAACGGCCTCCATCTGCGGCCTGGCATGAAGCGCCTCGAACACCTCAAAATCGAGATGCAGGTGCTCGGAGATGGTGCGGGTACGGATAGTCCGCAGCAGATGGCGCTGGGTGATGCTCAAGTGGTCGAGGTAGGCTTCCATGACCCTGCAAAGCACAATGAAGAACAAAATGGCACACGAGCGAACAGGGTCAATGTTAGTCAAAACCACACTGGGAGCCCTCATATCGAAAGATATGGACAGTAGACTAGACTCCCGGGAAACAAGCACACCCATCACACGAGAATCAGAGAACCAAACTCACCGGGGGCCCTCAAATCGAGCGATTTGGACAGTGGACTTGGCCCCCGGTGAAACAAACACCAAAGCCAAACCAAATAAGCACCAATCGATCCATCACACACAAAACCACACAAGTCCGCATACAATGTCACATGCAAATGGTAGGCCGGATAATTGAAATCTAGAGGCAAAAAATATAGCATGCAAAGAGCGCCATCGGCCTACCAAATTGTTCCCAAAGCACGCCACAATTACAAGTTCTTCACCTAACTCTAGGTATCGATTCTCCGAAAAGATAAGAAAAGGCAAAGAGAACACACCTGGAGACGCAAGTAGATACCCGGAGAGAGGTGAAGAAAGTGGAAAAAAGCACCCCAAGACGCCGGAAAACTCACCGGAGACTCGCCGGAGAACTCGCCGCCGGTGACCCAACCTCGGCCAAACACGCCCAAACCTTTGGGGAATGTGCTCCTCGATGCCAGGAGCGTGGGGGGTGGTCGTGGTTTGTGATTTGGAGGTCGGGAGAGGGAGATATGGCCGGAAAATTGAAGGAGAAGAGGAAGGGGGCGATTTTCCGGCGAGGGGGGCGGCTAGGGTTTTGAAAAAAATGAAATGGATGGAGAGAGGGGGATGAAATTCGGTTTTTATAGGGGCGAGTCAAAACACGGGCGGCCAGAACACGGCCGTGTTCTGCAGGGGGTCAAAACACGGCCGTGTTTTGAACCCCTGCTGCCCGTGTTTTTACTGCCGAGCCGTAATTGCACTGTTCCAAAATTCCAATTTCAAACCACCAAGACTCATTCGTGCCCTGGCTCTAAAATTTACCCAATCACACATTAAAAAGAACCGCCCGAGGCACGAAATACTTTCCAGACAGACTCCAGACAGACTCAAAGACTGAAAAACCGACAAAAATGAAATGAATAAATAAAAACAAAGTATAGAAATGCAAACCGTGGTTGGGTTGCCTCCCCACAAGCGCTTCTTTACCCTCTTTTAGCTGGACGCCAGTAGAGGAACTAAGGGTCCTCGAGCTTGATCAGCAGCTCTGCGCGCTCGACAGCACCTCCCAAATACAACTTTAGGAGGTGGCCATTCACCTTGAATGGCTCGGTTTGAGCATTGCTGATCTCCACCGCACCATGCGGGAAAACTTGGGTGACCGTGAAGGGTCCCGACCACCTCGAATGGAGCTTACCCGGAAAGAGTTTCAGGCGTGCATTGAAGAGCAGAACACGATCACCTACCTGAAACTCCTTCGGGCCCCTCAACCTAGCGTCGTGGAGACGCTTGGTGCGCTCTTTGTAGAGCAGGGTGTTCTCGTAGGCGTGGTAACGCCACTCCTCCAACTCTAGCAGCTGCAACTTACGTTCTGTACCTGCAACACTCAAATCCAGATTTAGCAGCTTAATGGCCCAGAAGGCCTTGTGCTCTAGCTCTACCGGCAAATGGCACGCCTTCCCATAGACAAGCCTATAGGGAGAAGTGCCAATCGGATTTTTATAGGCAGTCCTATACGCCCAGAAAGCATCATCGAGCTTGGTGGACCAATCCTTGCGGGACTGATCCACCGTCTTTTCAATTATTCGTTTTAACTCCCGGTTCGTCAGCTCGGCCTGCCCATTTGACTGGGGATGGTAGGCCACCGACACCTGATGCTTAACGCCGTAGCGAGAGAGGAGTTTAGTGAATTGCCCTTGAAAATGGGTTCCTCTATCACTAATAATGGCGCGAGGTGTCCCGAACTGGGAGAACAGCTGCTTCAGAAATGAGCAGACCCGTCTTGCATCATTGGTGGGCATGGCTTGAGCTTCTGCCCACCTCAAGACGTAGTCCACTGCAACCAATATGTACAGATTGCCAAAAGATGGAGGGAATGGGCCCATGAAATCGATACCCCAAACATAAAAAATTTCACAAATAACAGAGATATGTTGGGGCATCTCATCCCGGGCAGAAATGTTACCTGACCTTTGGCAGCGGTCGCACTGTCGTGCGAAGGTGTCTGCATCCTTGAAGAGCGAGGGCCAATAGAAGCCCGACTGTAGCACCTTCCGCGCCGTGCGGTTTCCTCCATGATGACCTCCAGTAGGTCCCTCGTGACATTGAGACAGGATGTCTCCCATCTCATGCTCCATGACACATCGCCGGATCACGCCATCTGCTCCGATTCTGAAGAGGTAAGGATCCTCCCAGAAGTAGTGCTTCAGATCGGAGAAGAACTTGCGCTTTGCATGAGTAGCCATCCCCTTGGGTAACTGCTTTCCCACCAGATAATTGGCAAAGTCAGAATACCAAGGGGCCACACTGTCCACCAGTGTCATCGCCAACAATCGCTCACCCGGGAAGGAGTCGTCGATCTCTTCCACGAAGTTGTCCACCGGAGGGGCTTCCAACCGTGAGAGATGATCTACAGCAACATTCTCGGCTCCTTTCTTGTCCCGGATCTCGATATCAAACTCCTGTAGCAGCAGCATCCATCGGATGAGCCTAGGCTTAGCATCAGCCTTGCTCATCAGGTAGCGAATCGCCAAGTGGTCAGTGTAGACCACCACATGGGAGAGCACCAGATAGGGTCGGAACTTGTCAAATGCTTACACCACAGCGAGGAGCTCCTTCTCTGTGGTGGTGTAGTTCTCCTGTGCATCGTTCAAGGTCTTGGACGCGTAGTAGATGGGCTGGAAGTGCTTCTCGCGTCTCTGACCCAGAAATGCTCCGACTGCATAGTCACTCGCGTCGCACATCAGCTCAAAAGGGAGAGACCAGTCAGGAGTCACCATGATAGGTGCATGGGTAAGCTTCTCCTTCAGAGTCTCAAATGCAGCTGTGCACTCGGGAGTGAACTGGAATGGTGCATCCTTCTCTAGCAGCTTGGTCAAAGGCAGGGCAATCTTCGAGAAATCTTTGATGAAGCGCCAGTAAAAGCCTGCATGACCCAGAAAGCTGCGGATCCCCTTCACAGAAACAGGAGGAGGTAGCTGATTGATCGTCTCAATCTTCGCGCGATCCACCTCAATCCCCTGCTTGGAGATCTTGTGCCCGAGCACAATACCCTCACGAACCATAAAATGGCACTTCTCCCAGCTGAGTGCCAGATTAGTCTCCTCGCACCTCTTCAGAATGAGTTCCAGGTTATGGAGACAGTGAGTGAAGGGGTCTCCATATACCGAGAAATCATCCATGAAGACTTCCATGATCTCTCCAACCAGTCGGTCGAAGATCGCCAGCATGCATCTCTGGAAGGTCGCCGGTGCATTACACAGCCCAAATGGAATCCTCCGGTAAGCAAAAGTACCGAAGGGGCAAGTGAATGTGGTCTTCGCCTGATCCTCCGGTGCAATAGGAATCTGGAAGTAACCAGACATGCCATCCAAGAAGCAATAAAACTCATGGCCAGCCAACCTCTCCAGCATCTGATCAATGAAAGGTAGGGGGAAATGATCTTTCCTGGTGGAGTCATTCAGGCGCCGGTAATCGATGCAGACTCTCCAGCCGGTCACGGTCCGCATCGGGATCAAATCCTTCTTCTCATTCGGGACCACAGTCATCCCGCCTTTCTTCGGGACCACCTGAGTGGGGCTGACCCACTTGCTATCAGATATAGCAAAGATGATCCCTGCATCCATGAGCTTCACAATCTCTGCCCGGACCACTGCCTCCAAGTTAGGAGACAATCTCCTCTGTGGCTGCCTGACTGGCTTAACCTCATCCTCCATCAAAATTCTGTGGGAGCAGAAGGATGGGCTAATGCCTCTGATGTCTGTGATCTTCCATGCCATGGCCCAGGCATACTTCTGCAGCAGAGCCACCAGCCTGCTCTTCTGCTCGGGTGTCAGATCCGAGCTAATAATAACCGGGAGCTTATTTCCCTCCCGGAGAAATGCATACTCCAGGTGAGATGGGAGGGGCTTAAGCTCCAACTCTGGTGGCTCCTCCAATGATGTAGCGAGCCGGGGCGAGATGGGGATCGGCTTGAATGGTATCTCTCGCCCCTCGATCGCAGCCTCGTCCAGCTCCGCAAGTTGCTCCTTCAGCTGCACATCCTGTGATGCATGTTCCCCTAGCAAAAGACAGCGCTCAAGGAAATCATTAGTACCCGCACTCGTGATGGCGAGTGCGGTCTCAAAATCAACAACAACATCAACGTAATCTAGATCATCATGGAGCTGGGGGTGTTTCATATTATCAGAAACAGAGAAGGTGATTTGTTCACCCCCAGCTCTCAAAATCAGTTTTCCATCATTAACATCAATAAGCGCCTTGGAGGTGGCGAGAAAAGGTCTACCCAGTATCAATGGCACATCAACATCCTCATTTATGTCCAAAATCACAAAATCAACAGGATATGAAAATGGCCCTACTGCGACTATCAAGTCCTCTGCTATACCCCTAGGATGCACAATGGATCTATCAGCAAGCTGGATGCTCATCCTAGTATCACTGGGTTCACCTAGGCCTAGCTTTTTAAACAGTTTATAAGGCATGACATTTATGCTAGCGCCTAAATCCGCCAAGGACTTCCCTACATGCAAACTACCAATCATGTAAGGGATAGTGAAACTCCCTGGGTATTTTTGCTTCTCTGGTAGTTTGTTCTGCAGGATGGCAGAACACTCCTCATTGAGCATCACCGTTGACAGCTCCCCAAGCTTCCTCTTGTTGGTGAGGAGATCCTTCATGAACTTGGCATACTTGGGCATCTTCGATAATGCCTCCACGAAGGGCATGCTAATGTTTACCTGCTTCAGCATTGCCATGAATTTGGCAAACTCAGTCTCCAGTCGGTCCTTGTGCAACCGAGTAGGAAAGGGAAGCTGTGGTACATACTCCTTCACCACTGGTTGCGGTTTAGGAGCAGGCACCTCAACCTCATTCTCCATTTCTTCCTGATTAGCTGGAAGTGCTGAAGCAGGGGTCTCTCTCTCCGCTGCCCGAACAGGTGGATCAGCAGTCACCTTGCCACTCCTGGTTGTGATGGCACTGCAGTTGGCATTCGGGTCCTGCGGGTGAGGGATGGTCTAACCAGGAGTCCTCTGAGCTACAGCCTGGGCAACACTCCCAAGCTGGGTCTGTATATCCCGCAGCACAGCCTGTGTATTTCTCTGACCATCTTCTAGCTCCAAGAATTTGCGTGAAGCTTTCTCCATGAATTCCTCGATGTTATTGAACTTGTTTGCACTGGAGGTGGCCATAGAACCCACCCAATCTCTCAGTTCCGCCATCGGGTCACTCTGTACTGGGGCTGCAGGTGCAGCCCCTGCCTGCTGAAATGGTCGCACCTGTGACTGAGGTGGAACTGGCCCCTGTCTGGGCGGATAGAGTGGCTGCTGTGGCTGCTGAAATTGCCCCTGCCTGGGCTGGTACGGAGGCCTCTGAAAAACCAGGTGGTCCCTGGGGCGCTGGTGGTCTGGGATTTGCCCCAGCCCAAGAAAAGTTAGGATGCTGGCGCCACCCCTCGTTATAGGTGTTGCTGTAGGGGTCGAAGCGCCTGGCATTACCGATGAATCCACCTGTTCCTAGGGAGTAGACGATTCCCTCATCGCCTGACAGTCCTCCACGGTGTGATGGGAGCTCTCACACCACTAGCAGTGCATCGCCTGCGGCTGTCCTGTACCTGCAATCAAACCAGAACGATCGATAGCTGAAACCAGTTTCGATACCACCTGCACCAAATCAGATGACTGGGTGCCCACAGCATGCACACCTCGTCCTGGTGCTCGTCTCGATCGCCTGGCAGTTCCCCAATCGTACCCGTTCTCCGCCATCTCCTCAAAGAGTTGATTCAGCTGTGGCGGTGTTTTGGTCAGCATGTTCCCGCCACAAACCGAGTCAATCAGCTGTTTGTCCTCCGGGAAGAGGGCGTGATAGAAGGTGCCCACCTTGAAAGCATCATTGAAACCATGATTGGGACACCTGAGAAAGAGACTGGTGTATCTCTCCCAAGCATCCCTGATGGTCTCATCTCATCCTGAGCAAAATGGGTGATCTGCTTCTGAAGGTCAGCCGTCTTGGATGGAGGATGGTAGCGGGTGAGGAACTTGTCCGCCAGGTTGGCGAACGTGGTGATAGAGCCCGGAGGTCGAGTGTCTAGCCACTCCTTGGCTTGCCCCTCCAGAGTAAATGGGAAGTACCTCAGCTGGATGGCATCTGCTGGTACCCCATTGATCTTGATCCCATCGATGAGCTCGTGGAATCGCCTGAGATGTGATCGGGGGCACTCCCCCTCCTTACCACGGAACACCACTGAACCGCGCAGCATGGTGGTTACTGAGGTGCTCACCTCAAAATTGTTGGCTGGGACATGAGGGTGTTGAATGGGTGACCTCATGTCCGCAGCTCTAGCGGTCCAGTAGGATCCCATGGTCTACTCATCTGGATTGATCACATCATGGTTCTCTGGATCAGGCATCTCTTCTTCTTCTTCTTCTTCTTCTTCTTTTAACTACAGCTGTGATAGCGCCTCCTCCGCAGCCAGTCGCGCCTTTAGAGCCCGCTTGAAGTTCCTGCAGGTTCGTTCAAGCTCCTGGTCTAATGGTAGTAGTTCTCCTGACTGGCTACGGGTCATGAACTACATGCACACACTCAGCAGAAGCAGCCCGTGAAGGCACACAGGTGGAGGAGATAAAATGCAATAAATAAAAAGCTAGAGTAACAAATTCTCACGTTTCCCCAATAACCTAGAGGGTTCCCCGGCAACGGCACCAAAAACTTGACACGCCAAAACACAACACCAAACTGCGACCAAGTATAATCGCAGTCCGGGAATGCAGTAACAGGCAAGTTCTATTATCAACCCGGGGTCTAGATCTACTGCTTACTCCGTGATGATTTATTATCTAGAAAACTAATTCGAGTGATTGTTGTTTAAAGCAAAAGCAGTAAGAAAGCAGGAAATGGTTCGGTTTTCAAAAGCAGGAAAGAGTCACTCGGGAATGAGTCCCCCTAGCTCCTTAGTTAGGTTCAATTGTAATTACCCAGGATTGATTTACTGTTGATTAGACTGCGGAAGATCCGACAGTAGCTTGGAATCTCTTAAGCTGACCAAGCCCTCTCAGTCTAACTACCCGGCAGACGACTAGTCTTCACCGGGATAGAAAGCTGAAGCAATAAGCACAGAACTCCACTACTGGAATTGAATTCCAGTACAAAGCAGTAAACTGACTAACTCTCGTATAGCCAATCTCCTACTATCGAATGAAGAGGCTCTAACAACCTAATCAGATTCTATCTATCTCAGGTTGCAGCAGAAATCAAGAAAAGCTGATCAGACTTCAATCAATTCAATAAACATGCATCATTCGATTAAAACCAAACAGTATAATCATCCCAAGTCATTACAATCAAATCCATAACACATGGAACTAGGGTTCTTCATACCCAAGTGAGAGAAAGGTTCTACTCCATAGAGAGAGAGGAGAAAACAGTAATCGGAGTAGTCATACTCATAATGATGAGGAAAATCTGCTCCGGGATGATGATTTCCACTCCTATGACGATCTCCAAGCTCGATTCGATGAAAACCAGCTCCAAGATAGCTTCTAGGATGTGTTCTTCGTACTTTCTCTCTCTAGGGCTCTGTTTTTGCTCTCCCAAATCCGATTCCCCCCTCTCTTTTGGCTGAAATCTGCCTAAAAGGTGTCACTGGGCAAAACACGGTCGAGGGCACGCCCGTGTTCTGCTCCAGGCCGCCCGTGCCCTTTGCCACGTGGTAATTACACGGCCACGGTCTGGGGAAAACACGGGCGTGTTTTGATGCGGACACGGCCGTGTTTTGAAATGGTCTGGCTCGTGTTTTAATGCTCGTGCAGGGCAATTGTGGGGAATCCTCGGCAGTAAAAGCACGGGCCAGGAACACGGCCGTGCTTTGCAAGCCTCCTGCCCGAGTTTTGGTCCTAGCTCGACCAAATGACTTCCAAACGCTCCCAAACTCGTGCTTGGCCTTCCCTTCGACGCATGGGACCTGAAATATGACAAAGTAGCACAACCCGGCGTAAAATAGGCCAAAACACACAACTATGCCCCACAAATGGATAAGAAATAGGGGTATAAAAACATGCAATTACATCATTATCAGTAACCGTCGTGAATATATATGTCGATGGTTAAGGCGACGGTCGACCAAAACTGTCGCAAAATTATTTAAGGACTGCTGGGTCAGCGACGGTCAGGCAACCGTCGTCAAATTGTTTAGTGACGGTTTTGACCTTCGCTAAAGGTGATAAAAACCGTCGTTAACATGCAGTTTTGTTGTAGTGTCGGTACAGGAATGTCAGGGATTTTTGGCTCTCTCAACGAGTATGAGCTACTGAGTGGCTAGTAAGTGAATATGGCACAATCAGCTGTGTGTTTTAGTTGGAATATTCTTCTTCATGATAGGAGGCAATGACCCAAATTTTGGGGGTTTGGGCGGTTGGAGTCCAAGATTAATACTTAGGACTGCCAAATCTAATCTAATAGGCCGATCTAAATTAGAGATGTTTCATTTCTTAGAGTAGAATTTATTGCTGAAATTGCAAGGTTGGAAACAACAACATTTATCGTTGGCTCCAAACTGTTGAAGGCAGTGGCGGCGGTTTTACCGGTTCACATCATTACTTACTTTAAGATACCGATCTCATTGTGCAGACGGCTAAATAAGCTTATGGCCAGGTTCCGATGGGGATATACGGAGGGGAAGGAAAATATCCATTGGATGTATTGGAGGAGTCAGTGCAAAAGTAAATATGAGGCGGCCTAGGCTTTCGTCGGTTTGATCTCTTTAATCAGGCGTTGTTGGCTAACATTGCTTGGCGGATTATGATGGACACCGATTCTTTATTGGCGCAGATCTACCATGTAAATTATTTCCCAAATGGGTCCATTTTAGTAGCGAAGCCGGGATCCCGACCTTCTTGGGGATGTTAGAGTGTATTACATGGATGCGAGCTTCTGGTAAGGGGGTTGGGTTGGGAGGTTGGGTCGGGGGAGCATCTCCAGATTATGTCTGGAAATTGGATCCCATGGATTCACTTACAAAGCCCGGACGTTTTTCCAGGGGCACCTCCGACAGGGTAGGAAACGGTGGATTCGTTGATAAATCAAGAGTAAGGGGAATGTTGTTTAGATTGTTTGCGAGCGATGTTCTCTTATAATATTGTAAGTATAATAAGGGAGATTCCTTTGCCTTGAGAACCGCGGGAGGACTGCACTGTGTGGAGGATGGACCCATCAGGGGAATTTACGGTAAAATCCGGGTATAGGCTGGCAGCTAGATTGAGCCGTACCACTGAGAGGTGGAAACAGGAATGTGGAAAGGTCGATGGGAAGTTCTGGATTAAACTCTGGGATCTTCCTATTCAACCAAAGCTCAAATTATTTTTATGGCAGATCTTGATGCGCATTTTACCAACTATAGAGGCGTCGAGGGAGTGTGAGATTCCTTTGTTACCCCGGCGTACGGTGTGCTGGGTGGAGGTGGAAACTACAGACCACCTATTTTTGACTTGTCCAGTGGCACATGAGTTTTAGGCGAAGGGGGGTTTGGATGCCGAGCTTCAGGAGTTGCCGATGGATTATTTTGGCATCTTTTTACGCAGGCTTCTCAAGCGGGATTCGTCTATTCCTAATGTGGTTTGAATCATATGTGTCATTTGGCGTAATTGTAAGTCCCGTAATTTGGTAGCGTTTGAGGGGTAGTAGTTGACGATGATGGTTTTGGGCCGGTAGCTTGAAAACCAGGTTGATGAATGGTTGCGGGTTCCCCATGGGACAGACCAGAGACAGGGATACAGTATTCAACTGGGTCCGTCATTACCGGTTGGTCCTATTGATCCCGAACATATGGTGTGTTCCTTTGACGGTGCAGTCTGTGCAGGATCTAATGGGGCGGGTGGTGTGGTTGTTGCGGATGGGGTAGGGAAGTTGTCCTAGCAAAGGGTGTGCTTTATGATGGGCTTTTTTGATCCCACATTAGTGGAGTTGGCAACATTGAGGGATGCGGTTCGTTGGTGCATTGAGCTGGGATTAACCAGGGTTCGGATCGTAGGTGATGTTAAAGTGGTGATTGATAAAGTTCGAGCCGCGTCGGTGCGGGATGCGTTAGGTGGAGCAATTTTTGCGGAGATGGGGGAGTTGCTCCGGTCAAGACCTGGTTTTTAGTTGTAGTTTGTGGGTAGGGAGAACAATAGGGTAGCCCAAAGTGTGGCTAGAAAGGTCATTTTTTTGTTTCCTACTAATTGTATTGAGTTAGATTGCTTGGGTTGGCTCCGAGTTCTGGTGTCGGCTGTGTAACTTTGGTTGTTCTTGGTAATGCAAGAAATATTTTTCTTAAAAAAAGATAAAATTTGTAAGAAAAGGAAAAACAACCCAGAAATTTAAATATATTTTCCTCCTTGTAGAAGGTAAATTGGATATGTGTATGTTTTCCGGCGAGAAAACTTGCGTGAGATGAGATTAATGCACCTTTGACTTTTTTGGGCAACGATTACTAAGACACGGCTCACACCTCTTCAAACAAATTTCGAACAAGGGTGTTTGATTGATGGTTTTTGGGAACAAGATCTAAATTAAATTACTTCTACTCCTATGGAGGTTCAGCGAGAGCTCCAACTACGACTATGGCTACATTGCAGAGAAAAAGACAGAGTTTGACATGTAGTGTCAAATGTTTGGTTGTGGAACCCCTATCTCTGTCGACCCATCCTCCTATTTATAGCCACGAGGAGGTAACCGCCATAGAAAATCGTTTGTTGGATAAGTGCAACAAAGAACCGCTCCTCCTTCTTCGGTAGAAAAGATAAAATTTGTAAGAAAAGGAAAAACAACCCAGAAATTTAAATATATTTTCCTCCTTGTAGAAGGTAAATTGGATATGTGTATGTTTTCCGGCGAGAAAACTTGCGTGAGATGAGATTAATGCACCTTTGACTTTTTTGGGCAACGATTACTAAGACACGGCTCACACCTCTTCAAACAAATTTCGAACAGAAAACCGCCTCACACGGGCAGACTGGAAAGCCACACGACCGTGTTGCCGGGAAATTCTGGGTTTTACCCCAATTTCGAGCCAAAGGGGAGGGAATCGACTTTTTGGAGCAAAAACAGAGTTTTAGAGAGAGAAAGTGCGAAGAACAAACCCTAGGAGCTATTTGGAGTGGATTTCTCACCATTGAAACCCAGATTGCATCCCCAGGAGTGAAGATTATCATCCTGGAGCAGATTATCCTCATTGTTATGAGTATGACTACTCTGATTTCTGTTTTCCTCTCTCGCTCTATGGAGTAGAACTTTCTCCCACTTTGGTATGAAGAACCCTAGTTCCATGTATAGGGATCTTGATTGTAATGACTTGGGGTTGTTATACTGTTTGATTTTAATAGATTGATGCATGATTCATTGATTCAATTGAAGTCTGATCATCTTTTCTTGATTTCTGCTCCAACCTGAGATAGATAGAATCTGATTAGGTTGTTAGAGCTTCATCAATTGGTAGTGGTAGATTGGTTATACGAGAGTTAATCGATTTACTGCTTTGTACTGGAACCCAATTCCAGTAGTGGAGTTATGTGCTTATAGCCTCAGCAGTCTATCCGGATGAAGGTTAGTCGCCTACCGGTTAGCCTGCCTGAGAGGGCTTGGTCAGCTTAAGAGATTCTAAGCTACTGTCGGATCTTCCGCAGTTTAATCAACAGTTAATCAACCCAGGGTAATTACAACTGTGACCTAACTAAGGAGCTAGGGGGACTCATTCCCGAGTGACTCTCCTTTTGCTTTAGAAAACCGACCATTTCCTGATTTCTTACTGTTTTTAGTTAAAATCACAATCACTCGACTTAGTTTGCTAGATAATAGATATTCACGGAGTAGGCAGTAGATCTAGATCCCGGGTTGACAAATAGAGTTTGCCTGTTACTGCATTTCCGGACTGCGATTACACTTGGTCGTAGTTTGGTGTTGTGTTTAGCGTGTCAAGTTTTTGGCGCCGTTGCCGGGGACCTCTAGGTTATTGTAGAAACGTGAAAGTCTGTTACTTTAGCTTTTTTTTCTTTTCTTTTCCACCCTTGCTTTTCACTTGGGTGTTATGTTTTTGTTGGTGCAGATCTGAACACATGGATCCCCATGGCTTCTCCAACCATTGGGGGTATCAACCACCATCCGTGTGGTATTACCCCGAGACTTCCTAGAGAAATCAAGGAGGAAAGACTATGGATTCGGATGTCAGTACCAACCCCCCTACTACGGAGAACAACCAAACCCTTGGGAACCTCAAGAACAATATCCTTTTCAAGAAGAGTTCTTGCCACAACCAGAGGGGCCATGTGAGTTGGAGTTAGCCATAGAGGCCTTCACGGGCCACTCTGCAGAGCCATGCTACACTTCACTAGAAGATCCGAACAAACAATTAAGGCTTCTCGTGGAGCAGTGTGCTCGAGACACTGAGAGATCATGCTCCAAGATGGATCTCCAAATCCAAGCCCTTGCCCCTTCCGATCCCTCATTTCTCCATGAAATGGAGGAGACTATTCAGTGCTCAGCAAAGCAAACAGAGTGGGTGGAGGAAGTTTGCTCACATCCTGCTCAAGATCACCTTTCTGCTACCACGCTAGAAGATGTGGAGGATGACAAAGGCTACGGGGACGTTGAGGAGCATACAGAAGTTATCACAGTGAACTCCCATGATAATCATGATCAGGAAAGTCCTCTGGTTGCATATCACACCTTTCCTCATTTCTGCTCTAACATGTTGGGCCCGGCGAGGAGATGCAAGATGATCCCATTGAAGAAATTGTTTGGCGACTTGCTCTCTAATATGTTCTAGAATAAGAAGAGCGAGCAAGGATGAGGAAGGAAGTTGTTGAGGATGAGGAAGAAAGCAAAGAAGAGGTAGTTCTTGATCTTTTCCAAGGGGAGAGACCACATTTTGAAGAAGGAAAGGGTGTTGAGGAAGCAATTGGCGTCCAAGCTGAGGATGAAATTGAGGTGGAAGAGGCTTGCACCGGCCCTATGTTACATGTGATATCTCCACCAAACTTCGAGGAGCTGCTTGGCAAGGAACCATTTGCTGTGTCTCTTTGCCAGACCAAGACCACATCAACATCAATCCCTCTTGGATGCGATGGTGGTCAATTGAACATAACTTATCTGGTTTGGGGCAATGAGACAAGAGCAGACGCGAAGGAGAGGTCTCAAGAGTGGAGACTTCATCTTCCTCAAGGCCACGAGCCATCTTCATCACCTATCACATCACCTGCTTGTGACTTGAGACTCCACATCATCGACGAGAACCTCAACTTCAAGGAGGTTCTAGCATTGACCAAGACTGAGGAGCCACCGTCCGGCTCACGACGGTAAAGAAGCGCTTGTGGGGAGGCAACCCCACCAAGCCCTGCTGACTGCTCCCATTTCCAGTCCCCCGACAGTCCGTATTCCCGGTAACATCGTTTCCCCTTGACTTTCCCTCTGCTCCATTGAGGGCAATGTTGTGCTTAAGTCTGTAGGGGGGGGGGTGTTTATCTGTTGTTGACTGCTAGATAAGTTTGTGTGCTTGGATCCTAGTCCGCTGTCCAAATCTCGAGATTTTGAGGGCTCCAAGTACTGATGTTTGCATGATCATATTGGCACTGTGGATTTGATTGGTGAATCGAATGGCTTTCGAATTATTGCATGACAGCTTGATTGTAACTAGGACAACCTATGATGATGACTGAGACGTGCAGTAGAATTGTGTAGGGGTTCAGTGTTTGTTCAACTGTTTGCTTACCAACTATGACTTGGATTGATCACTTGCTCTTGACAGTCGTTTATGCATCTAGTTCAGGGGATCAGAATGAGAGATAGAGCAAATAGGTAGCCATGTGAGATTTGAACCTGCTCGTTTCGTCCTTGTGCAATTTCCATGATGTGTAGCATTCACGTTGTGTCGTTGTCACTAGCTAAGATGATGGAGGCATAGGATTAGCCCACGACCAAATTGACTGTCCTATTGTGTCATACCCCCTAGTCAGCCCCTTTGAGCCGTGTACTTTTCTTTCTTTCGGTCTACAATGGAAAATCACCCTTTTGCATCTCTTAGAAGGTTCCACAGAGTGGTTTTTGCATGTTCTCTACTGTTTCTGCTATATCTAATGTGAGGGTTGGAGGTTCTGTTTAAAAATTGGGCATGTGTTTGAAAAATGTGCAGAGGTGGTGGTTCTCTCAAGAAATGGAAAAAATGAAGAAAAAAAAGAAAAAATGAATGAAAGCAAAAGAGAGCCACTACCCAAAAATCTGAATCATGCTCATTAAGTAGTGTTTCTTAGCAGTCTGGCTTGGAAATACTAACATTTGGGTGACCTCCTTCGCTCTTGTGCTCTAGAGAATTTGAGTAGTGCAGAATGGCAGAAAAAAAAGTCACTAGTTTGATTGGTTGTGAATGTGTTGTGGAACCTTGTGCTATGAATACTTCCACCACCTAAAAGGCTTTTTCCCCATGTCCAAGACCCTAGCCAGTCACTTGAACCTGTGTCTAAGACCTCTGGATTAGTTAGTGGTGGCATCCCTTGTGTGAACTCTAACATTTAGAGGCTGTCATCATGGTGAAGAGACGTTAGGATTTGAGAGAATAAGCATGCGCATTTTTCGCATCAAATTGTCCTGACCCCACTAGTCGAGAGTGAGTGATTCATTTCCTTGATCTTTATGCTCTTTACCCCGGTGAGGACCTAGATGGCTAGGTCTTGATTATGATGTCTTGAGTTTGATGCATGCGATGACTGTCTTGGTCAAGTGGTTGAGTCAAATCTATGTTGGTTGGTGAACAGAAAGGATTCCTCTTCCTTAACCGGATTTTGCTGCACTCGAATGTCCTCTGTGGTGGTTGTCTAGGTTGCTGTTGAGTTGTCCAGATGTCAATGATCAAAAGCCAGTATGATTCACGTGTTCTGTGCCTATATGATTTGTCCCCAATGTTGGTATGATTGAAATATGTTGAGCTTACCTTGTATCTGACTTGGTTTGCTTGGGGACAAGCAAACGGTTAAGTGTGGGGGAATTTGATGACTTGATTCATACACATGTTTTTATCCACCATTCTTGTACCGTTTGAGTCTCATCTCTCGTGTTTTAGGCCGATTTCACGATAGGTTGTTCTTGTTTGTTATATTTCAGGTCCTAGTACGTGAAAGAAGGTTTGGGCACGAGTTCGTGGTCGATTGGACGAAGTTGGGACGTTTCACGGAAAGCTGGAAATTCCACACGGGCAGGCCTAAATTCAACACGGCCGTGTGACTTGGCCGTGTGGAATTCCATGACGCGGGCAAGCCATACTGGCCATGTATGGGACCCCTGTGACAATGTGGAAAGTCCAGGGAGCTCACACGACCAGACTGGAAATCCACACGGTCGTGTGCCTCTAGCCGTGCAGCGTGTCTGAAGTCCACTAATCGAAACGCGGCGTTTTCACATCCACACGGGCAGACTGGAAAGCCACACGGCCGTGTGGCCGGGAAATTCTGGGTTTTAACCCAATTTCGAGCCAAAGGGGAGGGAATCGACTTTTTGGAGCAAAAACAGAGTTTTAGAGAGAGAAAGTGCGAAGAACAAACCTAGGAGCTATTTGGAGTGGATTTCTCACCATTGAAGCCCAGATTGCATCCCCAAGAGTGGAGATCATCATCCCGGAGCAGATTATCCTCATTGTTCTGAGTATGACTACTCTAATTTCTGTTTTCCTCTCTCTCTCTCTCTCTCTCTCTATCGAGTAGAACTTTCTCTCACTTGGGTATGAAGAACCCTAGTTCCATGTGTTAGGGATCTTGATTGTAATGATTTGGGATTATTATACTGTTTGATTTTAATCGATTGATGCATGATTCATTGAGTCAATTGAAGTCTGATAATATTTTCTTGATTTCTGCTGCAACCTGAGATAGATAGAATCTGATTAGGTTGTTAGAGCTTCATCAATTGGTAGTGGTAGATTGGTTATACGAGAGTTAATCGATTTAATGCTTTGTACTGGAACCCAATTCCAGTAGTGGAGTTTTGTGCTTATAGCCTCAGCAGTCTATCCCAGTAAAGGTTAGTCGCCTGCCGGTTAGCCTGCCTGAGAGGGCTTGGTAAGCTTAAGAGATTCCAAGCTACTGTCGGATCTTCCGCAGTTTAATCAACTGTTAATCAACCCAGGGTAATTACAACTGTGACCTAACTAAGGAGCTAGGGGGACTCATTGCCGAGTGACTCTTCCCTTGCTTTAGAAAACTGAATAATTTTCTGCTTTCTTACTGCTTTTAGTTAAAATCACAATCACTCGACTTAGTTTGCTAGATAATAGATATTCACGGAGTAGGCATTAGATCTAGACCCCGGGTTGGCAAATAGAGCTTGTTTGTTACTGCATTTCCGGACTGCGATTACACTTGGTCGCAGTTTGGTGTTGTGTTTTAGCGTGTCAGCCCTTGATTTCTAGACGGGCATGGCCCTCCTCGTTGAGGCGGCACATGCTTCTCCTTGAAGTGGCATGTACCTCTTGCAGACTTAGTTTATTTTTAGTCATTCGATCTTGGTCGTGAGGCGGCATGGCCTCTTCGTGAAGTGGCACGTCCTTCTCGAGACTTAGAATACCTTTGACCGTACCGAGGTCTTCCTTGAGATGGCATGTGCTTCTAAATTCTAGATGGACATGGCCCTTCTATTTGAAGCAGCACATGCCTCTCGATTTCTAGATGGACATGGCCCTCTTCGTTGAGGTGGCATGTCCCTCTGCAGACTTAGTGGCTTGGGTTTAAAATCAATATCTATAAGACCCAACTTAAACAACATTAATTGTTATAATGGGTGTGGCCTTATAAACTTATTAATTATCTTGTAACTCACCAATATGGTACAATACAGATGTTATGGTGTAAATAAATGCCCCAACTACTTAGTGGATAAGTATTATGGACTAAATAGTTTGACACCAACTTCACCACATAATCGCCACTATCTGTTCAATGAGCTTACCGCCCATGTCTATGAGGTACCATAGAGAACCACAAAGCCAACCATTTTTTCTTTCACGTGACTCTATTTTAATGGCTTATTGAAGTTGGTGGCATACAAGCCTCTAGGTATTCAATCATCTTGGTCATATAGAAAACAATTAAATAAATATATCTCCTTATTATGCTCGTATCTGGTAGGGGTGGGTATCGGTGCGGTTCGGACCGCATCGCACCGCATTGATGTAAACCGCACCGCACCGCATCTCAATCGAGCCGCACCGCATTTCGACCGCTAAGTTATCGGTGCGGTCAAACCAAACCGCATAAATTAACGGTTTGATACGGTTTAAACCGCACCGCATCTTGACCGCAATTCATTATGGTTTGTACATAATTAAGGAAGCTGCTGGTATTGTTTGATAACTGCAAATCATATGCTATTTACATGAGCATGCTTTCTGCGAGTACGCAGCACCCAGACTAGAAGTTTATGTACCCAAACTAGAATTCCTCGACTCCTCTGCCGCAGGATTCCTCTTTCAACGGGAATGGGTTCTGCAGCAGGAAGAGGGTTGTTCCCGATGGTGGATTCTGTGAGTCCCCAACTGAAACTAAGTTCCACAGATTAGCTCTCCATTAACATCTCATTATGAAAGACCATCATTTCCTCCTAGTTCATAGGGAGTAGGTCTCTGCTGCTGCAACTATATATAATTTCCTACTAGTTCATAGGGAGTATATATATTAAAGCTGCTGCAACTATATATCCCATCAACTAAAACAAAGACACGACATGAACCTTTTCCCCCAACTTGGTTTCCTTTTCTGAAATACCATTGGCAGGAAGTGAATACCAGATCAGCCTTCTGATAAGTCACTGCCAAATGATAAGTGGGAATGACACACACAGCCTAAAACAAATACAAATAAGATTGATTGAAAGGCGATCTCACATCACAAGTGATTTGGAAGAAGTTCATTACACGCTCCATGTCTTCTATCATAGACAATGTTTCTCTTGCTTTCAAAGAAAATTCAGCCATAAAACTTGAACTGGGGATATCGGAGTTGCAATGATTCCATATACAACCTAACTAGACTAGTATGTGTGCTTAGAAAGGTGATGGAGGAGGAAGCTGGCTTTGGGACCTTGCAGACATCGATAATGCAGTGGCAACTCCAGCAGCAAGTATGATCCACCCACAAGAGTACAGAGATCAAAGCATGCATTCATCACAAGGTCCAGAAAAGGTCACACTGACCGTAGGGAATAGATTCACGAAATTAGATGCTAAATGATAAAACCCATTCCCCTACTTGACAGTGTATGCATCTACACTCACCTCACTGTCATTAAGCACATTGCTGCTAGATATCGGTGCTTGAGCTCGTTTTCCCTTCGAGTCTTTTGATTTCATTTTGCCCTGCAAGCATATGAACATTGAACTGACATTAACACTAATCTAAATATCCTTGATCTTTCTTACTGTCCATTTTGATTACATTTTCCATACAAGAGAAACATGACAGTGAAAACAGCTCCTGGGATAATTTAAGATAGGTAAGGTAAAACTAAGAGCTGGTGAAGAACATTAGGCAGAAGCTATCATCACATGGAAAGCTGACACAACCAGATTAATCTCTGCAGATAATGGAACCACGTTGAGAACCCAAATTAAGTGGATCTTGAGTGCGACCCTGGAGCTGGAGAGGGCTACGAACACTACGACCCTTGTTCCCACATTGCAGCTACGAACACTACGACCCAGGAGGAATCGAGGGTTGACGAGGTGGCATAAGAACCCTACGACCCAAGAACAACAGTGAGATTCGGAATTGAGTGCGACCCTGGAGCTGGAGAGGGCTTCTTTCTCCAACGAATTGGGAACGAAAACTATGACTATATGGGTTTCGAGGAAATCACACTATTCACTATCAGTAATCGAATTTTGTAGGGGGTGGGTTTCAACTGGATGCAGCTTTACACAGAGCTGCCCTAGATCCGTAACTTCAAATATAGAACCAAAGGAGAAAGCATACCTGATCTCGCCGGTACAGGTGTTTTTGATAGTCGGCCAAAGCACCGGAGCTCCGAGAATGGGAAAGATCGAGATGCCTTCGATCCTAGAAATCTCCCGCCTCTTGGTGTATTTGACAGTCCGCCAAAGCTGGGGAAGATGGCGCCGTGGAGAGAAGATGGCGGAACCAGAGAATGGTCAGATCTGGTGCTGCCGCCTGCCGGAGAGAAGATGGCGCCGTGGAGAGAAGATGGTGCCGCCGGAAAGAAGATGGCGTCGTCGCCGAGAGGAAAGCTGCTGTCGCGCGGATTGTGGTTTGTGGTTTCAACTTCTCACTTCTGCGTACTCGATCTTAGCGGATTGTGGTTTCAAACCGCAACCGCGCGGTTTGGGTCAATCCGAACCGTGAACCGCCAAGCACTTAACGATCAGACCGCAAATGAAACCGTTAGTTTAATGATGCGGTTTGGATTGACCGCATAAGCGGTTTGGGGCGATTTGGAGCGGTTTGGTCAAACCAATACCCACCCCTAGTATCTGGATTCACCCTGGCCAGTTAACAAGCTTGGCCGCTAAAGAGAAAAAACGAAGCTTTCGTCCCACTCCCACTTGGTCTCGTTTCCTCAGTTTTGTTCCGTGCCCTTCTCAATTACGGTACTCTTGTTTCTCCCGCTCATTTCTGTTCGAGACGAACTCAATTAAGTTGTCGTGTTGCTGCCAACTCTTATTATTATTTCCAAAACTTGGATTAGGACTTAGGAGAAAGGTCCGCTTGAAGCCAACCTTTGGCCTCCTCTTACACGGCTAAAGGCCACTTAAACTTTCTAAACCCACAATCGTGCTGCGAACCAACACGAGCAGCCAACCACCTCACCAATATTTGGTCGCACCAACCACATGGTTTGACTTAGACATCATAAGCACAAGTCAAGGCCACCCACTAATCCAAAGGCTTAATTGCAAGTTTGGTCACTCGAATCGCTATAAAATTTCACGTTTGCCACTCAAATTAATTTATTCCATTTATAGTCACTCGAATTAGTTGAACAGTTCAAGTTCGGTCACTCTCCGTTAACCTCCGTTAACTTTGACTGACGTGGCGGTCAACTCTGACAGTTGACCGTTAAATGTGTGACGTGGCAAATAAAAAATAATTAAAAAATAAAAATTAAATTTGTAGAAATTACACATCATTATCACAAAAAATTATAATTATAAAAAATGAAAAAAAAGGAAAAGCTCGTCAATCATCTTCCCCGCGCTCACATAGACATCGAACGCCTTCACCGTGTGGGCGTACTCCATCTCCGCGAATCGATCGAGCAGGACGGTCAGGACCTCGACTATCTCCATGTACAGAGCAAAGCTCTCTTTAACCACCTGCTGAAACGCCACCAGCACCAACCTGTTGGTCCTCCGGCGCGGCCCTCTACCTTCCTCCGGTCCCGCTGAAGGAGCCGGTCTCAGCATGCTTGAAAGTGGAATTCGGATTCACTCCTTACAGCGAGAGGCTGAACGGGCGGATCGCGTTTCTCGGGCTGGCGGTGCTGCTGCTGGAGCTGGCGACGGGGAAGAGCGTGCTCAGCTACCACACCCCGTCGATCGTCCTCGTCCTCGTCCTCGTCCCGATCTAATACAAAAAGCTTTTAAGTTTATTCCTTTTTAAAAAGCCCTGTAATTGCCGCTTATCAATTCACTCACTAGTCACTACTCATTTCTCCACCCCAAACGAATAGCTCAAATGAATAAGGACTCCGAACCCGACGCACCTCTTCCGGCCGGCGCTCCGGCGACGACAACGACCGGGGAATCCACCACCACACAACAACACAATTGGCTGATCCAAATCAAAGACCACATCCCTCGAGACCTCGACCACATCGTCCCAATCTCAGCCTGCATCTTCCCAGTACCCGACCCGTTTTCCTCTGCCGCCAAGCCCGAATCATTCGCCCCACAGCTCATCGCAATCGGACCCTTCCATCACTTCCTCAACGCGCTCATGCTGATGGAGACTTTCAAGCTCGGCCGGGTTATTGGTCTGCGCAACCATTCAGTCTGCATCATATCGGATTAAATCGATTCGGTTCTCAAATTTCGAGGCTTTTTGGGTTTCAATTCCATAAATTACCATGCCGAATGAAAAGAAGATAAAATGTGGTTTTGATTCTAACTCAGGTTCTCATAAAGTACAAGAATTTTTTGTTAAAATTTCCTTTTTTCATTTTTTATAATTATAATTTTTTTGTGATAATGATGTGTAATTTCTACAAATTTAATTTTTATTTTTTAATTATTTTTATTTGCCACGTCACACATTTAACGGTCAACTGTCAGAGTTGACCGCCACGTCAGTCAAAGTTAACGGAGGTTAACGGAGAGTGACCGAATTTGAACTGTTCAACTAATTCGAGTGACTATAAATGGAATAAATTAATTTGAGTGGCAAACGTGAAATCTTATAGCAATTCGAGTGACCAAACTTGCAATTAAGCCCTAATCCAAATAATGGCCTGTCCATAGCCACAAGTCTTGCTTCATGGCTTGTTGTTAACTCGCCTTTATTGGCGGATCTAGGACTGGGCCACACTGGGCCAGGGCCCAGCCCTCTTCCTACTAGAGAGCTAATTATTAGCTATACTTTCAGTCTTCATCTCTTTGGGTCCAGCCCTCTCTTTTCCCAAGTCAAGTCCCAACCCAAAACCTAACTCCAAACTCCCTGCAACTAATAAACCCAATGTCAATGGACAAATTAAAGGAGACCTGCTCCCGCCAATTGTTAGATGAAGTTGGGCTGGGCCAAGTATGTTATTTGTTAGTATGTGGTCAGGAATTGCTTGCATGGGCCAAGTAACACGTATGTTACTATGTTAGTGGTCTAGTTAGGTTAGTAGCAGTTAGGTTTTTCTTATGTTTTTTTTGTTGCCAATACGACTACTAAAAAAGATGGATGTTATTTGTTGCCAATATGATTACTATTTGCCACCAACTTAAAAAATTCAAAATTCAAAATTTGCATTTATATACCTTCGAGAGAGGATTTTTCACTAAATACAATAAATATCGAACTCAACAACTTCCAAAAAACTTGTCCAATCCTAAAAAATGACGGTCGCCGAAAAACTAACCGTAAAAGCCGATCCTCATCGTACTCTATGCACATGGAGAAGAACTGTATGCAAGAACTATATTAACGTTGCTCCATGTATATATGGTCAGTAATTTGACACTTTTTCGGTGGGTTTTCAGGACGCACCAAATTGCACTTTCTCTCCGCCCTTAAATGCGGTCCAGGGCTCTAATGTATCCTGGATCTGCCGCTGCCCGATCTTCTCCGGCGGATATGGTTTTAGCCTCCCCACCTCATACCAATACCCATACCTGTTCCATGAAGAGCATTTATTCACATACAAAAAAAATACATGGATCAAATTGTGGCCTGTCATTGATAGTGAAGGTAACTCAAGAAAATAAATAGTAGAAATCAATTGAGTGACCACTCAAATCAAAACCTAATTCATTTTCCTCAACAATCTCTTCACTCTTTCGCTTTTGCCCTCGTGCTAACAAGATTATGTTAGTTAGTTATTACTTAGTAGCATAGTCCATGAAACCGTATCGTACCGGCGGTTCAACCACAAAATACTAGTATCGGAGGCTAAACCGGTAGGCGGTATGTAACTGTATGAACGGTTGAACTACGGTTAAACCACGGTTTTGTTATAAAATACCCTATCGCTGACATTTCCGGTACGGTTTCATGGACCATGCTTAGTAGATGTATTATGGATGTTTTAGGATAAGATGCTTTGAACAGTTTAAAGAATGATTGTTTCTTTCTCAACTACTTCATGATGATATATTAGGTGCGTTTAGTATTATAAATGAAAATTTACATGTAAAATTTTAGTTCTTATAATGTCGGATGTATAAGATGGGTATTACACATGGATACCAGAAACTCACGGGTATGGGGATAGATTTGTAAAACCATCCTCCACAAGGGTATATGGGGCACTATGAGTATAGATATTTGAAAGCGGAGATGGGGATGGTTTAAGCAAACCCCGCCCCAAACCCGCCCAATTGCCATCCCTAATTATTAGGTATGTTTTTGTACGTCCTTTCTGTAGTTTTTAGCAATGCAGTCAAAATCGCGCTTTAAAACTGCCAATTAAGAAAACAATGGAAAATAAAAGTGTCTTTAATTCTCCACCCTTAGATCTGAATTTTTTGAATGATGGGTCCATATTTAGTTACTGGAAGTCAGCCTAAGAACCGCACCTTGGCAATGCGGTTCTGTTAGGTCAGGCCCATAACCGCATGGCCAAGATGCGGTTTTGGCCCATATTCTTAAACCGCACCTTGGGTGCGGTTTACATATAAACTGCACCAGGGGCGTGCGTTTCACAATCAAACCGCACCTTGGAGGAGCGGTTTTTAAAAATGAGTGCCATTTTATAATCACATGGCGTGCGTTTCACAATCAAACCGCACCTTGGATGTGCGGTTTTTAAAAATGAGTGCCATTTTTTAATTTCTTTGGACAGGGTGCTATTTTTATAATTTTTTTTAAGATGCTATTTCCGGAAAAATTCTCAAATAGCACTCCAATCTTTAGATTTGATCTGATTAGCACGACGGTCTCCATACTGAAAAACCCCAATAAATTAAAATGCGCCTCCCAAACAAGCTGCTGTCAGATTAACATTCTTTAGAAACAATATGGAAAATGCCCAAACAAGTTGCTGTCAGATTAATCATACTTTTGGAAACAATTAAGAGAGGTTCCAAATCAAGCAACTAACTAATTTGTACAATTAGATACGACCAAATTTATTGTAGAATATAATATAGTTTGTCACAATTATTAGTGATGCCTATTAGATGATGACTCACTCATTATATCTTGTTCTTTTTTTATGAGGAAATTAGCAACTGATCATTGGATATGCTTTAGAGAGGAAGACTCCATTACGAAGGAAGTTTCTCTTTCTCTCTTTTCTCACTCTGTGTCAGTTTCGTGTCTTTTTGCTCTTCGGAGCGTTCACAGAGCTGCCCACCTCGTTGGCATATCAGGCTCTTTCATCGGGAGTCCGACTGTATACGAAGTACCGTTCATTATTATAGTTTTTTTATTGTTGTTGTCCGGCCATGCCTTAGGGGCTTATCTTGGATAAACAAAAAATTCTAAAACATATATAATAGGACCAGATCAAGTAAAAAATCTCTATTTACAACATCAAGAACTTCATTCACCCTTTAAATTAAGATGCTGATCGGATTAGCATGGCCGTCTCCATACTGAAAAACCCCCAATAAATTAAAATGCCCCTCCCAAACAAGTTGCTGTCAGATTAATCATTTTCAAAAACAATATGAAAAATGCCTAAACAAGTTGCTGTCAGATTAATCTTCTTTATATACAATTATTCAATGAATTAAGAGAGGTTACAATCAAGCAACTAACTAATTGGTACAATTAGATACGACGAAGTATTGTAGCAGATAATATAGTTTGTCATAATTACATATAATTAGAGTGCACTTCTACTATGTTTTACAGTATTTGTGCTTTAAAAGTTAAACTAAAACTTGAAATTGTACCATAACGTTAAACGTGCAAATTGAACTTATACCAGAGGGGAATTTGAATATTTATTTTACGGGTACAATTTGAAGTTGTACCGAAACATAAATGTACAACTTTTAACTTGTACCATAATGAGATTTATACAAAAGATGAATTGACTACATTGCGCGGAAATACAATTTTGTATATCGATCTTACTCCACGTGGAGATTTTTTTTTCCCGATTTTGGTACTCAACTTTTGTGTCATGGAGTTATGACTTCATATTTCACCGACTAGGGGTGGAATATGAAAATTAAATATGATCTTATATTTTATCCACACAAAAGCAAAAACATACATAAAAAAGTTACTAAAGGTGTCCACTTTTAATGAATTAATTATTCTCCACTCTCTCGATTATGGTGTATTATAAACTAAAAAAATTCTCACATAGAAATGCTTAGCTGCGTATTTGATTTTGCTGGCTACTTCAACCTCCCACTTTTCATATACTATTATATTATAAAGTTAATTTAGTAAATAAATATAATTAATGTGATTATTGTGGATTTTGTGGGTTAACCAATATGGGTAGTGGATAACCACAAAAATCACTATATTACTGCTCATACCCAACCGACAACTTCTGGATATGGTTATCCACAATGTATGCAAATTGATGCGGTTTGCAGGTTATCCATAACCCCAATCCAACCTTCCACCCTTACTGAAAACCCCCCAATAAATAAAATGCCCCTCCCAAACAAGTTGTTGTCAGATTAATCATCTTTAGAAACAATATGGAAAATGTCCAAACAAGTTGTGAGATTAATCATCTTTAGAAACAATATGGAAATTGCCCAAAGAAGTTGCTGTCAGAATAATCATATTTAGAAAGAATTATTCAATGAATTAAGAGAGATTCCAAATCAAGCAACTAGCTAACTAAATTGGTACAATTAGATACAACGAAATTTATTTTAGCAGTAAATATTGTTTGTCACAATTATATATATAACGACAATAATTCTAACACGTATGTAATAGGAGCGGATCAAGTACAAGATCGCTATATACAACATCAAGGTCTTCATTCACCCATTAAATTAAAATGCAGATCGGATTAGCATGGCTGTCTCCATCATGAAAACCCCCCAGTAAATTAAAATAGCCTTCCCAAACAAGTTGCTGTCAAATTAACCATAGTTAGAAACAACTAGGTCAGTGGCGGATTCAGAAATTTTTTATAGTGGTGTCCTCTTCCAAAAATTAAATTAAATTAATAATTAAATAATACATAAATAATAAAATATCCAATTAGTATAAATGTTGACAAAAAGCCACGATGTGTTTTCATATTTCAAAAAAATATAAGATAGATTTGGTGTTTACACTGCTCAACAAATCGGTATATCCTACTAGATCGCATATTCGATTTCTAACCTTGTTCATGATGTAATTCAAAGTTGAAAAGACTGTTTCAACACTTGCAATGTAACTATAAAATCAATTTAAATTAGGGTACCCCTGGGGATAAGAATGCATCAAATCATAAGTCACCAGAAGGGCGAAATATTGCATAAACATGGTACAAAATATGGTAAAGCACTAAAAGAGCTAATGGATTGTGGCATAAAGGAACAAAAGTACCTAATGATGATGCAATACCCAATTAAAAGGATATTCACAAAAATGAATATCCTATCAAGAAAATAGTGAAACTAATATTTGCATCACAAATATGCACTACATGTATATTAACATTATCAGTACATATAAAAGTGTAAACCAGAAGTTTACTAGATTTGAAATCGCGTTTTCACCATTACATAGTGTTTAAAATAGAACAACAAATGAGTTATAACCTAATGGAGAAGATGTTAAATAATAGGAGTGTCCTAGATTCGAATAACACAGAGTACCACTTATATTTTTTAATCACGCAACCTACTATCGAGAGTAAGATAATCATTTATTAAAAATTTAGGGGGTGTCCCAGATTACTAATTATATTTTGTTTATCCATACGAAACTACTACCGGGGGTTGAATAATCGTGTTCCCAAACATGTATCCGCCACTAAACTAGGTGGCGATGTCGCGCCTTGTCGCGGGGCGGAGATGGCCTATTGGCATATATTATGTTGCCCGTTATGGTGTTTTGTTTATAGGATATTCAAGTAGATTTGATAACTTGGTTGGTCCGGTTAGGCCATCCCGGGTCATAATGTGAAAAAAAAGTTCTTTGAGAATTCATGAGAACATCATATGAGAAGTCAAAGAACTCTTCAACTAAAAGAGTTATTATGTCATGCTTGTTCTCAAGGAGAATAGAACAATTGATCATCGTTTGTAGAAGAGTTGGCAAATCTTTTGAGATTTTATGGATGTGTATGTAGAACAATACACCAGTCATGTGGATCATTTCTGAAATTTTTGGGTTGCTGCATCAAATGGATGTTCACATGTATTTTATTTAGTCGCAACTAGATGTTTGCGAGATTGGTTGCCTCACTATGGATACATTCTGATGGTTATCCAATCAAACATCACTTTGCTTATGAGAACAAGCCGAGCCTTCCTTTCTCTTGTCGAGGACATGCTAGCTGGCAAGTGATTGTATTGGTTCGCATCTAACTAACAAGTTATAATAAGTTCCCCTTTTACAAAAAATGATTTTGGTAAAAAACCTAACATTTCTCATATGAGAATATCAGGGTGTGTCGTATACATCCCAATTGCTCCACCACATTATCTTAAGTTAATTCTCGTTGGAAATTGAGAACTTGTCTTGGGTATGAATCCCAAATTGGAAATTTGTTTGCAAAATTATTGTTTTGATGAATCACTTTTCCAATCTTAAGGGGGAGAGAAAAAACAGTTAGACAAAGAGATGAGTTGGAATGAGTTATTATTATCTAGTTTTGATTCTCAAAGTAAGAAACATGAACCTGAAGTTCATAAGATGATTTATCATTACCAACTATCAAATACCTTTACTGACTATACAAAGTGACCAAGTTATATATACTAGATGTTTTACTCTATTGATGCATGCAAATGATGATGTTATTGGCCAACATAGAAAGAATCATGAAACTTGCTCAAAGAGCATAAAGTTTAAGGACCAGAAGTCCTTACACCTGAAAAGGGTAAAAATAGAGGGATACAAACAAAATTTTGTGCTATTGGAAAAATAAAATTGTGAGAGATATAGCACAATTTTTTCCAATGTGTTTCTCGAAGAGACCTATCATGTTTGAGATGAGTTATTCTCCCTTGTGGTGGATGCAACTGCTTTTTCAAATCAATGTTTGAAAATTATTGTGATAGCCTATTTGTTTGAATTCACTGAAGATGTTATATATATTTGAAACTCCCAGAATGATTAATTACTCCTAGAAGGATTAATTTACCTGAAGTAAACAAGTAAAGTTATCGAGAACATATATCGGTAGACTAAGAAAATCCCTTGTGTGGGTTGAGACAATATAGACAAATGTAAAATACTCATCTAAGTGAACACCTACAACAGTAGGGTGAATGGACCATAAAAGGTTAAATTCGGATAGCGTGCATAAGAGTATTTGCATTGTGCATATATAGTTGTGTTCTCTCTATGTGTTTCAAGGATTTTAAATTCTTGATTTATGAGTTGTGATTTACTTAAAAGTATGAGTTGTGTTTTATGAGCTATTGTGCTTTGTCTAGTTCATACGTTTCTATGATATGAGTTTTGTTATTATCTTTCGTTATATGAAAGAATTGTTTGCATCAATTTGTGTTAGTTAAGGTTTTTTGTGACGATCTCATATTATGTTGATGATATGACTATTATTGGAGCTCCTGAAGAGCTTCATAAAGCAATTGATTTCTTAGAGACATAAGTTAAATTGAAGGATTTAAGATCCTTTTTATGGACAAGGAAGATAATGTTGAAAAAGTGGGAAAGTAATTTTGCATGAGCAAATTGTGTTCATCAAATAACATTAGTATCCTAAGATCACTAGAAGTAATCAAACATCCATTTAGGCATCAAGAAAGAAGTGAAACATTAGGTCCTGAAGTACCATATGTTGATGCATCAGAGCACCAATGCACCTTGCTAGCCAAGCACCATATAAACTATCATTTTGGTGTTGATAATATTGGCAAGATACTCCCTCATTAGAACGTTGGAAAATATTTGTTACCTCCGGGAACAATATATGAGATTGTTCTATTATGATATTATCAAAGAGAGATTTGGTAAACTATATATCCAAATTCTATATATCATTTGATCCTCATATTGGTTGATCGAAGACGAGCTATCTCTTACATATGGTGATATATATGTTTCATAAGGAAACAAAACAATCTATAATAGGCAAGTCCTAAATGTCTTTCGTTACACTTTGTGATCCACCATATCTCAAGTACTTGTGGTTGTGAACTATTTTCAAATAAAATGATCCTGACGATCAAGTATGAAGAAAATCTATAGATCATGCATCAAATTGACAATCTAGAAGATTGTTCACTAACTCACTCTCGACAACAATCTTTCTAAAAGTTGTTCGTGAAATTTGAGTTCAACGACTCAAAAATCAGAAGTGAAGTGGTCACGAAGGGGAGCATATACGGACTGCACTCTTTTTCCCTTAACCATGATTTTTTCCAAATGGATTTTCATGGTAAGGTTTTTAATGAGGCAGTATGAGATAGCGTAATGCAATCTAGTGGTCATCCAAGGGGGGAGTATTATGTAAATATTGATATATGGATGACCAATGACCTACCACATTAAATGCTCACATGTGAGTTACATGTAACCCCTATTTCTACATCCTTATCTCTCATCCATATGCATTGAATATAAGAATGTAGTGGTTATCAAAGTGTGCCTATAAATAGAGCACATAATTTTATCAAAAGTGAAGAATGAATAAGAAGAACGCTTCCCCTCTTTTGGCTCAAGATAGGGTGCATAAACCATCAATAACTAAATCTGGACCATTCATTTTAAAAATCCAGATCTAAGCATGGAGAATTAAAAGCCATTTTTATTTTCCTAGCTTTCTAAATCGGCTCATATATTATTCGTTTGAACTTCGATTTTAATTTTTTTTGCACATATGAAACGAGTTCGTTGTGCTCTACGAAACGAGATCCATTTTCAATACTTTTTGAGAAATTTTTTTCTTGCCTCTCGGTACCAACTGCATACCATATGGTATCTTCTTCGTTTTTAATTCGTTTTTGAAAACGTTTGCACTGAAGGAACGAGTTCATCATGATCTATTGGATCTACAAATTTCTGGGTGAACAAATTACAGGACCAATCAATACCACACAATATCACCCTGGTACGGGGTGGTATCTTGTGGTACACAATGTTAAAAGTCGTAAATGACAGTGAACAATTAATATACTTCTAATATGATGTATTCAATCATCCTATAGTCTTTGTTTGCTCGTACCACCATGATACGCTTTTCAAGCCATATGTATGGTCTTATTTTAATACTATATATGGTATAGACTGGTAAAAAATTTCTCAATTTTTGTTTCTTCTTAAAATATATCAAAGTGGGTCTAATTTTGAAGAACACATTTAATCTGATTTATCTGTGCGAACAAATATAAATTTCGACTTAAAATGAAAGAGAAAGCATCCGTTAAAGATTAAAAGTGAAAAGATAAAAGGCTTTCCAGAAGAGAGAGATGCTGATGTCATGTTGATGTGGACGTGTTACTCATCGTTACTCACCGGATCTGTTCCCTTTTTTCTCTTGTGTGTTTCACTCTCTATATTTTCTATTATTAGTAATATAATTTTTGTTTTTTCTCGAAATTGAACTACGTTGTTTTATATGATACAATCAAAGTATCCTTCGTAAAAACCCAATAAATTAAAAGCCCCTCACAAACAAGTTTCTAACGATGATGATGATGATTATTATGATTAATAATAATAATAATAATAATAATAATAATAATAATAATAATAATAATAATAATAATAATAATAATGTATGTATGTCTGTCTGTGTGTCTGTCTTGATCCAAAAATATTCAGTGAAATATTCCCACATGCATCATGCATGGTGCGCTGGATTAAGACAGGCTGTTTAAGTGTTTATAGTAATCAAGTCGGCCACTTGGTACAATTATGCAGCGTTAATCCATTGTTGTGGGAAATATATATAAAAAATTCGGCCACCTGGCTTCCCTAGCTACTGCGTATATAAATATGGTCAAGAATCTTGAACTGAGCAAGTCCCACTACCTCTTACCATCAAATTAAGTAACTTAACTCAAATTAAGCCCGTATTAAGAATGTCTGCGTCATATTCAACTTCAGATGAAGCAGCAGAAACCACTCTGCTCATTCGTCCAACTGCCCCCTATCCTCCCACGTTGTGGGTGGACGATTTTCTCACCCTACAGGTTCGTACGTACTCTTCATCCCTATAAATATTAGGGCTGTATATATGCTTCTACACAATGTATTTTTATTAAATATGTCTGTCTAGTATTTTTACATCAAACGAGTTTATGGATTTTGAAATAGTTATTAAATATGCTGTTCAGTTAATATTTTCATCCAAAAATCCTCAATTATGGTCAAACCGTGGTTCGGACGACATGAACTCGACGAAATGGAGGGAAAATGTTGGTTTTGCCTCTTTGTAAATTTCTCTGAGTCTCGATAAAGTGAAATTAATATAGGTATTGGGCTATATAAAACAAAACAAAAAATATTTAAGTGCATTAGGGATATATTAGACATTTGCGTCTCGCAAAGCAAGGTTCGATAATTTTGACATAATAGCATATTTGATAATTTTTTCAAAATACAGCAACATGTTTGACTTAAAAAATAGGTTTAATACACTTGTATATCCAAAACTTTCACGGTTGGGCCAATAATATCCAAATTTCCCGGAATATCACTTATATCCATGTTTTAAAGTTGTTCTTTGCCAAACTATCCATTTCCCAATGTATTTTTGGTTAAATACACTTGTATATTGAAAAACACCATTAAATAATGTGAGGAATTGGATATAAGTGGTATTTCGGGAAATTTGGATATTATTGGCACAACCGTGAAAGTTATACAAGTGTATTTAACCTAAAAAATAGTAGAGAGTCATGTTTGATAAAAATGTATAGTGGAGTGACTAGGTAAAAGTTATGTCACATATGCATAAATATGAATTGATTTATACCTAATTGATCGATGAATTACGTGCAAAAAAAAAAAACATTTATTCACAACTTTACCAGGAACGAATTAACAATTTTCTGAGTGTCAACAGCAGGGTGATGGCATGAATGGTCCATCAACATTTGAAGCTGAACACGAGGAGCTGAAAGAAATAGTAAGGAGGACGGTAACTGCTGCTACTTCGGCTGTTGAGCACAACGATCAGAAACTGCGGCTCATTGATGATTTGCAGCACTTGGGAGTGAGCTACCACTTCGAGGGCGAGATTGAAGCCGAGTTGCTTAACATGACCAGTACGGATATGCTTTCTGACTCGAATGACCTCAACTCAATCGCGATTTGGTTCCGCCTTCTCAGACAACAAGGTCTAAATGCTTCTCCTGGTAAGTACATAATGTGAATAATATAAAAGCAGTGACAATAGGATTTAAGTTTGACTTTTTCTCAATAACTCCAAGTTTAATTAGATGTTGGGCATGTTTAAAGTAAAGTTTAATAGATAATAATATTAATATTTGGCAAAAATATCATAACTAGCTAAAATTGTGAAGCTAGTGGAATTAAGAAAAAAAAAATTGAGAATCACAAGTGGATAGATATTTGTGGGTCAGTAGTTCAGGGGTGGTAGATAATGGTGGTAAAGTTAAACCACAATTTGGTGTTGGAGTTTGACTATTAATAACTTTTGGTGTGTGTATGTGTTTCTCCGTCCCAGCATCCGTCAAACTAAACTTTCTCCGTTCCATCCAAATCCAATTAGCATTTAAATAATCAATTAACACAATTGGAACCTATAATGTGTGGCCACGTGGATGGAGAGCAGCGGAGGGCTGCAACCCGTAAAACAGCCAAATTCCGCCCGCTTGTAAATATTCCAAAACAGTTGTTGAGTTTATAAGCGTTTCCGTTGACACACCAAACTCTATGAGTATGCAGAGCATTTGATCCAATTTTTCTTATATGCATGCAGATATATTCGAGAAATTCAAGGACGGGGAAGGCAATTTCGTGGTGTCATTGGCCTCTGATGTTCCATCCCTACTGAGCTTGTACGAAGCCTGTTTTCTGGCCATACCAGGAGAAGATATTCTGGATCAAGCGCTGGCCTTCACTACTCAACACCTTGGCTCCTATGCAAGTAATTATAGTGGTAATAAGATAACGAATCCCAAGTTGGCGGAAGAAGTAAGGTTTGCCCTGCTAAGGCCAATCCGAAAGCGCTTGCCGAGGCTGGAGGCTAGGCGTTTCATCGACACTTTTAACATGGATGACCAGTCCTCGTCCCATGATATTTCTGGGTCGCTGTTGAGGTTTGCCCAGTTGGATTTCAATATCGTGCAACGCCTACATCAGGAAGAACTCCGTGAAATCCAACAGTAAGTAGTCCTACTTAATATTTTCTCCGGTAGTAGATTGAAAATTCAAATAAAAACACAGATTAATTGCTTTGTGGAAGTTGGAACTTCTGATATATAGGTGGTGGGTAGATTTGGACGTGGCGACCAACTTCAAATACGCAAGAGACAGAATTGTGGAGTGCTACCTGTGGGTAATGGGGATGTATTTTGAGCCCAAGTATAGCCAAGGCAGGAGGCTACTGACCAAGTTGATAGCGGTCATGTCTCTTGGGGACGATACTTACGATAACTATGCTACATATGAAGAACTCGCTCCCTTCACCGAGGCCATTGAAAGGTACGTAATAATTCATTAACCAACTAGCTAGCTAGTTGAAGAATTGACTACTACTCAATTTAATCAATAACTGGTCGCTCGCATGCATGCCATGCAGGTGGGACATCGATCTCGTGAGTAACCTTCCAGAATGCATACAGAAGCTTTATGCCTTGTACCGCTATAGGTTTGACGAGATTGAAGAGGCATTTGCTGCAGGCGGAAGGCCATTTGGTGCAGTTTACGCGAAAAAGGCCGTAAGTAGTACATATCATATATGTCCAACTAGCTACTGAATTCAATCATTATCAAATTCGAATCGATATATTATATATGCAGCTAGACACACTGCTGAAAGCCTACCTAATGGAGGCCAAGTGGAGGGACGAGGATTATCGGCCGAATCTGGAAGAGTACATGCAAGTTTCATTAGTGACAACTTGCTTTACGGTCCTCACGACTGTTTCATTCCTCGCCGTGCCCGAAGCCGCAACTGAGGACACATTTCACTGGATCTCCACCGACCCTACTGTGCTCTTGGCCTCCAAAACCGTCTGTAGGTTAATGGACGACATTGTCTCCCACAAGGTAACGTAGGGTAGGGTAGGTAGTTTGCACGTGCGCTAATAATTCATTACAATATTCTTTAATTACATTGGTTACATGAGTGCATGCAGTTTGAGCAAGAAAGGAAGCATGTCCCATCCGCCGTAGAATGTTACGTGGACAAGACGGGGCTGTCGGAAGAGAAGGTGGTGGGAGTGCTTAATGAACAGATTGCCAAGGCGTGGAAGGACATGAACAAAGAGTACCTGATGACGAACAGGCCGACAAATGGGATGGCGACTAATAAGCCTATCCTCGATCGGATGCTTAATCTTGCGAGGGTTATAGATGTGATCTATAAGGAGGATGATGGCTTCAGAAACTCTCATCTGCTGAAACACTATGTTGTCTCCGTTCTCCAGGAACCTGTTTCCCTTGTTGCTGTTTAGCACTGGAGAAAATGCATGCGTGATATTACGTAGTACTGAAGGTTCTTTTGTTTCTATACCCATCATTATGTACTGCTAGCGTACGTCTGGTGTGTTTAATAAAGCTAGTATATGTATGATGGGTTTAGTTGTTGTGTGTTTATGGATAGGGTTGATCTATGTGCTCAATGTACTTGGCTTCCTCTTTTGATGGGTTTTACTTCTTGTAATACCTAATTGGAGGATGTTCCTTCTTGTTTTGGATTGAATTTTTCCCCCTTGTTTTTGTTTCAGCGATGGGGTTGCTACTGGCTTCATACCTTATGTTATGATGATGAATCATATTCTCATTTCCTTTCCTATTTCCTCTTTGTATTTTATGCCCTTTTTAATAAAATATTTCCATTTTTACACCCAAAATATATGGGGTTTTCTGGTGCACTGTTTTTTATATGAATTAATTAATGGGTTAATTTCATGGTTGGTCACTGAGATTACAAAAAATGTTTAAATTTGGTCACTCGAAATATTTAAATTCATTGATGGTACTTCAGTTTACTGAAACCGTTCATGTTTGGTCACTCCCCGTTCAACTCCGTTAACTTTTGCTTACGTGGCGGTCAACTCTAAAAGTTGACCGTTAAATGTGTGACGTGGCAATTAAAAAATTATTAAAAAATAAATTTAATCTTTATATAATTTTCACCTCATTTTCACAAATATAAAAAAATAAAAAATAAAAGGCCAAATTCACCTGTATAGCCAAAACTTTGACGGTTTTGCCAAATATAGCCACTTTTGGAGAAATACCAGAAATAGCCACTTCCGTCCAATTGTTTGACGGTGTTAATTAACGTGCTGATTGGACAAACGGCAGCGGTTGACGTGGCATATTTTATACAAAAATAATGTAAGTGGAAAATAAACAAAATTCTATCTTTTTACAATTAAATAAAAAATTATAAAAGTAAAAAACAAAATTATCTTTCTCTCCATCACCAACACCTCCTGTTCACCTCCCCTTCATCAATCATCAACCAATAATAAAAACAGAAGCTTCCTCTTCTGCAAACCTCCACAACCTCCCCAGCCCAAATAAAAATCAATCCCTACCCATTAATCCCCACCCAGCTTTCGTCGACGATAGCACCACCACCATTTGAAACCTTCCATTCCCCAAATCAATCCGATACCACCACTACCATTTCGATTAATGGAGATGCTGTTCTACGATGTTCTTCAAGAGACTTCCACGACGTTTGGTGGCGGCGACCCGCTGGCCAGCAAAACTGAAGTCGTCGACCCAGTGGTGGTGCCGACAATAGAGAAGGAGCCTCCGTCTGGCGCTCGATTCTCCTTGAATGTCTTCTGGAGCTCGATTCTCTTCCGATTCTCCGTTGCTGCCGGTTCTGGGTCTCGCCGCCGCCACCAAAATCCCATCTTCCAACGACGCCTACTCTAGCACTTTGGATGTTGAGACCGGATCTGGATGCCGGGTCACTAGTTGGATCTGTATCCAGACCAAATCTCGCCGCCGGGTCCCTAATCCGATCTGCATCCATACCAAATCTTGCCGCATCTTCCTCCTCTAAAGCTAAAAACAGAAATCGGCCTAGGAACGAGGAGAATGGATCCGCGCAAAAGGAAACGGAGGTGGCGGAGCGGGGGACGTCGTCGAGTACGAGTGCGGCAAAGCTAGGGACGTCGTCGGAGCAGCCCACGATTCAACACTGGGGTCGCCGATTGACCAGCAGAGCCAAATCACTCTGTTCCGAAAAATCACGGGCAAGACGGCTTGGAAACAGGAAAAGAAGTAGCGGCGTCGGAGTTCACCAGCGGCAACGAGGAGTCTCTTTCCTCCTCTCGACGACTGGGCTCGGCAATTGGAGGAGAATGGTGAGTAGTGTTTGGGTTGGAATAGAGGTAGGCGATGGCTGAAATTCTGGGAGTGAAGACAGGGGAGGGGAGTTCGATAGGGGAAGAGAGATTTGGGAGCTTGGCAACGGTGGCGAAGACTGACGGGCGGTAGCTGCTGGTTTTAATGGAGGCGAGAAGGAGATGAAAAGATGAGACGATTGGAGCAGAGGGTAGAGGGCAGATCGAGATGGAAAGGAGTCTTTTAGTTTTTTGTTTTCTTAGCTGTAGGAGAAAGAACAAATCGAAGGATGAGGAGAGTAGCAGATGGGAGAAGAAGAGGGGTCTTGGAAGAGGGTTCGAAGAGATTAGGTCAATAGGGATAGGGCAATTTTTTTTTTTTTTGTAAATGATGTGTCTTGTGAGTGCTGAGTTGGAAATGAAATGGAGGGTGAGTTGGCAGCCAAGTCAGCGTTCCGTTAATTTAACTAACGGTGTCATTGACGCCGTCAAACTATGTAACGGAAATGGTTATTATTGTCATCAAACTTTCAAATTCCTGGCTATTTCTGGTATTTCTCCAAAAGTGGCTATATTTGTCACAACCGTCAAAGTTTTGGCTATGCAAGTGAATTTGGCCAAAATAAAACCCCTCATTTTTTATCCCGTCCAACAAACCTCCTAATTTCTTACCCCCTAATTTTTTACCCCCTAATTTCTTGAACGTTTTTTGTAATTTCAGTGACCAACCATGCAATTAACCCATTAATTGATGGTATTCTATTTGATCAAAAGGAACATGTACCAGGTAACATGCATGTGGAACATATTCCCAAAACGATATTGTTTGTTTTGGTCTCACACCTTCACTGTTTTTGTCTTTGGGTGCATATCAAGATGACTTCCCATACGTCACCCATAATTGTAGTGCTTCAGAGTGAACATGTTTACATTTCAGAGTTTTTACAAGAACTATTATATTTCACGCCAATAAGCATCTTGTCAGTTAAAGTCGGTTTGTAACTTATGCACCATATATCTCTCACGTGCTTTGTCGGTGTGGGATTCGCCTAACATGTTAAATACACCCACTCTTGGGACTCAACCTCCTCATTGAAGTTTTCCCTACCATCGTTCAAAAAAGACGCCCAGAGGCTCTGATACCACTTATAATATTCTCAGTTTTGGAAGAAAGCCTTAAGATTGTAACTCACAATAATGTTTTTGTTTGCTTATATTGGATGCAGTATATGGCAAGAATACATATAGCCTGTCACTTAGCTTAGACTTTAACACATTTTGATGCAGTATATGGCAGGGCTACTTACGTTCTTTGAGAACTTATATGGTTGATCGTCTTGTATCTCTTGATGTGGCTAGGTATTGTAGGCGTACAATTAGAAGTGTAGTACTTTTTCTTTTGATTGAATACAGAGTGGGGAGATAAGTATGTGTTCAAGTGCTGCATATTTTTCTTCTTCTTCTACATTATTTATTGAATGAATCAAAAGGGTCTGATTCAAAAGGAGAACAGTAGCTATAGTTGTTGCACACAACAATCCTAGTCAACTTAGGATTGAAGGAAGTCAGCAGGGTCAAGATGGACTCAAGTGGAAGACTTTACAAGTTTGGAACTAGAATGACACTTTTCCATACGTTGTCGTTTTGCTTTATTTATTCTTTCAATATGTTAAACGCGTATTAGTTACAAAATAATGAATCCTACCAAGCCACGTGTCGGGCTCTGGTTTAAAGGATTCCAACAACGGTTAACACTGTTTGTGTATCCGTTGTAATCTTCTCCCCCCCTTTCTGATATAAATATAAAACCCCAAAAGAGAGGACAATAGGTTTTCTACTGATCCTCCACCCAATCCAGTCGTCTCCTTTCTTATGGTATCAGAGCGGGTTTTCGCCGTCTAGGACTTCTAGTCTTCCGCAGCAGCTGTATCCATGGCGACGAACAACAACAATGAAGAGTCATCAGCCATGACAACAACAACTATCAACACTACTGGAAACACTAGTGGAGGTTCTTCAACAATTTCACCAGAGTTCGTCTTTGGTAAACCTTTCTATCAAAACCCTAACGAGAATCTATCTCAGTCTATCGTTTCAGAATTACTAGATGGTAGTAATTACCAGATGTGGGCTAGATCTATTCGTATTGCTCTCAAAACCAAGTATAAACTTGGGTTTATTGATGGGTCGATTGAAGTTCCAGATCTGAGAACCCACCCTAATGAGTATAGGGCTTGGGATGCTTGCAATACAGTTGTTTTATGTTGGATAATGAACTCCTTGCATAAGGACATTACGCGAAGTGTGCAAAGTCATGAGGTAGTACAACTTCTTTGGGAAGAGCTTAAGACAAGTTTGGTCAAGCTAATTCCATCAAGTTGACCAACCTGGAGGATGAACTTCATGCCACCAAGCAAGGGAACATGACTATGACTCAGTACTACACTCTTGTGAAGGGACTATGGGAGGAGTATACCAAGTTCAATCCCATTGTTCCCTGCACATGTGCTCCAGGACAAGTGACTCCATGTCCAGCAATGGAGGCTTTTAAGACTAAACATGAAACTGATTACTTAATTAGGTTTCTTAGAAGAGTAGCACCTGCATTTGATGTAGTTAAGACTCAATTACTTATGATGAAGCCACTGCCCACAGGGGTTGCTGCCTATGGTGATTTGCTTCAACATGAGCAGAAGTTAAAGGGGGATAAGGGTAAGAGTGCACAGTCAGTTGCACTTTCCTCTTTTGGGAATCAATCTTGTTAAGGAAATACTGCAGGGAGATCACCACCAAGGTTAAATACTTCTGAAGTAGGAGATACTGGTCTCTTTTGCAGATACTGCAAGAAAAACAATCACACTATTGTTGATTGCTGGAAGCTGAAAAGGAAGAACAAGGAATAGGGTTCAGGTAATGGTCAGCGTTTTGCTGGAGCAGTAAATGAAGGGGATGAAGGGAATTCTGAGTCCTTCTCTAATGGAGGTTCTGATAGTTAGAGTTCTGGTAATTATGGTACTGGGAGTGTTCTGAGTTTGCAGTTCACCAATGATGAGCTGAGTAAGCTAAAACTTTTAATGCAAGGAGTAGCAAACTCACCTTTTCCATCACCCTCACCACCTCATTCACCAAGTATCCATCATGCTACTTTTTCTGCTTCACAGTAGATGCCTCAATTCCATAACTCAGCTGGTAAATATATTCTCTCCTCATATATTCACTGCCATTCAGCTGTCCTTTGTCAGTCATGGATCTTAGACACAGGAGCCTCTGACCACATTGTTTGTTCTAAGTCATTATTTGTTCGCTGCCAACCAGTAAAGGATGTCTATGTTTATCTTCCAAACAAATCTAGAGTCCTAGTCACACACTGGATTTGTTAAGCTACCAAATGAAATGCCTTTGCATAATGTTCTACTCATTCCCAGTTTCACCTTTGACCTTGTGTCAGTTAGCAAGTTGACTCATGACTTACCTATCTCACTAAATTTCCACTCTGAATCTTGTCTTGTCCAGGACCTTGTAACCACCAAGAGGATTGGCTTGGCAAGACAAAGTAGAGGTCTGTACCTGTTAACTACGAATCCAGAGAGTGAGCTTAATCCTTCAGTAGCTTCAGTCTACAACTTTTCCCCACAAAAGATCAACCTCTGGCATTGGCGTCTAGGACATCCAAGTTCCAACAAGTTTTTGTTACTTAAACAATGTAATCCCAGTGTTCAAAGTGAGAGTGAAACACTGTGATATTTTTCATTTTTCAAAACACAAATCTGAGGCAAGATCATTGCTCTAAGTTTCTGCATCATGGTGCAGAAACAGTTTTCTAAGACAGTAAAAATCACAAGAAGTGATCAAGGAAGGGAATTCCACATGAATGATTTTTATCACAAACATGGGATTGAACACCAAATGTCCTGTGTTGCTACTCATGAACAGAATGGCAAGGTAGAAAGAAAGCACCAACACATTTTGAATGTGGCAAGGGCTTTAAGGTTTCAATCAGGCATACCTTTGCAGTTTTGGAGTGACTGCATACTACATGCAGTACACTTGATCAACAGGCTGCCAACACCTGTGCTTGACAACAAGAGTCCATATGAAGTTTTGTATGCAACACCACCCTTCTTTGGCCATTTAAAGGTTTTTAGCTGTTTAGCTTATGCTTACAGTCTGAGCAGTGGCAGGACAAAATTTCAGTCCAGAGCTAGACAGTGTTTTTTTCTAGGTTACCCTATGGGAATCAAAGGTTATAAACTATTTGACTTAACCACACATGACATCATTATTTCCAGAGATGTTGTTTTGTATGAAGACATTCTGCCTTTCAAGACTACAAATACATCTGATTCAGAAGATGATTCTCCCACCTTTCCAGACCTTCCTACTGTTCAGTTTCCAGCATCTTCTGATATTTATTCTCCTCCTGATAGCTAGGCTCATGGGGGCCAGGCCATCCCAGTTCCAGTTTCAAATCCACTTGGTGATGACTCTCCTTCAGGGACATAAGCTCTTTCTGACCTCAGTCCCTCTACTGGTACTCAACCACAACAAGATGGTTACAGTGAATAAGATGACTACAGAGATGCTGAGCCTGACTCTCAGGACTCAGATAATGATGGTGATGAACTTCCACCAGGTGATGACTTGGAAGAGGATGAATTGCCTCCTAGAACCAGGAAACCTCATGTTTGGCACAAGGATTACATTACATCAGTCAATCAGATCAGCCAATACTGTATGGCTAATTATGTTTCTTACCACCAGTTTACCCCACAGCAAAAGAGGTTTGCACTGAGTCTGACAGTTCTCATGGATCCACAAACTTACAAAGAAGCATCAAAAGAGAATCATTGGATCAATGCAATGGAAGAAGAGCTGAATGCATTGCTTGAAAACCACACATGGGATCTTGTCACTTTACCTGCTGGAAAGAGAGCAATTGGCTGCAAGTGGGTGTATAAGACAAAGTTAAGGCCAGATGGAGCCATTGAAAGATACAAAGCAAAACTTGTGGCTAAGGGGTTCACTCAAATCTATGGAATAGATTTTCTGGATACCTTTTCCCCAGTTGCAAAGATTAACACAGTGAAGACACTTTTAGCTGTTGCAGCAGCTAAAAATTGGTGTTTGCATCAGATGGATGTCTCCAATGCATTTCTGCATGGAGACTTAGATGAAGAAGTGTACATGACACCACCACCTGGATTGGAAGGAAGTGAAGAGAAGGTCTGCAGGTTGAGGAAATCATTGTATGGTCTTAAACAAGCCAGTAGAAAATGGTTTGCCAAATTGACTTGCTCTTTACTCAAGAATGGTTTTTCCCAGTCAACTTCTGATTACTCTATGTTCACTAAGAGAGTTCAAGGTAGGTTGGTTGTATTACTTGTTTATGTGGATGACATTATTTTGGATGGAGAGAAGCTTGATGATCTGGAGTTGGTCAAGCTTTATTTGAAGAGAAGCTTTAATATTAAGGATCTTGTAGTATTAAAGTACTTTTTGGGGCTTGAAATTGTTAGAAATGGAGAAGGGATTGTGGTCAATCAGAGGAAAAACTGCATTGAACTGCTTGAAGACACTGGTTATGCAGAAGCAAAGGAAACATAGACTCCCATTGACATGAAAGTAAGGCTTGAAGTATGCACAGGCGAACACCATACCTTGTGATGTAATGAATTGTTAATATTGGGGGTCGTAGAGATTCGACAACACGACCATTTGTCCAAACCAGCTCTGGTACCATATTATAAACCAACTGGTCTCCATAACTCGAGTTCTTGGAAGAATGTTATGCTGGATCTTATAACATTCTCTAACATGCCGAAGGCTGGCTAGCACACCTATAGAGAATAAAAATATCGACTTATTTTTATTTATCCACTCTCACTATAGGTTTTAGATTAATAACTTGTCTTGATCCTGCTCGACTTAATTATATTATCTCCTACAATAATTTTCGTCCTATCTAATAATTGTATCAGTTAGCTAGTTGCTGGATTTGGAACCTGTCTTGATCCAGCACAGGAAGCATATATAGATATGGGAATCAAGGGCGGACCTGTCTTGTGTCAATTAGCTAGTTGATTAATCTAACATCAACTTGTTTCTAAAAATGGTTAATCTGACTGTTTTCCGGCGAGGAAAAACACTGTCAGCAATTTTTTTGACATTTTACATAATGTTTATAAATCTGACAGCAACTCGTTCGGGATGAGTATTTTGATTTTGGACGGCCATTTTCTACCATCTAGACCCTTCTCGACTAAATTAATTTATCTCCTACAATAATTTTCGTCCTATCTAATTTGCGTCAGTTAGCTAGTTGCTTGATTTGGATCCTGTCTTCGGCCACCACACGATGCCTATATATGGGAATAGTTGCGACCCATCAGCATCGTTGAACGATTTTATTAAATAATTCACTTGTCAGATTTTTTAGGTGCATATGTGTTTATGTTATTTCGTATTTCCTGCACCTCCGGCTCTAGTCCCCCTTCTTTATAGGGCATCATGTCCCTTTTGTAACTGGTATGGTTTGACTGTGCTACATCTGATTTATACTAGTTTATTTTAACTTTAGCAAAATATGTAAAAAAGTTAAAAATCATTAACACTAAATGAATTTAGAGATATATAAAATATTTGAATAAGTATATTTAAAATCTATGTCCATATTTAAATAAAATATATCTTTAAAAAAATTCACATATTTAAATACAACATTTAACTCTAACATCCCAAAGTGAATACTTGAATCCAACAAATGAGATAAACATCAAAATATTCATACTTTAATATAACAAATAACAATAACATTTTAACTTTCAATTCAAGAAGAAAAAATAAAAAAAAATTGTTATCAATTAAATTCATAAAAGCAACGTCATTTTGTTTAAAAGTTAGAAATTGATCATGCCCGTCATAACGGGAATTTTACATTAAGTTTTGTAATTGGTACCTGTTGAACTCAATTCTACCCGCCGACATATGTCACTGTCATGAAAGCCATGGGTAAGATAGGCAATCTTCTTCGGGGCATTACAACCTAATAATTTCTCGTTAAGGGTTTGGAAAAGTACACTTCTATATCCACAACTTTCGCGTTTGTGACAGTTATAGCCATAACTTTAACGATGTCACTTAACAGTATGACTGGATTGACGGAAATGTTGAGTTGGCGAGATATATCCTCCCCGCCAATCCACGTGGAATGTTAACAAAAAAAATTAAAATACACTTCCATAGCCACAACTTCCACGTTTGTGACAGTTATACGCACGACTATCGAAATACACGAAATAACCACTTCCATCCATCCCTTTAACGGTGTCACTTAACACTATTACTGCAGAAGAAGACCTTATTTCCCAAATCGTCAATTCAGATCCCCATTCGCTAGACTGAAGAAGATGGCCTCAGAAGCTTGGCAGAGTGGCAGAAAAACAACGAGAAAGAGGGCAAGAAGGTTGTTGGGAAGAAGCTCGACAACAACCTCGAAGAAGAAGGTATCTGTGACGGCATTGAAAGAGTAGACGTCTCCCCGATCGCGACAGAGAATGATGGGTCGGGAAGGTAGGATGTGGCGGCTCGTAGTGCATTTCCCCCTCCAATTCCTCGAAATCGTCGCGGCTGTGGTTGTTCTTATTTCTGGTGAAGCCCGATTCGTCATAGTCAATTGGCCCGATTCGTCACCTTTCCTCTCAAACAGAGTCTTGAGAAGAACCAAGGACAGGGCCGCGAGTGCTTCGTGTTTCGAAAGTTTGTAACCAAAATGATGAAATTTGTCAAAGAACCGTATCATAAAAATTGTGGCTATTTCGTGTATTTCAAAAGTTGTGGCTATAATTGTCACAAACATGAAAGTTGTGGATATGATAGTGTATTGCCTCAAATACTCTGTAAGTAAATTATGACGTGCCATCTACGCGCAAGTGAGACTGAGTTGTCACTGAAGTGTGCGTCAATTTGGTATCCTAGTCAGCGTGTGTTTACCTAACTAACTGAATCTCTAACACCATTAAAGTTTGTTATGGAAATAGCCAGATTTGTCAAACAACCGTAAAAATTCTATCTATTTCATGTATTTCGAAAGTTATTGCTAAAACTATCACAAACGTAAAAGTTAGGGCTATGAAAATAATTTTCTTAATCTTAAAAACTTAACTCAAATTTTAATTTTGAAAGACACGTCACGAAGGCTGTCAGCAGTGCACGTTGGCCTTTTATTTACATACATACAAGTACAACCACTCGCAATCATCATATGAATACATATTGTTTCTAAAGATGATTAATCATACATACGCCATCCGCAGGCCGCAACCACCGTATCATCAATATATATAAAGATAAAGTAAGTTCACTGTTGCATAAAAACTTACCTTTTTATATCCTAAATTTAATTAAATCACAACTTAATCCCTATAATGTACATTTTTCATTTTGATACTTCAAATTTAATTTTAATATAAATTCATTTAACAATTATATTTTAGTATCTACCTTTTATAAGATTTTTCGTACCTATAATTTTATAAATTTACATATTGGTTCAATGTTTAGATTTCATTTGAATCCGTGAATCCATGGATATCCATACCCAACTCATACACATTTAAATTATGGAAGTAAATCCATACCCTACCCATACCCTTCTACAAACTTCAAAACCCACATATACGTCACCCATACCCTACCCATAATCAATGGGTCACTTGGGTTTAGGTATATATCATTTACTAGCCAAAATTTTCAAAATTGGATGTTCACCGCTATATATATCTATTCTCGATCATATTATCAAGTGAATATTACTAACAAACTTGCTAAATTTTTTTAGGTTTAGACGACTAATAATACTAACACTTTTATATGTACTGATAATACTAATATACATGTAGTGCATATTTGTGATGCAAATATTAATTTCACTATTTTCTTGATAGGATATTCATTTTTGCGAATATCCTTTTAATTGGATATTGCATCATCATTAGGTACTTTTGTTCCTTTATGCCACAATCCATTAGCTCTTTTAGAGCTTTACCATATTTTGTACCATGTTTATGCAATATTTCACGCCTTCCGGTGACTTATGATTTGATGCATTCTTAGTAAACGCATATTTATAGTGAATATCCTCACAAAATGTTATTACGAGTACATAATTTAGTTACTTCACGTAACCAAACATAAGCTATTCGGAAGCTTTTCCTTATTTAGGTACTCTAGCATATAATTTATATGGAAATTTTCTAACACTCATACTTTACAAAATCATACGAAAAATAATAAATGAGAATATATCAAACTTAAGACAAAAATGATGAATTGAACAGGTTAATTCTTCTAGATAAAAGTTCTCAAATTAAATTACGTATGAAAACTAACGTCACAATAAAACATAAAAGAAAATAAGAATCATAATACTACAATTGATAAAATTAAATAAGATTTATTTGGAACAATACTATCACTAACTAGGTGATTTTAAATTTATATATGCGTTTCATTATGCATTTCAATGTACAACGGGGTACATTCTGTTATCATGACTTTGATAATACAATTGTTGTGTCATTCTTATTTATAATTCTCCTTTTCCCCTCTTTTCTCACTTCTGGTGAAAAGATCCAGACAATACATTTTATAATAATAATAATAATAATAATAATAATAATGTTTATAGCTCCATTCACTTCAGCGAATTGATTATTTCATTCACTTCTGGAAATGAAAATTTCTCAAGTGCAATATTATTTTCATCTTTAATGGAGAATATACCAACTTATAATACAAAAATCAAAATATTTTCCATAATATTGATATTGCAGGAGCGTATATGAATTAGCTTTTCCCTTTGATTCTTGGTAGAATAAAGTTTTTTGAGTACAACGGGTACGAGACAAACGCATTTTTCCATTACAATGGTAACATACATAACCAATATTCGTGTTACCATGCCCACTTCTTTATTTGCCCTTGGATTCTTCAATTTCCACTTCTGGGGAATATATGGGCTCTTGGAACTTGCATTTTCTACATATCAATATAGGATTGGTAAGAATAAGATAACACGGAGAACTGAGAAATTAACTCATCACTTATATTATTTTTCTTGTTAATCCAAATAGATGTATGTGATAAAATATCAATGGATGGTCTACTATGAGAAAAGAGTAGCACCCATCTTGATTTATTGGAATGAGATAATCTCAACACAAATAAGTCAATAAGATAAGAAAGGAGTTGAGATGAGGTTTACATACCTTGATCATATTTTGATCTTACACTAATATCTTAGATTATGTCAAGAGTATTTGATCAATGATAATTTTGGCAGAGCTTCGTGCTGATAATGTGTTATCAAAAATTGGTGTGCTCTATTTATAGATACCTCAGCGCACACTCTTTGACCCACCAAGCACACACACCTGTCAAGCATGGTATCATGCATGAGGGGTCAAGCACAAAGTATCATGTCGCCTACCTATCTTGGACTTAGGTGTTAAGCATCATGCCGTGCAGGGAGGGCCATCACAAGTACTCTTAGACGTGATGGGGGAAGAAGGCAAGAATTTTGCTAAGTGTTGAGACCTCACCAATCACGAGGGTGTCAAGCATGACATCATTCAAGAGGGGTAGAGACACTTGGGATGAAATTTGGCCAAGTATCAAGATTTCACCACTCATCCATCAAGCATGTCGCATACCCGTCAAGTATGCAAGTATCCTGACCACCTGCATAACCAGCTCTAAGGTGTCAAGAATGATGTCATCCAAGGAGCGTTATTTTGTAGAATTTTGCTAATTGTTGAGACCTTAAATACCGACCTATCAAGCATGCCACATATCCAGGAGTAAGCACCTCACCACCCACATAAAAAGCACATCATTTCAAGTAGTCAAGCATGGTAGAACTCAAAAGCAATAATGAATGGTACATAGTATACAAGTCATTAAGTTTTTAAGTGTCATCCATGTATATCATTACATGGTAGACCACATTGTCAAGACTCTACAAGCATGATGCCACCCCAAGGGGTCCAGTGTAAGGGTGGTAAACATGAGTATTACTAAGGCATCAAACAACAAGACAAGCCACCAAGAAAGATACCTCTATGTCATGAGGAGGGTACCTAACAAGTGAAGTGTCATCAAGATATGGAGGTACCAAGTGGTCTAGAAGCAAACAAGGGGTCAAGGCGTCAAGCAAGCTACGTCAAGCACCAAGTAGTGGATCTGCGGTTACAATGACGCAGTTACACGACAGTTACGTGTGATGGCTATAAAGGAGAGACAAAGACCGAAAAGAGGTCCACAACCAAGCATTTGACACCAAATGTCAAACTTTATCCTTTTTGTGCAATGTAGCCATAGTCGTAGATTTTAGTTTCTAGAGCTCTCACTCAACCTCCATAAGAGTAGGAGTAACGTAACTTAGCTTTCTTAGTCATTGATAACACCTAAATATTTAGGCGTGTTTCATGCTAATTCGTGTGCATAATCAGAAGAATATCGTCGATTGCATCCCTATTTTGTTCCTATTTGATTATGTTGTTATTTTAGTGTGATTTAGACGATACATGTGAATTAGGTACAAAAAATGTGCACAAGTGTAGAAAAAGGAGCAACAAATGGAGATCATGGCCTAAGAAGCCAACATCTCAGCTATGAAGAGAGGGCATGAAACAGAGCATAAAGATCGCAACCAACAGTGCAAAGATCCCGACCGCGATCTTATGCCACTTGCCCTGAACTTGACCTGAAGATCACAACCTCAAGTTCACGGCCGCGAAGATGGAGTCCTTGGGCGTGAACTTCATTAGGAAGTCACCTGAGAGAAGACATAAAGTTTTGACGATCGAATCACATTCACCGTCTTCCCTGACCGAGAGGAAGTTCATGGTCGTGACTCATGAATCGCGACCATGAAGTCAGCCCGTGAATTCCCCGAAGTTGAAGGCCAAAATGACGACGACTTCATTAGGAAGTCACCTGAGAGAAGACAGAAAGTTTTGATGATCGAATCACATTCACCGTCTTCCCTGACCGAGAGGAAGTTCGTGGTCGTGACTCATGAATCGCGACCATGAAGCCAGCCCGTGAAGTCCCCGAAGTTGAAGACTAAAATGACGACGACGCCTGAAGATCGCGGGCTCGAAGGGAAAGATCACGACCGCGATCTCCTCCTGCTAGGCTGTGAACTTGTCCACCCTTCTGAAGTCTACAAATAGGGGACTCCTCCCTTTTTATTTGATGGCTTTTGGCATATTTCTGATTTTAGAGAGAGATTAGAGAGAGAAGCTTAAGGAAGGAGGAGAAGACGATGAGAAAAAGTGGGGGAGAGCTTTGGAGGAGGACTTCCATCACTTGAAGACCCCTTTCTTCATGATTTCTTCCCCTCTTTGTATGTCTTTTCTCCCCCCCCCCCACCACCCTATTCATGAGGTGATATCCCAAGGTACTAGGGGTTTAAATCTCCGAACCCTAGTTTTAGGGCTATAACGTAGATGAATGAATAGGTTAGGGTTTTGAATAAATTTGTTTGTCTAGTTGATTTTATTGCTTCATCTAGCTTTAATTATGCTTGGGTAAGTTTTCCGTAATCTTCGCTACTAGCCTACTTGAGCTTCTACGATGGGAATGGAGTTTTAGGGTTAGACGCGTATGCGCCATCTGGAAATATAGGGTTAGATGAATTAATAGGGTCTTATGGTGGACGAGGAGACCAGACCCCTACCACAAGAACGCTTCCTAGATGGAACTCGAGATGAAATCTCGGTGTGGATGGTGGGTAGTACCCATTGAAAGGAGCTAAATTCTTAAAGCCCCAGATACATGAGCCTATACTGAGGTGACAATGGGTAGGTGGGGCTTACTCGGAGGCGTGTGGATAATCAGGAATGCCCATGGAAAATAGTTCACTCACCATATTCGCTTAACCCAACATGTTTAGACATTTGCATGATAGACCTAGGCTAGGGCTTGGGAGTTACCCCGAGTGCCTCTTCTTTCCTATCGACCTTTAGTTCAGTAATCAGCAACTACCCACCGTCTAAGTAAGAGGTTGACTAGATAACGACCGAGCCTAAGTAGCCTAAGATACTATGGCCCTTGGAATACGAACAAGCCACGTTACTGCATCCTTAGTTTGGTTATACTTGGCGTTGTTAGGATTGACTAGTGAGTGCGCTTCGACTATATAAATTTAAAACTCGACCGAAGCAGCGCTCAGTCATCAAAACCATCAAACACCCTCGTTTGAACATTGTTCAGAGAGGTGTGAGCCATGTTATTGTCATTCTTTAAGAAGTCAAAGGTAAAAATCATTAAATTCAAACACAAGAGTTTTCTCACCGGAAAACAAATTGGCACAACTGGTGGGATCCTGTGTGTTTGATTTGATGGATCCCGACTAAGACAACAAGAATGTGATCTTTCACCTGGTTTGTAAGAGAGCTGGTGGCCAGGTATGTTCTTGGATAATTAGCAAAAGTGACGCCGAAAATAATGGTGGGGCAAGAGGTTAGCCATTACCGGCTATATGTTTGTGTGTAACTGCCACCACTTTGTCTCTCCACTGGTTGTTGGTGGAAGAAATACAGTTAATGGAGGAGACTATGGTGGAATACAAAAAACAAATAGTTTCTCGACTAGATTTTTTCCATATAAATCGACATTTGGATCAACTAGATGATATTTGCGAGGATAAACAAAAAATAATTTTAAAGAGTTTCACCACCTTTTGATAAAACCAGTTTTGAGATCAAGGGGTTTTGAGGAAGATGGTATAGATTCACCATCAAGTATTGCTATTGGGGATATTAAATATTCTAGTCTTCGGTGGCCATACTACCCAACCACGGTCTGGAAAATCGTCACCGCAATCCCCTCTTCAACATGGTAATTGTGGCGAGAAATTCTCCCCCGCATTAATTACCCACGTGGAGCAACCATTTGTGCAGGCAGTTACACAAGAAAATGTATTTGTATATATATCATGTATGACACTTCGTAATGTGAAGGCTAGTGGAGATCCAACCAATCTGGATCAACTACTACCACAATAGGTCCCAACCTTATCACCACCCCTACTCAATGGGTACAAATACAATGAATGCAAACCGCCTAGGGGAAAGCAAGGAGAGCATGGAAGCCTGCCACCTGACAAGTTGAAGGTGAAGTGTGAGGCTAGGGGGCACTTTGATGTAAAGGAAAGTGTATAAAGAGGTGTGTTCAAGAGGACACCACATTCTTTGTCTAAGTGTGGCAAGCGGGGCATGTCATCAACTATGGCGTACGAAGGATCAATGGTGGCTACATGGTAAATGTAAAAGTCAATAAAGTATAGTGGTTGCACATAGTCAAGTTGGCCACAAGGCTCGTTGTCAACTCGTTAAAACCAAACACATGTCTTCCCAACCAAATGGGGAGGGTAAGCATGTGTCAAGTTGGGAAAAATATAGGTTAGAGGACAACTCATGGTCCATTTGATGAGACCAATGAGTTTAGAATGCCTAGTATACGACCTGAAATGAGACAACAAGTTCAAGGTCAACAACCCAACATGTCTAGGAAGGTGGTTCAAACACAGGAGCATGAGACGCCTTGCAAGCCCACCAAGTCAAGAGAAGTTGATTAGGTTCCCTTTGTTGTGAAGTTGGAAAATTCCAAACCAACACCAAACAAGTTGTCTTCCCTTAAGGAGGGAAGACATGTGCTGTATGGATGGTTTGTCTGGTTTGAATCATGTATTTGGAAGTGGGTGTACACCTTTAGCACGTTCAGTGGCGGAGGGAGAGGGTAACATGGTGGGTCTCGGGAGGAAAATGTTTAATTGATATCGAAAAATTAGGTCACGTTTTATTTACAATAGTAGTTTTGTGTTTGAATCTAGTCAACCTTATTTCTTAAGCATACGATATACATATTTGTGCACACTTCAATTTCGTATAAGTCGATTTTCTTATGAGGGAGCATGCTAGTAAATGGTATTATATATATTATTGAATCTCTTCCAACAACTCGATTTGTTGATACTAAATGGTATATTTACAAAGAACATTATTCGAAAGCTAAATCATGAATTATTGATTGGTGTAAGATTTATTATTAAACATCTATCAACAACTCGATTTATTGATACAAACGGTTCTTGACAAAGAACACCATTTGAAACAGTACGAGTGTACGACTAACTAAATCAATAATTGTTTGGTACGGAGAATGATATTCTTGATATTTTTTACTACTATTGTATTTTAATTTACTAAAAAATTTCAATTTAAGATTATATATGATAAAACTATTTTATCATATGTATTTATTTCTAGATGGACCCACCTTAAACGAATTCCTGTCTACGCCACTGAGCACGTTAATGGTTGCCAAAGGATGAAGAAATCAGTGACTTCTGTCACTTCTTACTAAATTAAAATAGTTAAATAATTAAAAATATTATTAAAAAGAAAATCATAAGTCATTCGTGGCTAAAAAATATGTTAAAGTTGCAAACCTTTTGTTAGACTTGCCATGTGAGGATATTACCATGACTAGTAATCACAAGGTCTTTGTGGTTTGGTGTGAGTAGACAAAGTTGGAGAATTGAAGTATCCTTATCCTAGGCTCATCATGCATGGCTAATCGATCTCTAACAAGGAAAAGAGATCAGTTTTAAGTGCTGAGTTCGAGTTGGAGTACTGGGATGGCGAAGGAGAAAAACATGGCTCGAAGAGTTTTCCTGCGCTATTATGGCTTTGAGATTAAAAAAAGAATGAATTTGGCTGTGTGTACAGTTGGTGTGTGTTATGTAGGGGGTTGACTGGTCACTAGGCCAAAGTAGTTACATGGCCATGCATTTCTTACAAGTTACAACATAAACAGAGGAGAGGCAGTTCCAAATGAAAGAGTTAACCATACTCTTTTAATTGGTTTGTTGTCTTCAATTGGCTTTGATAAAGCCAATGTTGGCCGCATGGGGGTTTGAGAGGTTTGAACCTGATGTGGACGAGGTGTCAGGTTAAGTGATATTATTGGTGTAAACTAACTAGTCCATAATTATTATACACTAAATAGTTGGCGGTATTTGTTTATCACAAAATTTAAATTAATGATACATTGATTAATTTCAAGTAGTGGTTCTGGTTTATAAGGCCAACTTAATCATATTAGTTAAATTGATTTAGTTTGGATCTAAGTGGTGGTCTTTTGGACTACCCATAAGGTGATGCTAGGCACCTCAGAACAAATCCTTCGAACCACCAAGCACCCAACTATCAAGCATGATGTCGTACAAGGAAGGCTGTCACGAGTACTCCTAGACATGATGGGGAAGAAGGCAAGAATTTGACTAAGTGTTGAGACCTCACCACTCACCTACCAGGCACTAGGATGTCAAACATGACATCATCCAAGAGAGGTAGAGACCCTGTGGATGAAATTTGGCTAAGTATCGAGACCTCGCCACTCACCCATCAAGCATGTCGCATACCCACTTGTAAAGTATGCAAGTATGTTGACCTCCCGCATATCCAACGTTAAGGTGTCAAGCATGATGTCATGCAAGGAGGCTTAGTGAAGTTAAGGTAGAATTCGACTAAGTGTTGAGACCATAAGTACCGGCCTATCAAGCATGCCACCTATCCAGCAAACAAGCACTTCACCACCCACATACCAAGCACCAGGGTGCCAAGCATGTCGTCATGCCTATGGGGTAGGCACAACACACCCTCATTCCAAGTAGTCAGGCATGCTAGAAATCATAAGTAATCTTGCAGGGTACCTAGTATACAAGGTCCTTAAGTTTCTACGTGTTAGCCATGTATATCATCACATGATAGACCACCTTGTCAAAACCCTACAAGCATGATGCCACCCCAAGGGTGTCAGTGTGCATCCATCAACCCCCAAGCTCCTAGTTTTAAGCATGATGTCATGCAAGGGTGGTTAACATGAGTATTATTAAGGCATCAAATGACAAGACAAGCCACCATGCAAGACACCTCCATGTCATGAGGAGGCTACCTACCAAGTGAAGTCATCCAGCTATCGAGGTATCAAGTGGTATGCATGCAAATAAGGCGGTCAATGGGTCAAACACGCTACATCAAGCACCAAATAGTGGATCTGTAGTTACACAGAGGCAATTACAAGGCAGTTACGTCTTATGGCTATTAATAGGAGAAATAAAGAATGGAAAAGGGTCCACAGCCAAACATTTGACACCACATGTCAAACTTTATCCATTCTGTGCAATGTAGCCATAATCTTAGCTGTTAGTTTCTGGAGCTCTCACTGAACCATCATAGAGATTGGAGTAACATATCTTCTCTTTGTTAGCCATAAAAAATATCAAACACCCTCGTTTGAACATTGCTCGGAGAGGTGTGATAACCGTGTTATTGTCGTTATTCAAGAAGTCAAATGTGCAAATCATTAAACTCAAACACAAGAGTTTTCTCTCAAAAACATCATGAAAGGTTGTCTTTATGATAAATGTGTTCACATCACAAAAGGTTTAACTTTTTGCGATGTCAACCACCATATGAATACATATTATCATTTTACTAAAGCCACAAACCGTCAAAAATTACCAAATATAAAAAATTGTTGTTCATTATGAATAATCACGTTTACTGTTCACGAAGAGGGTTTGGTGACTGCATGCGGTCAAATTCACGTGAGCATATCGTGTTTTTGCAGTCCCTATAGGAAAATTTAGTAAAGCTCGAGTGCGACACTTTGGGCTGGCCAAGAGAGATGCATGGGTTAACATAAAAATTATCGCACCTGATCCCCTCTACTCCCTCGCTATCTCCCTTTCCACGTATTACACCACATAAAAATTTCTGAACTCATTCTTCGTTCCTCTCTCATTATCTCTCTTTCCACTAGCTTGGACCCGGCCGGTTGGCCGGATATTTTAAGTTTTATAATATCATAATTTCCTCAAATATAGATTACTAATCAATAGTATCAATAAGTATTTTTAATGCATAAAAGTTGGGGCGCCCTTTAAGCGTCCCTTTTTCCGACAAAAAAAAAAATAGTATCCATAAGTATTATGATATCTTCCAACCATGTATAGTAGAAGATTGGATAATATCCTAGTGCTGAGTTCTAAACGGATCATTGACAACTTATATTCGGTTAACCACTAATCAAACATGAAGATATCTCAATTTGAAACTATTTTACAACTGCTTGATGAGCAAATATTCAAAGACCGAAAACAATAGCTCAAGTAAAAGAAATTAAGGTCGCAACCAAAACCAATTTCAAAATCAGAGAATGAAAACAATAATTGCAAGTAAAACCAAGTTCATAACCCAAAACCAATTTTTATCCTATTATGAAGTGGTAGTCAATCTCGGTAAAAACATGTGGTCGGATCGGATGACAATTTTCGGCTCCTAAACAAAATGATGTTGTTTTGGTGAATTTATTTAATTTTTGTTTATTTTAATATGAGGATTTATCATTTTGTTTGTGATGATGAATTGTATTTAATATGAATGTGGATGTTATTTTTTGAATTTAAGAATAAACGTATGGATGTTGACGTATTTAAATATGAGATTTTTTATTTTATTTATAATGGCGTATTTTATTTGAATATGTATGTAGCTTGTAGTGATATTGATTATTGAATGAATGAAAACACATAAAATTTATAAATACCAACTGAGAATAGAATGGCTTAAAACAAACGAAAAAAGCCCACAAAAAATGCTTAAAAAAGAATGTGTTGTAACTTGTAACCGAGAATAAAAGATGAACTGGGAAATACTAATAAAAAAAACCGTTACAGCATCGGCAAAAAGAGTCCGGACAATACGCGGGCTGAATTTTGGCAGGATTAGTAAGCCCAAAGTTCCAGCTTAATGCCCGCACGAAGACAGTTTTAAAAAACCATCATTTTTCCTAATATACCCCTACCGAAATTTAAGGGGAGAGCAGGAAAATTTGAATGCTGAAAATCTTATAAAACTCCACTATTATATATTCTTTAGATGTAAAATAAAAAATTGCCGTAGGAGAGAAAAACACGATGAAGCAGAGGTTGGTTGAGATGCGGTGGTCTCGACGACCATCTCTTCGCCTCCCACTTCTTCTCAGTGAATCAATAGATGAAGCAGAAATTTAGGATCTCGAAGGTCAAACAACAACTTGGCGAGCTCCCAATCCTCAGTGAATCAATATAGGAAAGGGCTTACCAAAATCGAAACTGAGGTTTCCCAATCAGACGCCAGTTTCCCCCTTATGACTGGCCAACTCCTCCGAGCCGCCCCTCATCCTTCTAAAATCCCAACCCCCCTTTCCGATTGGTCTACTCCTAGATCTTGCACCTACTCTGTGATTTCCTTAGTACGTACTATGGTTGTGTTATCAAGCTTTAGGTGTGTTGATTCCTTATATGATTATTATTCTATTGGATGTTGAGTTTATTCTGTCTGGTGATGGTCCAAGAACAAGGAAAACGTCGGAGAAGCAACGACATTTTCTTGGAGTCAAATATGGATGTGAATCGTAGTGGAACTCCGTTCAATAAAGTAGTTTTGCACCCTACTCCTACCTCCTAATTTAAACAAAGTTGTTAACTGATTGTGCAATTCCTTTCAGGTTGGAAGTACTATTCAAGAGAGAGCATTTCTAAAGCACTGTTAGAGAGAAGCTAAGGGGAGGTAAAATTCAGCTGGACAACTTTCTCATCGATGAAAATTACATTTTAGTACCTGAAATTTTTATTTCTTATATTTTGATACCTACATTTTTAAAATTTACAAACAGGTCCACGCTAATAAACTTTTGGCATAATTTGAGATTTGGACTACTTTGAGGTTCTGGCCTACTTTGTGGAGGTTCTGGCCTACTTTAAGGTTCTGGCCTACTTTAGTAGTCCCCATTCCTTTCTCACATTTAATGCAAAAAGAACTGCAGGTACCCTTTCACCTTCCCCCAATTTTTATTAATAACCAATGTGCCCCTCCTTCCTTTTCCGTTCATTAATTGTGATCAACTCATCTTAAAGGAAAAGTTATCTAAACGAAATATTCCTATTGTATGGAGCTAGTTTTAGCACCATATAGGGCTGGCAGTTTGGACCGGGACCGGATCGTAAAACCCGGACCGTTTTAAGACCGGGACCGGATTTAAAACAATCCAATCCCATCTTTGGTCTTAGAATTAGCAAAAAACCCGGACCAATCCAGTCCGGGTCAAAACCGTGTAAAAACCGGAAGACCGGATAATTACAAAACAGCTTTAGAGGCCCAGAATAAGCCCAGCCCAGGGACAGGCCAACCTAAGGCCTCTCGGCCCACTCACCCGGCCCAGGCGAGCTTCTGTTCCTGTAGCCTGTAGGGTTGCTGGGAAACCTCAATCTTCCATTTCTGTTTTGCCGCCTCCCTCTCCATCGCGATTCGCGGCATCCCCAATTCCCCATCACGATTCTGCCTTCCATCGCGATTCGCAGGCATCGCCGTCGATGGAGTCTCGGACCATCGCGACGGCGACGACGACCTCCTCCCGTTGCTGGTCGCCTCCCTCCTCTCTGCGACGTGACGTCGCGACCCAGCTACAGCCTACAAGCCTCCACTCCGTCCCGTCGCGACCCAGGAAGCCTCCGCCCTCAACTCCCTCCCGTCGCGACCACCTCCGATCAGCTCCACGACGCCGCGCGACCAGCCAGCCAGCATCTCGTCGGCCGTCGCCCTCCGTTCCAAAAGACGACCCAGAAAGCTCCAAAAGACGACCCTACATCTCGTCGTCGTCCGTTCGTCTACAAGCACAACCGGCAACAGCTGCAAAAGTCAGAAATATGGAAGGAAGCAGCAGCTGGGTAAGTTATTGTTGATTTAACAATCTCATGGGCTAGGTGATGATCAATATGCTGTTTGTTGTTGTTGTTTGCTGTTTTTTAGCAATTAGCAAGGGGAATTGACGAATTGTAGTGGTTATTAAAGAAATTAGGCCATGTATTACTGTCTTTATTAATTGGAAATTAAGTGAATATGAACTTAATCATTATCAGCCTTCATTATCATACCAATTATATGTGCCGAGTCAGATGATTGGATAGTTGGAGATTATAGCCAAGCATACTAGTAAATTATGTATGTAAGGTTTTAGAAATGTGAATAAAATATAATTGAAGTTTGTTTTATAATTAGAGAATGTAATTAAGAGGGAAATGATAATGTAATTCGTGAGAAAGGCTTCTACCTATTTCTAATTAGAACAGAAAAAGGCTTCTACCTTCTAGAGATTCTCAGAGTGCAGAACCTACACCCAATGCACCTATTTCTAACATTTGACCGACAAAATTAGGTAATTCGTGAGAAGTTTAGGGAAGCTACAGGATACAAATATCTCTTCCTTCTTCATATAAACTTTTAGCATACAACATACAACCATCACGATATTGATTGTTTTGCTGTGATGTAAGATTTTTATGATGAATGTAGTGTTTGTTCTGTAATGGAGAAGGAAGTAAAGTGCATTTTCTTATATTGATTGAATTGTGTTGTGCAGGGTAGTAAGAAGCGAGTTCCGGCATCAAGAGAAAGTGGAGATTTGCCTCCTCTTCCTAGTAAGAAGCGACCACAACCACAAGCTTCAAAGGCAGCTGTTGAAAGTGGGAATAATAGTGGAAATGTTAATGTTCAAGCCGCTGCCACTCAAGAACAAGAACGGCCAGCAGCTACCAACACCACAACAACACCTGAAATGGAGAAGACCAATAGGGAGTATGTGTTAAGGTCACCTGTATGGCAGCATTATGATTGTTACAAAGATGCTAAAGGCAAGAAGAAGGCAAGGTGTCATTACTGTGGAAAGTCACTGGCTGGGGATCCCTCGGGAAATGGTACAAGTTCTTTGGGTAGGCATACTCAAAGGTGCTTAAAGAAACAAAAAGAAAAGGGGAAGCAGTTGAATCTAGAACTCAATCCAACTTCTGTTGAAGGGCAAGGAGTTTTGGGGACTTGGAAATTTGATCAAGAATTTATCAGAGCTGGGTTAGTTGAAATGATAATTCTGGATGAAATGCCGTTTAGGAGTGTGGAGAAAGAAGGATTTAAGCGCTTCATGGCACGTGCTTGTCCGATGTTTAAGATTCCAAGCAGAAGAAGTATTAGAGAAGATTGTTTTAGATTGTTTCTTGAACAGAAGGGCAAGTTGAGAGATTACTTCAAGATCAAGAGTGGAGGAAGGGTGTCCATAACTACCGATAGTTTTGGTGAAAGAGTTGAATGATGAACTTGAGAAGTTGTTTGAATATTATCAGAGTAAGATGCCTCCCCCTGCTCCTTCTTCTCCTTCAAAACGTCGAGTACAAGTTGCCACTTCAAGTTCACCGAGGTCAGGTAGTGATTCTGATGAATCTTATGATGATTATGATCCTGATGATGATTATGGAAAACCTCAAGCTGGTCATACTAAGAGTGAGTTGGAGAAGTATCTTGTTCACCCTCGAGAATATGATGATGCTGAAGAAGAGTTTGATGTGTTGAAGTGGTGGAAGACTAATGCTATGAGGTATCCCATCTTGAGTGAGATGGCAAAGGATCTGTTTGCTATTCCTATGTCAACTGTTCCTTCCGAGTCCGTTTTTAACACAAGTGGGCGTGTTTTAGATGAATTTAGGAGCTCTTTGCATCCTAAGATTGTGGAAGCTCTCATATGCAGTCAAGATTGGCTTAGATCAAGTTCTAGTGAGTTTGTGGAGCATCTTGATGGTGAAGATGATGACTATGAGGATCAAGAAGACTTCGTGAATGGTAAGTAAATTACTTTGTAGTTTTTAGTTTTGGCCATATAAATGCTATTGCTAACAATTATATTTTTTTTATCCATGTCATTTAGTTTACAATGCTATTATGGTGGATGAGGCGGAAAGGTGTGAGCATGTGAATGAACACGAAGGTACAAGTACGAGCAATGTCGGAGGGAGTGATGTGTTTGGCTCGAGGAGTGGAACAAATCAAGGAGGTGGATCTAACGCTTCATTATTTCTCTTGAACCTGATGAGTAGAAATGGTTTGGTGAATTTGTTAGATTGGAGTGAATTTGGTGTTTGATGTCTAAACTTTGTTTGTGAACTTGTGATGCACTTTATTTTTATTTTGAAGTTTGAATTGGACTTTGAGTTTGTAATAGACATCAATGATGGTTGTGAATCTTGTGATTTTGTATTGGACCATATTTGGCTTGATTTTTGCTACAAACAGGTTGTTTACATTCCAGGAAATGGGTATATGCTGCTGAATTTTTTGCAACATGGTCAAAACGGGTCAAAACAGGTCAAAACCGGATTGGGACCGGACTGGGTCAAAACCGGACCGGGTCAAAACCGGACTGTACCCAATCCAAGTTGTGGTCCTCATATTTCCAAAAAGACCGGATTGGACCGGATCAATTCGGGCCAATTTAACCGGACCGGACCGTATTGCCACCCCTAGCACCATACTAACAAAAAAAAGTGTTAGCATGCTAGCCTTTCTCTATTGAGCTATACTAGGGATTTGTATTGCCCAAACCAAGGTTTCGCCATGATTGACGATTTTGGATACAGAATTTAATAGAAGTACATGTTTCATTTTTCCAAAATATTATAGACATGTTTGATGTAAATAATATTAAAAAGCATTTTTAATAGAAATGCATAGTTAATGAACATATTATACTTATAATTCTATGAATGATGTGCTGAAAATTAGGGGTGTTCAAATGGTTACCATGGTTATTACCAAACCAAATAAGGCTAAATTTCATTAACCATGGAATACAATATCATAACCAAACTATCCAAACTAATACAAAAACCAAATTAACCAAACAAAAGTTTAATCGGTTTGGTTAATTGGTTAACCAGATTAACAAATATAAAATCATATTATCATTAAGTGAGAAAAAATTCGGTTAATTTATCAATTCACAATTTATATAATGAATAAAACATAACAATCAACACATATTTACAGTTGACCCTTAACATAAATACATGCAACTAAGACAATTATCTTACGGTTAGTATAGAAGTATTCACCTAACAAAAATTTATCACAATGGTATGGTTAATGAATTGTTGTGTTTGTTTGAATTGACTTAGTCTTTTAGCAATTTTCATAGGCTGAAAAAGACCTTGCTTTCAAGTTTTCATCCAACATAATGTATGTGAGTTATCTAAATTAGGCGTTCATATGTTGTGGTGTACACTCTACATATACAAATATACATTATAGGAACAATATCAAGTTTTATATTTTATGAGTCTATGATGTCGTTAAAAGCGCATGCAAAGATAATCCAGAAAGTGAAACTTACTGAAGTCGTATTTCCCTAGAGTCTTTTCTGTTGCCTTACTCAAGTATTAGTGATCTAATATATAATGAACTGATTGATTTGATTAGACAATGGTTTGGAAAAGTTGTTTGGATTAGTTTCCCCCTCGATGTTTCATCCCGAATAAACTCAATTTAATTAACAAGTTTTAATACGAATTTCATCCCATCGTAATTTCCAAAATTTAATTCATGCAATTTCATACCAATGAATTCGTTCAGCTTCCAATTACTAATCTCGGTTTTCAAGTCATATTAAATGATTGAAAGTGGATAGATGAAGACCCAAATTACATTCAAGATGGACCACACAAATCAATCCTGATTTCTCATGAATTTTACCTGAATGGTACTTGTGTTTGGAGATCAAAGAGTCGGAGTGCTGTTTCTAGACGACTCTGTCTTCCAACAATTTCCTAAATGGAGGTTCTCTCCTCTCATCCGGGAACAAGATAAACAAACACAAGAGATGTTAATTTGTCATAAATCCGTTAGTTAAATCGTTTTAAAAGAGTTGAGATCTTTAATTTCATTGAGGGTTCCACCATTCCAAACAACTTGTTTTTTAGTTCTTCATTAAAACGGACGAAGGGCGGAAAGATATAGTTATCTCAAGTGCGGTAACCAATCGTATAAACCTAACCCCACTCCAAAAATAAATATAAGTATAGTATAAATTGGACGAAAGGCCGGAAGGACTTAGCTACCTCAAGTGAGCTAGCTAATCGTATAAATCAAACCCCACTCCGAAAATATAAATATGGGGATACGGAAGGACTTAACTAACTCAAGTGAGCTAGCTAATCGTATAAACCAAATCCCCACTTAAAAGGTAGATATGGGAGTAGGGAGGTAGTCCATCCCCATTTAACCCACGATAGTAACAGCGTGAAAATTAAACACATAAGAGTATAAAAGTTACCAAAACCTTATTGTTGACCAAGTGGAAGAAACGAGAATAGAGTAAGTACGTTATACCAATAAATCACCTAGAAGTTAAATAAACTTCTTATGGTAATTTACGAATGTAACATATTACTGCTAATCTCAAGAATTGGAGCCGTTATCGTATAAAGCATATGATTTTGGATTAAAACACAAATATTACAGCAAAGATTTGGCAGAGTTTTGACAAAGAAGAAATGGAATGGAAACAACAAGAAGAGAAAGGATTCTATCGTGAAAATCCGTCTCCCAAATTTGCCTCGATACGATGCTATTTATAGAGCAAGCTAGCTGGTCCTAATAAATGAACAAGAGCCCACATTTGTGCTAACAACTGCTTGCTTTCAATTGCCGCATCTAACAACTGCTTGCGGAGAAGACGTGGCCTTCTATTTCACCAACTACCTTCCATTTCTTTGCCCGGCAATGTCCATTTAATTTGAGCTACTTGCTTCTCCTTCATTACTCCCGAATGATTGAGTTGCTTGCTTGCTCCCATCTAATTTGGCCGTTCATGGAAGCAAGCTTGTACATTTGGATCAAGCAACTTGCTTCCAATTAATTGATGTTCTAGCTTTTTTTTTATTTGGACCAGCCTGCTTCTTCCATTTACACTTGCGACATAGTTCCACCTCAGCTACGTGCTTAACCTCTTTGCCTGGGTGACGTGAGTCATTTGTACCAGCTGCTAACTTGAGCTGCTTGGTTTGACTTTCACTTGCTGAGCTGCTTGCTTGGAAGACGCATTTAATTAAGCTATTAACTTCTTCAATTGGACCAGCCTGCTTGAGCTGCAAGCTTGTACTCTTCCATTTGACGTGATCCAATTTCGATTCCATGCATACGTAGGTTCGTGGTGGAATGTACAAGCATTGAGCTTGGTTGCATGGGGTGCAAATTTGTCAATTTTGACTACTCATCTCGAACTCACAATCCCATCTCTAATGTTGGTTCGTCATTTCTCCTTTTCAATCATGATTTGAGATGAGTTTACCCTTTTATTTCCTACATGTCTCTGAATATCCTGAAAAATCAAAACACACAAAACCAAGCGTAAAACTGGAAAACAACTGAACTTATTTTGTGTTACAAGCCAATTGGATACTTAAATGTGGGAATAAATATGTATATTTCTAGGTGTATCAAATTCCCCCACACTTGAGTCTTTGCTTGTCCTCAAGTAAAGCACATAAATCCCGAGTTTAATTGTAAAACCTATTTCATGTTATTCAGAAATCATGAACACACATGGTGGGAAATCAGGTGAATCACAAGTAACAATCAAAACCGACACACAAAATATTATAATATGGATGTTGGCAACCACCACAGACGGTTATAAATGTATGCAAAAGTATAGATACTTTTACATACATTTTAAATACACTCTCCCTACCATCTCTCTGCCATGAACATGTCATTCGAGTATTCAAATTTGTGTTACCACTGACTTGTCCGGAGGTCTTTAGAATGAGTAACATTGTGGATGGGGGCATGGACATGTGAAAGTTCATTTATCTGGTGGTAAGTTCAAGGTTCCACAATTTTCATACCAGAACCATGACCTTGCTGCTTTTCTATTAGGATGATTGGAATGGAGAAAGCATTTTGAGATATTTTGGAGTTTGAAAGTAGCCGAATTTGGCTTTTGAAGAACAACTCCTTTTTGTAAGTGCACGAAATTGATGGCCAACTCTTTTTTTATTTATTATTATCGTGCATATGTGTATGTTTCATTTTTCTTAGAGTGGCCAACATTTATTTTCAAGAATAGCACTTTTAGAAACAATTTCTCCCAATTTCCAAAGTCATTTTTTTTATGTAATCAGCAGAAAGTCATTTGTTTAAACCATTCTGATGGAACCTTGAAAAGAAGGGTTCAAATTAATACGGCTTGAAGAACAAGGATTAGTTTAAAACAGGTTGTCACCGAACAAATAGGCTCGTCTCAACGGGGTTTGGCTAGGGGATATGCAATTTCGGGTAGTTATTTGGGTAGTGGGGTAAACCTATGCCTCCATCATCATCATTAGTGGTTTCATAACTCAAAATTTTGCAATTATCAAGCATATTTATCGTGCAGAGAGGGATCTAAACACACAAGAAAGAAACGATCAAGCTCAAATCTCACTTCGTTTCCTAAATTCTCGGTTTCTCATGCTACGCTTTCCAATGACTATGAAAAGACAATCAAAGATGAAAATCGACCAATTCAAGATTTCATACAATTTTTTTGCCATCTAAGGAAGAGTGACACGAGACACATTCATTTTAACCCCTCAGTCATCATAATAGGTTGCTTTATGTCCATACTACAATATTCATGTATCAATAGTAATTATCACGAAATTCAAATCAAAACCAAAGATACCCACTATTAAAAACACAAAAAGAAAACTTTTCTTTTTTTTAGTTTTTTTTTAAATCACAATTCTTTTTCATAGAACACAGGTAAATACAATTTTGAAGTTCACGTCACACAATACACCCCCACACTTAAATTGGACATTGTCCTCAATGGACATGAAAAACAAGTGAGGGAACACACAAACACATTTTTTTAAACAAAATTCAAAGCAAAAAAGAAAAAATCGAATATGAAGAAATCACAGTAAATAAGTTTAAGAAAATGCAAACCGAGTATTGGGTTGCCTCCCAATGAGCGCTTCTTTAGCGTCGTGATAGCTGGACGATGTGGAGCTTAATTTGGGGCAGAGAGGTGGATAACCTCAAGGTTGGAAGGCTGCTCCACTGTTAGGTATGGTTTCAGTCGATGCCCGTTTACCTTGAAGGTTGAATTGTCCTCACCGAAAACTTCCACCGTGCCGTATGGATGGACTGTGCTGATTGTGTATGGACCAGACCACCTGGACTTGAGTTTTTCAGGAAAGAGTCGAAGGCGAGAGTTGAACAGAAGCACTTGATCTCCAGCCTTGAAATCCTTTCTTTTCAATCTTGCATCATGGATTCGTTTGGTGCGTTCTTTGTAAAGGCGTGTACTTTCATAGGCATGAAAGCGAAACTCCTCCATTTCATGCATCTGGATCATCCTTTTTTCACCTGCTACTCCAAGATCCAAGTTTAGAGATTTGAGAGCTCAGAATGCTTTGTGCTCCAATTCCACTGGTAGGTGGCAAGCTTTACCATACACCATCCGATAAGGCGAGGTGCCTATTGGATTTTTGAAAACTGTGCGATATGCCCATAATGCATCATTAAGCTTAATTGACCAATCCTTGCGAGATTGATCAACTGTTTTCTGGAGTATTTCTTTGAGCTCCCGATTTGTCAGCTCTACTTGACCGCTTGTTTGTGGATGATAGGATGTGGATAGCCGATGTGTCACCCCAAATCGAGCACACACCTTGTCAAATTAACCTTGGAAATGAGTTCCACGATCAGTGATTATTGCTCGAGGTACTCCAAATCGGGTGAATAGTTGTTGGAGAAACTTCCCCACTTTTCTGGCATCATTAGTGGGAAGGGCTTGTGCTTCTGCCCATTTTGACACATAGTCAACGGCCACCAGGATGTATTTGTTGCCCGAAGATGATGGGAAGGGTCCCATGAAATCAATGCCCCAGACATCAAAAATTTCGATGGGTTGAAAAATGTGTTGTGGCATTTCATCCCGGCTAGATATGTTGCCAATCCGTTGACAATCATCACAGCTTCTAGCAAAGTTGTCGCAATCTCAAAAAATAGTGGGCCATTAGAATCCCGATTCCAATACTTTTCTTGCTGTATGATTTCCACTGTGGTGGCCTCCTGCCGGGCCGGAATGACAATGATGGATGATATTTTGTGCCTCGGTGATAGGAACACATCGACGGATTATTCCATCAGAGCCTATCCTGAATAGGAATGGATCATCCCAAAAGTAATGCCTTAGGTCAGCAAAGAACTTCTTCTTTGCTTGATATGATAAGTGTTGGGGAAGTCGTCCCACAACCAGGTAATTGGCCATGTCTGCAAACCATGGTCCTTCAGCTTCTTTGATAATGACTTCGAGGAGTTGTTCATCCGGGAATGACTCATTGATTTCGAGCGGATCTGAAATAGCAAACTCAACACCCTCCAATCGAGATAGATGATCGGCAGCTACATTTGTGACTCCTTTCTTGTCTTTGATCTCTATGTCGAATTCTTGGAGTAGTAAGATCCATCGAATGAGTCTCGGCTTGGCATCTGCCTTTGATAGAAGGTATCGAAGTGCCTGATGATCTGTGAAGACCACTGTATGGGATAGCACCAAATATGAACGAAATTTGTCGAAGGCGAAGACAATGGCCAACATCTCCTTCTCTGTGGTTGTGTAGTTCTTTTGAACATCATTCAAAGTTCTGCTGGCATAGTAAATTGGATGGAACCTCTTCTCTTTTCTTTGTCCCAACACAGCGCCAACTGCATAATCACTGCCATCACACATGAGCTCAAATGGTAGGTTCCAATCTGGAGCCAGAAGGATGGGAGAGTTGGTGAGTTTTTCCTTCAAGAACTCAAATGCTAGAAGACATTTCTCATCAAATGAGAAAACTGCATCCTTTTGAAGAAGCTTGATCAAAGGTTGACTAATCTTGGAGAAATCTTTGATGAACCGTCTGTAGAATCTCGCATGGCCTAGGAAACTACGTATTGCTTTTACTGAAGATGGTGGTGGAAGAGCAGCAATTATCTCGATCTTTACCCGATCATCTTCGATGCCTTTGTTTGAGATTTTGTGGCCAAGAACAATTCCCTCTGTCACCATGAAGTGACACTTCTCCTAGTTTAATGCAAGATGTGTCTCTTCGCATCGAATAAGCACCTTCTCCAGATTTGATAGACAATGATGAAAGGAATCTCCATAGACAGAGAAGTCATCCATGAAGACCTCTACAACATCCTCAACTAGATTCCTAAAGATTGCTGTCATGCACCTTTGAAATGTGGCAGGTGTATTGCATAACCCGAAAGGGATACGTCTATAAGCAAAAGTACCATATGGACATGTGAAAGTGGTCTTCTCCTGAACTGCTGGATCTATTGGAATCTGAAAGTATCCGGACATGTCATCCAAGAAACAATAGAATTCATGGCCAGCCAACCTCTCCAACATCTTATCAATGAAGGGGAGAGGAAAATGATCCTTCCGAGTGGCATCATTCAAACGTCTGTAGTCGATGCAAACTCGCCAACCAGTGATTGTTCGGGTTGGGATATGTTCTCCCTTGTTATTGGGAACGACAGTCATGCCTCCTTTCTTTAGAACTACTTGTACTGGGCTGACCCAAGGGCTGTCAGAGATTGGATATATTATCCTGGCATCAAGAAGCTTTAGGACTTCCTTCTTTACCATTGGCTTGTATTCGTCCTCCACAAGAATTTTATGGGTGCAGAAGGATGGACTTATGCTTTGGATGTCTGTGATCTTCTAAGCAATGGCTTTTATGTGATTTTTCAGTAGAGCCACTAGTTGTTCCTTCTGCTGTGGAGAAAGAGATGAGTTGATGATTGGCAATTTGGAGTTGTTGCTGAGGAAGACATACTCCAAATGTTCTGGTAAAGCTTTTAGCTCCAAGGTTGGTGGTTCATCATAGGAAGTTTTTAAGAGAGGAACTTTAGGGAGCTCAACCCCCTCCTCCAATAGTTCTTCCTCGGAAAAATTAGATTCTTCTTTAGTAACTTCTTGTTGTTTCTCAAGATACTCAGAATCTTCTTCTTCTTCTTCAAGATTTGTAATTGAGAATACTTCAGAATTGTCTTCCTCCGGGAATATGGTGATGCACGAAACAGATGCCATTTCAATTTCATCATCAATTGAGTTGAGTTCATCATGAACATGAGCATATCTCATTCCATCGTTTAGTCGGAAGGTGGCACTGGCATCTCCAACTCATAGAGTGAGCATCCCGTCATGAACATCCACTATAGCTATGGCAGTTGCTAAGAAGGGACGACCAAGGATTAGCGAAACGTCAGTCTCATTGGTATCGATGATCACAAAATCTGCTGGGAAGACAAATGGTCCCGCCTTCACGAGCACATCTTCCAGGATGCCGCGGGGGTAGCGCGTGGATTTGTCTGCTAGCTGGATAGTCATCTTGGTCGGAGTGAGCTCGCCTAGCCCAAGTTGTTGATAGAGGCAAAATGGCATAACATTAATGCTTGCCCCATGGTCGGCCAAACTTCTTTCCACTTCTAGTTTTCCGATGATGCATGGTAGAGTGAAACTTCCTGGATCTTTGAGTTTTTCTGGTAGACTCTTGTTGAGCATTACGGCAGAGCATTCTTCATTAAGAACAACGAAAGCAACATCTCTCAACTTTCTCTTGTGTATGAGAAACTCCTTCATAAATTTGGCATATTGAGGCATTTTGGAGATGACTTCAATGAAGGGGATGTTGACATGCACCTTACCCAAAAGATCCACAAATTTATGGTAAGTTGCATCTCTAAGCTTCGTGTTCAATCTGGCAGGATAGGGAGCTTTTGGTTGGTATGGTGGCAGAGTTGGCACAGATGAGGGATTTAGCTCGGTCTTCTCATTATGCAGGTCGGCTTCCATAATGACATTTTTTGGCTGACTTCTTTAGCGAATGTGGACTTGGTTTGGTGATCTTCATGGGTATGGGCTCGGTTTCCTTCCCACTTTGAAGGGTTATAACCTTTAGTTGCTCCTTTGGATTATTCTCCGTGTTGTTGGGAAGAGTGCCAGGGGGTCTTTCACTCAACATCTTGGCCTGATTGGTCATTTGTAATTCAATGTTGGAGATGGATGCTTGCTGTCCCAACATGAGCTTCTCGAGCCTATCAACTCTGCTCATATCTTTAATTTGGTTGTTAGAGGCTCCACTAGTTTGACCCTGATATTGAGGTCGTGCTTGATAGCCTGGTGGGCCTTGATTTTGTGGCCTTCTATCAAAATCCTTGTTGGGATTATAGTAAGTGGGTTGGGGCCGCTGATTCGAATATGATTGTTGTGGAGCATTTTGCTCAAAGTGTGGACGAATAACTGCAGCAGGTGCTCTGCCTGGGTGTTGATAGTTGTTGTTGTTGTTGAGGCGATTGTTGTTGTTGAAGAATCCTCCTTGAAGATTTTGTGGGTACCCCTGTCCCACGTAGTCAACCTTTTCTTTGTGAGATCGACCAAAGTTGCGACAGTCTATACTGTTGTGATCTTTTCCATCACACCAATCACACTCAAAGATTTCAGCTACTGGTGGTGATATTGTGGAAGTCTTTAACTCAAAAAGTTGTTGGGTGATTGCCTCCATCTGTAGCATCATTGTTGTCTGAAAGTCAGATGACTCTTTGACATTATTTACAGAAACTGGGCGAGGAGCAGTTCTTCTTGCCCAATTTCTTGTCTTGGCTGCTATATCCGCATAATGTGTCATGGCCGCATCAGCTGTTAGTTGAGTAATATCACCATCTGCTGCTTGGTTGATGAGGATTGTTGTGGCATCATCTAGACCTTTTCCGAAGATGTCGGCAAGCTGCTCTTGTCCGAACCCATGGTGAGGGCATGAATGAAGTAATCCTTGGAATCGTCTCCAGGCGTCATCGAGTGGTTCTCCACATCGTTGGCAAAAGTGAGATATTCTATCCTTGATTTCGTCTATCTTCCATGGAGGAAAGTATTCTTCCATGAAAGCTTGTGCTAGATCATCCCACGAAAGCTTGCGCGATAGCAGGAGATGGCGAGTCGGTTATGGTTGAGGCCGAGGCCGGCACGACTGAAGTCGACGCGGGCGCAGGCGAACTGGAAGGGCAATCGACGAAGATGGAAGTTTTTTAGAGAGAGAAGATGGGGTTCTGTTTTTTTAGAGAGTGGGAGAGGTGGGCGGCTGGAGAGGATTGGTAGAAGATTTTGTATTTATATTAGGGTTAGATGATTATTGACCAAAATATCCTTTATTTAATTCTAGCCCTATGATTAGTTTTTAATCTAATGGTTACTAAGCTAATTAGCATGATGCTAACCCCATAAGGAGTTAGTACCTAATCCCATTCCATCTAACAACTGCTTGCGGAGAAGACGTGGCCTTCTATTTCACCAGCTACCTTCCATTTCTTTGCCCGGCAATTCCATTTAATGAGCTACTTGCTTCTGCTTCATTACACCCGAGTGATTGAGCTGCTTGCTTGCTCCTATCTAATTTGGCCGTTCATGGAAGCAAGCTTGTACACTTGATTCAAGCAACTTGCTTCCAATTAATTGATGTGCTAGCTCTTTTTTTATTTGGACCAGCCTGCTTCTTCCATTTACACTTGCGACATAGTTCCACCTCAGCTACATGCTTAACCTCTTTGCCTGTGTGACGTGAGCCATTTGTACCAGCTGCTAACTTGAGCTGCTTGGTTTGACTTCCACTTGCTGAGCTGCTTGCTTGGAAGACGCATTTAATTCAGCTACTAACTTCCTCAATTGGACCAACCTGCTTGAGCGGCAAGTTTGTACTCTTCCATTTGACGTGAACCAATTTCGATTCCATGCATACGTAAGTTCGTGGTGGAATGTATAAGCATTGAGCTTGGTTGCATGGGGTGCAAATTTGTCAATTTTGACTACTCATCTCGAACTCACAATCCCATCTCTAATGTTCGTCATTTCTCCTTTTCAATCATGGTTTGAGACGAGTTTACCCTTTTCTTTCCTACATGTCTCTGAATATCCTGAAACATCAAAACACACAAAACCAAGCGTAAAACTGGAAAAAAACTGAACTTATTTTGTGTTACAAGCCAATTGGATACTTAAATGTGAGAATAAATATGTATATTTCTAGGTGTATCAATCTAAAAGGATGAACGTTTAACTCTTGAGTGGTTATTCAAAGTAATTAAGTATGTGTATATATTAGATATATGGCTAATTATTTATCTAGTTAATTTGGTTTGGCTGGTTAGGAGTGTCTGAAACCAAACCAAACCACCTAAACCAAACAAGCTAAAAACTTTAACTAAACCAAACCAATTATCCAAATTAACCAAACCAAATTATCCAAATAGTAATAGTTAAAACGGTTACCATGGTAACAACACCATTTGAACACCCCTACTGAAAATAACTTTTTTCTTCCTTTTGTTGAATCACGCTACTGTTAAGATAACGAAGCATGCTAGTGTTCTATTTTTTTTTTCTTTTTCCTTATGTGGAATGGATGCACTTACTTGGGTTATAGAATCAGGAATTGGTTTCCAAGAATTCTCGTTTAGTCTCTAGAAACTTTCTCCGCATCATGCTTCCAAACTTTTTTTGCTTTATTTTGTAGCCGTTTGGATATTATGGGTTATTACACATTAAAGTTTTTGGTAATAAGTTATAGGGAATTAAGTGGAAGTACTCATCCCCGGTGCAAACAGATTGACATTACACATCTTTGTTTTGCTAATGATGTCTTAGTCTTTACTAATAGATTATGTAAGGGGAGCTGCTGGAATTCGACGATAGTTGGATGACTTCTATAAGGATGTGTAATCCTGAGAAGAGCCAGATGTTATGTGGGGATAATACTGTAGTAGAGCGAGAATTCATTTCAGCTCACAAAGGTTTCTCCATTGATGCCCTTCCTGTTTGATACATAGGTATCCCTTTGATCTAATGGAAGCTATCTAGAGTTGATTGTAAGGTTCGGGTTGATCGTATTACTTCACTAGTCAGAGGCTGGCAACCTAAGTTATTGAGTTATGCATGTAGAATAAATATGATCTCTTTTGTGGTCTCAAGTGTTCTCTAATACTAGATGAACATATTCTTACTCCCTGCTGCACTTCTGAAGGATATAGAGGTGATATGTAACAATTAATTTTCTTTAGGGTGTGGGTGAATCTCTAGTTAAAGCGTTGGTTGCTTGATAGTTTGTGGTATTACCAAAATCTGAAGGTGGCCAGGGAAATAGAGAATTCAGACTATGGAATAGAGCATGTGTAGTTCGTCATTTGTAGAATATCCTGGAAAGCATGGCTCCTTGTGGGTAACTGCAGTTGTTTGTAGCACGTACCAAATTTACCTGCCCTAAGGCTAGAATCATATTCCCTAGGGCCTCTCGCATAACCCGTACTTCAAAAGCGAGGTATGATTCTATTGAAGAAGAAAATGGGTAGTGGAGGTTGAGGTGCATCCGGTTTTGCAGAATGTAAGAGTTCAAAAAGTAAAGTGGTGGAGAAAAGTATAAGCAAGCTCCACCTAGGTCTCCTAACATGTGCTCTCGATGATCAGTAGCATACGAGCTTCCACTTTCTTATTTCGTTAGATCTCACCTTGCGTTGAAGCATTTACCCAAACTAATTGGCAACAAGGACCCTTTCATATTTCTCCCTTGAAGCATCACGCCATTCAATCGAATGAAGGTCGATCGAGTATGACTGCTATTTCTAGTCCCATCCAAAAGGACTTGGATGTTCGATCCTTGCACTCGGAAGGAGTGCGGATCTATTGTAAGTTCTCATTTGAATCGAAAAATAAAGAAATAGAGGAAATCAAGCATCACACATATGAAAATCAAACAATCATTTAAACCAAACCATCGAGTTTACATTATTAGAACCCCTAGGGTTCACATACCTCCGCAAGTAAGGAACTTAGCCAACCACGGGGAGGGGTTCTTGGGTGTTCATCGATGGAAACGAACACACTAGAAGGCCCACTGGAATTGGCGCATGGAATAGAGAAAACATGCCATGGGGCACGATTTTGGGATTTGGTTCTCCCTCGTAGGGTGCTGTTCTAAGTCAGGAGGGTTGCTCTATCGGCAGAGTAAGAACCGTTCATTGAACTCTCGTCTCCTTCACATGAATTCTACCTGTCGAGCTTGATTTATAGATCATTGATTAGGTTTTATATGGAGTAAAACTCCTAGCTCCTGTGTCATTCAGCTAATCAGAGTGCTCCAAACACGTGGTAAGAGATTTATGATGCTCTAGGATAACTTCTCGACGAAGTGAACGTGCTCCCTAAAGCGACGCCATTCCTGCCGCCTTCTTTCATCAAAATGGCACTCCAGACACCATTTCAGCTAGGGGTTCGGTCTTCAAATACTATCTACATCAACATGGTCTCGATGTCCCCTAAGCCTTCCAAGTGGTCCACTAGACTGCTTTGCCCTAAAAATGTGCAAAACTCTACCAAAATCGTATAAACCGTATAAAATCAATCCTACGGCTACTATAACACTCTTGAAGCAATCATGTCATAAATTCAAGGTATTATGACACTATTGACGGGAAATGTATGCACTTTGGGTCACAATATGGCGTCAAGAATATATCCTTTCACGTGTCATAAAAGAGCCCCAAATGACGCTCAAAATCCTTCTCATTACTAGATCTTCACGACGGCACGTGAATTTCGATCTTAGGTAGTGGATCATAAGAAGCTTACAAGGTCAACATTTGAACTTAGAATCCTTTGATCCTGGCAATGACGCTCAAAACGTACTTTGTAAGGATAGAATGATTCCTCTCTCACGAGATGGAGTCCTCTTTTCTTTCTCGAGTCTGATTTTATGAATATTTGGGGTGAAGCCTATATAGCTTGATTAGGAGGTAGTTGCATCCATGCAAAGGAAAGTCTTTTTGGATGTTTTTGTATTAAGATGATCTTGTCATGCCGCATTGCACTTTTAATGCCACTTTATTCACAGAAGGGGTGTCAGAAGCTTTATCTGTGCCCTCAAAACACATCCTCAAGTTGGCAATACTATCATATGGGTGGAAATTTTACTTGTAGTATAGAGGAACTAGCATGAATAATTTTAATCAATAGATAGGGGAGATGGAGTTGTTGCACTACAGAACTGCAGGTCCTCAATTCACGTGGACTAACAGGCAGGTTAATCATCCTATTGCTAGGAGGCTTGATAGAGCCCTGGTGAATTTGGAATGGATTGAGTACTTCAAGGAGTGTGTTGTGGAGGTTATTCCTGCGAATTTTTCTGATCATTGTGGGATGCAGGTTTGTACAGTTGCTCCTAATAAATCTTTGTCAAAACCTTTCAAGTACTTCGAGTTTTGGGCAGAGCATCCGCGTTTTATGGAAATTGTTGAGGAAGCCTGGAATATTGAAATTTCGGGGACACCCTTACAGATTGTTCAAGGCAAGTTGTGCAGGGTTAAACAGGCTCTGAAGAAGTTTAACAAAGAAGTTTATGGGAATCTTCAGGATCAAGTTAAAGGGTCTGAAGCTGAGTTGCTAAGTGCTCAAACTAGGGCCTTCTCGGATCCTACAGCATAGCACTTTGAGGCTGTTACGCATGCTAAGGATCATTATGATCATATTTCTTCGGCTTATGAAAATTATTGTTGGCAGAAATCCAGGGTGTCTTGGTTGATAGTTGGGGATAAAAGTTCAAACTTCTTTCATCAGGCTGTGAAGATCCACTATTCAAAAATGGCTATCAGGGAGCTAGTTAAGGAATCAGGGGAGGAGATCTTCCAATCTGACAAGATTGTTGAGGAAGTGATTGAGTTTTATAAGAAACTGCTAGGGGGGGCTAACTTGGAGATCAATCCTAGGGAAGCAGAGGTGGCACAACTGGTTTGATAGCACATCCCTTCATCTGAATGTGAGACTCTTATTAAGAATATCACAACTGAGGAGATTCGAAGTGTGGTTTTTGGCATGAATTCCTAGAAGGCTCCAGAGTCATATGGATTTTCTGCTGGATTCTACAAGAAGACATGGTCAATTATTGGAAATGATGTAATCAGATGGATCCTCTACTTCTTCCATACAGGTACACTCCCTAGTGGAGTAAATTCTACTGCAGTATCGTTGATTCCAAAAATCTCTAATGCTAATACTTTGAAGAACTTTAGGCCTATTTCTTGTGTGAATCTCCTATACAAAATAATGGCTAAGATTCTTGCTAGGAGAATTATAGAAGTTATGCCCTTGATCATCAGTAATACTCAGTTGGCTTTTGTCAAAGGGAGAAGCATAATGGACAATATTTTGTTAGCTCAGGAGCTGGTTAGCGGGTAATGAAGGCATTCGATTTAGTTAATTGCAAGTACCTTTTTCTTATGATGCATACCATGGGGTTCCCTGAGATGTTTATGAAGTGGATCAAGGAGTGTATTCAGACTGCCCATTATAGTATAAAATGTCAATGCCAGTCTCTGTGGCTTCTTTAGGGATGGGAAAGGAGTCTACCAGGGTGATCCATTACCACCGTATCTTTTTACCATTGTCATTGAAGGTCTATCTACCATGCTGATGTCTGCAGGTCAATCAGGATTGATTCCTTTCCATCCTCAGTGCCAGAGGATTGCATTAAATCACATGTGCTTTGCAGATGATATACTTGTTTTTACTATTGGATCGGCTCAAGTTCTGCAACAGTTTTACCAGTTGTCCGGCCTTAAAAGTAACTCTGCAAAATGTGAAGTCTATTTTGGTGGAGAGTCCATTAAATACAAAGGCAATGCCTTGCTTCTCTCTGGATTTAGAGAAGGTGAGCTACCAGTAAGATACCTGGGGACTGCCTTTGATGACTGGCAAATTATCATCAAAGGAGGTGGACATTCTGGTTGATAATATTACCAAGCAAATTAAGTTATGGAGAGCAAAGAATCCGACATATGCAGAGAGACTGCATCTACTTAACTCAGTGCTGCTTGGAGTTGTTCAATACTGGATGCAACTCTTTGTTCTCCACAAGAAGGTTCTTAAGCGGATTCAGCAAGTTTGTTATTAGTTTTTATGGCATGGGACTGATGTTGGAAGAGCTAAAGTGGCATGGGACTATGTTGCTTTGCCGAAACAGGAGGGTGGTCTAGGGGTTAAGGATTTGCTAGCTAGGAATCAAGCCTACACGATCCGAATGCTTTGGTTGTTCCTGATGAAGGCTGGGACACTGTGGGTGGCATGGATGTATGAGTACAAGTGTGGACAGAGGGATCTATGTTCTTTGAAGGTGCAATATAGTAGCTCGTGGACATGGAGGAGGCTGCTTAAATTGCGGTCTATCATTTTACCATAGATGCATCAACAAAACGACACCATATTCTGGGATTCAAAGGAGATGCTGGATTATTCAGTTCGTAGAGTGTGGGAAACGTTGAGGAAGAAGGCTCCAGTAGTCTATTGGCACAAACTTGTGTGGAGAAACAGCTATCCTCCACGGTAATCTTTAGGATGCGGAATATTGAAAATCAAAAAAATTACATAAAAAAACATTACTAACTTTGTTGGATTCAAGGAAAAGTCATCGAAAAATTATATTAATTGAATATTTTCCAAAAAAATCGATTCCAATTCGATTTGCATCCCAAGAGAACAAATAGTTTATCCTTCCCAATCTCTTCCGAATTTACCAAAGTAAAGAGAATAACTCAAGAGAACAAATAATTTTATCTTACCCGATCTCTATCGAATTTACCAAAGTAAAGAGGATGATGCCGAATTTTTAATCAAAACAATGGAGCAAAAAGTTACCAACTTCAAAAGAAAACTTATAGCTATGGATTTTGTGAAAATTGAAAAGTGATGCATACATACATAAACATCAACCTTAAAAGAGAAAAAATCAAAACCAACCGGCAATTTGATGCAAAAAGATGAAAAGAAAAATATTCAGAGCATCATAGCAAAATATTAGGCAACAGTAACATGATTTTAGCTTTATATATTATAACGAGAACTCGCTGTAAATTTCACACCTTCAAATCCCGTAATGCAAAATGACGACTTTCTAATAAGTAATAACCATATATATTTATTTTAATTGAACTCGACATTGAGCTGGAAAAAGTTAGTGGTTCATTGTTCAATTGTTAATTCTCTAGACTGTTGGTCACTCGTGTATGGACTCGTTCATTCTTGTGATTAGAATAAATAAAAATAGTATACTAATTAGGGTTAGACGAAGAAGGCAAAGAAAGAAATAAAGAAAGGGTTATGGAAGGCGAGTGAAAATGAAACGAAGAGGAAGTAGATGATGGTGGAAAGGTTTTGACCAATTCTTTTAGTTGGCCGTCAATACAACCGTCAACCCTTTTTACCGTAGCAATTTATTGACATTTACTTATGTAGATGTCGCATATTTTGTTACATGTAGTTAGTAGAAGTTTGTTTAGTACCCTATAAATGTACTAAATGAGTTTCTAAATTCGCTCTTGCAATATTTTAGAATCATCTCTCTTTTATAATTTTTTCAATGTTTCGCATAATGAGCAAATAAAAAATGGTTGAATCTCCTCCTACAGTTGAGTGATAAACATCTTGTATGATACAAACTAAATTTATACTTTTATGTTATGGTGCATTGGATTCATGGATTGGTTCAAAATGATTAGTGGATTGAATTCATGGATTCAAGTGAAATATAAACATTGTACCAATATATAAATGTAAACACTTGTAGGCACGAAAATCTCATAAAATTTAGAGATCAAAACATAAATTGTTCAATGATTTTACACTAAAATTAAATCAGGGGTATCAAAATGTAAAATGTGCATTATAATGATTGTAATTTAATAAAATTTGAGGTATCAAAATAGTATATTTTTAGGTAACCGTAACTATGCTTCATCTTTATTATAATAATAATAATAATAATAATAATAATAATAATAATAATAATGACAACGTCAATAATTCTAACACATATATAATAGGAGCGGATCAAGTACAAGATCGCTATATACGATCAAGATCTTCATTCACCCATTGAATTAAAATGCTGATCGGATTAGCATGGATGTCTCCGTCCTGAAAAACCCCAGTAAATTAAAATACCCTTCCCAAACAAGTTGCTGTCAGATTAATCATTTCTATAAACAATGATATGGTGGTTGCGGGTACGGGTGGGCAATGGGTTAGTCCGTACCTGATCACACCAGAACGAATCGATGTTTTGATCGTAATACAACGAATCAAATATAATATGCTTCGGTCTTTGATCTCATAAATTTTATAAATACTGAAGAAAAATGGATTGTACCAAGGCGGACCGAATACATTATTGATCGGGTCCTTGATTCTAAATTATCTTTCACTATTGCACCACAATTCTCTCAATTTGGTCTGATTTGATCCGGACTAGACCGATGCCCACCCTAGTTGCTGGTGGGCGTATGCATTTATATGGTGGTTGCGAGTGGTTGTACTTGTCTGTATGTAAATGAAACGCCAACGTCTATGGCCGACAGCCTTCGTGACGTGCCTTTCAAAATTAAAATTGAGTTAAGTTTTTAAAAAATTTACATTTGTGATAGTTTTAGTCATAATTTTTGAAATATACGAAATAGCCATAATTTTTATGCTTGTTTGAAAAATCAAGCTATTTTCATAACAAACTTTGATAGTATTAGAAATTCAGTCAGTTAGGGTAAAGACACGTTTAGTCGCTGACTAGGATACCAAATTGGCACACACTTCAGCGATAACTCAGTATCACTTGCGCGTAGGTGCCACATCATAATTTACTTACAAATATTTGAGACAAAATACAATTTTATATCCACAACTTTCATGTTGTGCAACTATAATCACAACTTTTAAAATACATGAAATAGCCACAACTTTCAAGTATTCACTTTGGGATGTTAGAGTTAAATGTTGTATTTTAAATATGTAGATTTTCTTAAATTATATTTTATTTAAATATGGACGTAAATTTTAAATATACTTCTTCAAATATTTTATATATTTCCAAATTCATTTAGTGTTAATGATTTTCCATTTTTCTACATATTTTGCTAAAACGAGCACGAACTAGTATAAATCAATTGTATCGCGGTCAAACCATACCAATTACAAAGGCGACATAATGCCCTGTAAAGAGGCGGAGTAGGTGGTACGGGAAATTCCAAAATACCATAAACATTTATGCACCTAAAAATCTGACAAGTGAATTATTTAATAAAAAGGTGAATATATTTGTATGATCCGAACTTTTCACAAATTAAACATCTTGGCCAATCTTTTTAATCTATAACATCGTGGCCTCAACTATGCATCAAAATTACGGATTGGCCAAACCCAATATTTTTCTGTTATCTTGGACGATCAAATGCGTTAACTAACGCTCAATGCGCCACGTCACTGCCAAGTCAGCACAAACCACTAAATTTTTTTGGTTTTTTCCACCTATTACCATTTATCTATTTTATTTTGAACAAAAGAAGAAAAAACAAGGAAATCCTGTTTTATTTTGAAAAAGATAAATGGTAATAGGTGTGAAAAAACCAAATCTTCTAAGTGGACTGTGCTAATTTAGGTCGAAAACATTAGTCAGAATATTTAATTTGTGAAAAGTTCGGGCTATACAAATATATTAACCTTAATAAAATCGTTCAAATGACGCTGATCGGTCGCAACTATACCCATATAGTGTGCTGGAGGAAGACAGGTTCCAAATCAAGCAACTATGTAACTGACACAAATTAGATAGAACGAAAGTGGCTAAATTACATGTTTGGTCACTTAAATTATATAAATCTTTCACGTTTGCCACCCGAATTACTTTTCTTTCTTATTCGCCACTAACTTTGCAAATCGTTTCACAGTGAGTCATCGGCCGTTAGACTCTATTAAATTTGTCCTACAGCGGCATCGTTGCATTTTCTAATACCTAAATTCCCATCTCTATAACCATCCTCCCCTGCTCCTGCCCTGAAAACCTCTATGAATTATTTCTCCCCTGTAAACGCCTTCCCACTTTGTATGACTACCTGCATTAGAATCCACACCTTGCAACTTGGCCGTTCTCTTCCTCGTCATCCATCCATTTAATTCCATTGATCTGAGCTTGCATTCCACTTTTGCTCCTGTCCTTCCTCTGTCTTAGCTCAACTTCTATAAAAGCCCTTTCAAGTACATAAGCTTTTTTACTTTTTATTTTTATAAGCCAAGTATGTAAGCTTCACTTTCCTCTTCATTCATTAAACCCACAAAGAAAAACCCCAAAAAAAGTGTCTTTGTTTATGTTTATGCATTGATTCTAGTTGTAGCCATCTCTTAGATAGTGGCAAAAGGCGAGATTATCACTCTCCGAAATGATCTCGATGTTCGCATCCTTAGCTCTGGCCGGAAGTCCTTCGCTCCTTCCCGATACGACGATGCTGCTGATAGGTCGAAGAGGAGAGGGAGGTCGGTTTCCAGGCACGGAACTAAGACGACCGTTGGCGATTCCAAGGGCGGTGCCATCTTGGAGGTTGGAAACAGCAGCGGCAGAGCAATATAGGGTGTTCCGTTGGAGATTAACTGATCTCTAGAGAATGGGCTTGCCTCCGAATCTCCCTTTTTCCCGGGGAAAAATTGGATAATTAATTTTGTAATTAAGTAATTTTTATTAAATAATTAATAGGATAAATCATATAGATAAAGTAAGTGGAATGATGAGGCGTTTTTTTTAATTTTTTAATTTTTTTAATTTCCACGTCATCTAGTTAACAGTCGAACTTTATAGTTGACTGCCACGTAGGATAAATTTAACCGAGTGTAACGGCCGGTGATTAATGGTAAAACGATTTGCAAAATTAGTGGCGAATAAGAAAGAAACGTATTTCGGGTGGCAAACGTAAAACATTTATATAATTTGAGTGATCAAACATGTAATTTAGCCGGACGAAAATTATTGTAGGAGATAAATTAATTAAGTCGATAAGGATCAAGATTGTAGAAAATGGTCGTCCCCATGCTGAAAAAAACAAATAAATCTAAATACTCCTCCCGAACAAGTTGCTGTCAGATTCTTCTTCTTTAGAAACATTATGTAAAATGTCAAAAAAAAGTTGCTGTCAGATTAACCATTGTTAGAAACAAGTTGCTGTTTTTTTATCTTTCGGTTGTTTGTCTTGATCTAATTATTCATCACTATAAACAAGTTGCTTTAGATTAATCAACCAGCTAAATGACACAAGACAGGTCGGCCCTTGATTCCCATATCTATATATGCTTCCTCTGCTGGATCAAGAAAGGTTCCAAATCCAGCAACTAGCTAACTGATACAATTGGAGAAGACGAAAATTATTGTAGGAGATAATATAATTAATTCGAGCAGGATCAAGACAAGTTATTAATCTAAAACATATAGTGAGAGTGGATAAAAATAAGTTGATATTTTAATTCTCTATAGGTTCTTGCTTATGGTTCAAACAATATTCTTCAAAAAAATAGAATGTCAAACTGAAGCAACATGGGAGGTAAGGAATGCCCAACTTTCTATCATGAGAGCAACTATTCGGTAGTGCCTGCACTGTCAGTTTTCACTTTTAGGTCGCAGTAGAATGCATTGTGAATTTTTTTTCATAACACAAGGGACCAGAGAATATGGTCTAGGCTCAAGGTTTAGAAACCTTACTGTACCGGTTCATCGGACCATAAATAAAGGATACCGGAATGAAAATGGTAGACGATTTTAAGGGTATGAAACGGTCCAATTACGGTTAAACCACAGCTTTGGTACAAAATATCCTACAATAAATGGCGGAGTCATGATTCAAAAGTACATGTTTCCTCTTCTCAAAATATAAATATATAAATGATTATTTATTTATTTAATAAAAAATATATTTAAAACTAATAATATGCAAATAGTTAAATTATAGAAATAATCGACTAATACAATAATTGTTTTCATAAACAACCACGACGAATTTTCATATTCTGAATGAAAAGCAAATTACCTTCATTGTCTACACTATTAAGCAAGTCTTTTTCAATGTTCCAACTAAACATGAATTAGCAAACTAGTCGCTAATTCGACTTCGAAACTTGTTCTTGATATAGCTTAAAGCTGAAAATGCTCGTTATACACTTGCAATTGCAACATGTAGATTCACAACTAGTTTTAGAAGTAAATATACTTGCCGCCCGCCGACGAGGGAAAGGGCGCATGTCACCGGGCCGGAGAACGGAAGTCGCGTCGCGCCGTTCGCTGCTTGCCTGCTTCAGTCACGATCATTTGATGGGAAAAATTGATATGCCCAAACCGAGAGAGATATCAAATTGATTAGGGAATTTAATTAAGGATTTTGTTTATAGTGTGTAATATTAAGGTTATTTTGAATTGTTCATTAATAATGGTTTGTTGTATAGCGGCAGAGCGCTTTGTAATGACGTGGGGATCATAAGTTCAATACCTGGTATAGACATATTTGGGTGTGTTTTTTTACCCCCAGAAGTTACCTGTGTCCCAGAACATATCCAATTGGCTCTAGCTCTGCCTAGAACTCACTTTTCCAGTCTAACCTCCGATACCCATAAGGTGATGCTAGGCACCTCAGGACATATCCTTCAACCCACCAAGCACCTACCTATCAAGCATAATGTCTTACTAGGAAGGCTATCACGAGTACTCCTAGTCATGATGGGGGAAGAAGGCAATAATTTTGCTAAGTGTTGAGACCTCCCCACTCACCTACCAAGCACTAGGATGTCAAACATGACATCATCCAAGATAGGTAGAGACACTGGGGATGAAATTTGGCTACGTATCGAGACCTCGCCACTCACCCATCAAGCAGGTCGCATACCCACTTGTAAAGTATGCAAGTATGTTGACCACCCGCATATCTGACGCTAAGGTGTCAAGCATGATGTCATGCAAGGAGGGTTAGTGCAGTTAAGGTAGAACTCGGCTAAGTGTTGAGACCTCAAGTACCGGCCTATCAAGCATGCCACCTATCCAGCAGTCAAGCACCTCACCACCACATACCAAGCACCAGGGTGCCAAGCATGACGCCATGCCTATGCGGTAGGCACAACACACCCTCATTCCAAGTAGTCAGGCATGCTAGAACTCATAAGTAATCTTGCAGGGTACCTAGTATACAAGGTCATTAAGTTTCTACGTGTCATCCATGTATATCATCACATGGTAGACTACCTTGTCAAGACCCTACAAGCATGATGCCACCCCAAGTGGATCAGTGTGCATCCATCAACCCCCAAGCTCCTAGTTTTAAGCATGATGTCATGCAAGGGTGGTCAACATGAGTATTACTAAGGCATCAAATGATAAGATAATCCACCATGCAAGACACCTCCATGTCATGAGGAGGCTACCTAGCAAGTGAAGTCATCCAGCTATTGGGGTATCAAGTGGTATGCATGGAAACAAGGTTGTCAATGGGTCAAGTACGCTACGTCAAGCACCAAGTAGTGCATCTATAGTTACAAAGAGGCAATTACAAGGTGGTTATGTCTTATGGCTATAAATAGGAGAAATAAAGAATGAAAAAGGGTCCACAGCCAAACATTTCACACCACATGTCAAACTTTATCCTTTCTGTGCAATGTAGCCATAATCATAGCTTTTAGTTTTTGGAGCTCTCACTGAACCTTCATAGGGGTTGGAGTAACATATCTTGTCTTTCTTAGCCATCAAAAACATCAAACACCCTCGTTTGAACATTGCTCGGAGAGGTGCGATAACCGTGTTATTGTCGTTATTCAAGAAGTCAAATGTGAAAATCATTAAACTCAAACACAAGATTTTTCTCGCCAAAAACATCATGAAAGGCTGTCTTTGTGATGAATGTGTTCACATCACAAAAGGTTTAACTTTTTGCGATGTCAACCACTCGGAACCACCATATGAATACATATTATCATATTACTAAGGCCACAAGCCGCCAAAAATTACCCAATATGAAAAAGTGTTGTTCATTACGAAAAATCGTGTTTACTGTTCACTAAGAGGGTTTGGTGATTGCATGCGGTCAAATTCACGTGAGCACACCGTGTTTTTGTCATCCGTGCGGGCAAATTTAGTAAATCCCCAGTGCGAGTCATTACTAATAGATTCTTTAAGGGGAGTTGCTGGAATTCGACGATTGTGGGATGACTTTTATAAGGTATATGAGTTTAGGATATAGAGGTGATATGTAACAATTAATTTTCTTTAGGGTGTGGGTGAATCTCTAGTTAAAGCGTTGGTTGCTTGATAGTTTGTGGTATTACCAAAATCTGAAGGTGGCCAGGGAAATAGAGAATTCAGACTATGGAATAAAGCATGTGTAGTTCGTCATTTGTAGAATATCCTGGAAAGCATGGCTCTTTGTGGGTAGCTGAAGTCGTTTTTAGCACGTATCAAATTTACCTGGCCCTAAGGCTAGAATCATATTCGCTACGGCCTCTCGCATAACCCGTACTTCAGAAGCGAGGTATGATTCTATTAAAGAAGAGAATGGGTAGTGGAGGTTGAGGTGCATCCGGTTTTGCATAATGTAAGAGTTCAAAAAATAAAGCGGTGGAGAAAAGTATAAGCAAGCTCCACCTAGGTCTCCTAACATGTGCCCTCGATGATCGGTAGCATACGAGTTTCCAATTTCTTATTTCGTTAGATCTCACCTTGCATCGAAGCATTTACCCAAACTAATGGGAAACAATGACCCTTTCAGATTTCTCCCTTGAGGCATCACGCCGTTCAATCGAATGAAGGTCGATCGAGTATGACAGCTATTTCTAGTCCCATCCGAAAGGACTTGGATGTTCAATCCTCTCACTCGGAAGGAGTGCGGATCTATTGTAAGTTCTCATTTGAATCGACAAATAAAGAAATAGAGGAAATCAAGCATCACATATATGAAAATCAAACAATCATTGAAACAAACCATCGAGTTTACATTGTTAGAACTAGGGGTGGAAGTTTGGTTGGCGGGTTGCGGGTAACCCGCAAACCGCACCAAACCGCACACTTTGTGGATATCCATACCCACAATTTGTGGATAGTGTGTTGGGTGTGGGTAGCAAAATATTGATTTTTGTGGTTAGTGGTTAACTACTACCCACACCGGTTTACCCACAAAACCCACATTACCCAGATTAGTTATATTAGTTTGTGAAACTTGGAAGACTAAAAATTAAGATAGCTACTAAAATCAAATACGTATTTATTTTATAAAACAAAACCGATTCAATAAGCAATATTCGTGTGGGATACTTTTATCAAATAAGCATTGTCCTTGTGGTATATGTTTATTTTATAACAAAACCAAGTCCATAGATATAATCAGATAAACTAATCGATTCGTTAGAAGAGGAGAATAATCGATAAAGGTTAGTTCGATATCCAAACTCGTCTCCATTTCTCCATGAACTCATGAACAACACAACATGAAACTAGCTACCAACAATACAAGACTATAATTTAGAGTGGAGAATAATCGATTCATTAAAAGCGGGTGCCTCCACTTATCGAGCCACTTTTGTGTTTTGTTGTTGTTGCCATCGGAGGAGTCGTGACATGCAACGATGTTTGTCTAGTAACAGGTCACTCCGCCTCTTCGTTATCTTCAAATCTCTTTCCACCCATCTCTTATGAATTTACACTAACTAACATCTCGTATTCGAGATTTTTAATTTATTTAACACTTTGTTAACTTTCTTTTATGTATGTTTTTTTTTTGTGTGTGTGTGAGAAGAAACACAACTTCACTATTTAATTACCATTATTTTATTTAATAATGAAATTTTTGTGGGTATCCATAACCAACCCGCACCAACCCGCAGCGGATAGTGGTTAACCACTACCCACCGCGGGGCGGGTTGTGGGTATAATTCTATATTTGTGGGTGTGGTTACCCAAAAATGTGGGGCGGTAACCACACCCACCCCAATTTCCACCCCTAGTTAGAACCCCTAGGGTTCATATACCTACGCAACTAAGAAACTTAGCCAACCACGGGGAGGGGTTCTTGGGTGTTCATCGATGGAAACGAACACACTAGAAGGCCCACTGGAATTGGCGCCTGGAATATAGAAAACAGATCATGGGGCACCATTTTGGGATTTGGTTCTTCCTCATAGGGTGCTTGTTCTAATTCAGGAGGGTTGCTCTATCGGCGTGAGCCGAACCGTGAAAATTAGTATGGGAATTCCCAAAATGACGAATTGGGATTAAAATTTCTGAGTGGTTCATGGCAAAGCCACGACCTTGAAACGAGTCGTGAACACGCTCACGGGCATGAAATGGTGGTTAGTCGGTGCAATTTTGTCATGTCGGGTAGGAAGCACCCTTTCCCATATGCATGAACAATCATAACGAGTATAGATAAAGGTAGAACGAAGTTAGCATATTGCCAAAATGCCTACTAGTCTGCGAGTGCCTTAATGTTTTGTGTTTCTACGGGAAACAAGAAGTGTAAAACTAAGAGAGCAAATGCATTATCTCCTCCTCTATAGAAAAAACCCAAGAGGTTCGACCAAGCGGCTCTCTTGGGGCAATCAATCTCCAAAAGAGAAGAGAGACTACAATGCTATGCGACATGCCAATGGCAAGGCCATAATGACATTAAAATGTATGAAGGTGAAATGGTGACACCGGTACTCCTTAAAGGTGAAGAGGGGCATGTTCGAGCTTCCTAAGAAACCATCATGTATCATCGTGAGGTGTTCTTGAAGAGAGTGGCATGTTCGGGCTTGCCAAGAGACCATCATTTATCATTTGAGGAGTTCTTCAAGAGAGTGGCATTAGACGATACCCAATTTTTCACCTCGAACTTTAATTCTTTCTGTGTCGTAGCGACGAAGGCGCTTAGAACTCGAAATTGAAATCGATGTCTGGTTAGACATCTATGCACGCTTGATAGGTGTCATGGCACAAGTAGAGGGCACCCAAAATCGATGCATAGACACACAACAATCATCCACTACACCAAGTAATCACTACCCTCTGAGTTTACCCTACCATAATCCATCTCAACGTAAACCAATAAGGGTACACTTTAAAGATACAACGAATGAAGTTTAAGAGCCAAACCTTCACGAGTTCACGTTGAATGAACTATCAAGCGCAAAGGTTCGAAATTTAAGCAAAAAAATGGTACCACTAATGCATCCACAAAGATTCGAACTAAGGATATTAGAAAAATAATATACCAAGAGGAAGAACATGAGGTGGGTGGTGTGGGTGAAAATTCGGCGGTGGCGGTAGCGTAAGCAAACAGAGGTTTTGAAATGGTCCATATAGGGACGACCCTGGAAACGCATTCACGGTCGAAGATGGTGGAAATGGTGGTAGAATGGAGAATGGTTGTAGCAAAACATTTCTCTACATTAACGTCTACTGTTTAGACAATACTAGCTTTCCAAAGATTATCTTAACACCTTTTAAGACAATACTCATTCTTTTGAAGCTCAAATTTGTATATTACGAGTATTTAGGATCACCTTTAAGTGGAGAAGTGAGTATTGGTGCTATCTTCACGTCATATGCATGACGTGTGGGACTAGGTACGATCCATAAAGCTAGGGTCCACCAACTTAATTAATGATGTTGCCTTAATAAAAGATGAGTTATCTCTCATAAGTATTTTTCTTAAGTGTCTTTAAGTTAGACATGCCATGGGTTGCATCCCAAGTAGCACTGTTTCTTTTATGCCTTGGCTGGCCATTGCTAGTAGCATTTCTATTGATTAGACCAATGAAGATCTAAGGGCCATTCCCCAAAGTGATCGTTGGGTCTGGTGAATCGAGGGATGGATCAGACGCAAAGATGGGAGTCATAAGTGACTCAATAACGCGGATGATGAAAGTTCGTACCATCTCCTCGAACTCGTGCTTGCTATTTGGAGATAGCGAATTCCCCTCGTTGAATCCCCTAGCATGGAATTCGATCTCCTTTTCAATGTTAGATGGAAGGGTACAATCGACGCTTTCCCCATATCGGCCATAGGAGTTTCCGAGGAGTCACGATCAGATTCTACAATGGTAGATCTTTATTGTTTATCATATTCTTCCTTCTTGTCTTCCGGAGTAATCATTTGCACAGAAGGAACGAGTTCATCTTGATCTATTAGATCTACAAATTTATAGAAAAATAGAGGACCAGAATATACTACCGAATACCACTCTAGTATAGGACAGGTAACTGGTGGTAAACAATGAAGAATGTGATAAATGAGAGTTCCTATATTACTACTATCATGTATTCAACCATTCTACACGTGGTTTGTAATACCAAGAATGTGATAAATGAGAGTTCCTATATTACTACTATCATGGTAAACATGACACACTTTCATACCACGTGGTTTGTAATACCAAGTATTATCACCATGGTATAGACTAGTAATAAATGTCTAAATATTTTGTTCTAACATATATCAAATTGAATATCATTTTCAAGAACACAATTAATCTGATTTATCTGTGCAAAAAAAAAAAACGAAAGAGATGTAACCTTTTAAAATTTATAGGAAAAATGGTGATTTGGCAGGTTATAGAAGTTTATTGACCATAAAGTTACTGACCAGACCTTCTCCGGGAATAGTTGTGAAACATCGACATCTTTGAACGATTGTATTAAATAATTCACTTGTAAGACGTTTCACTTGCAAATATGTTTATGCTATATCGTATTTCCCGCACCTCCTAGGCCCCCTTCTTTATATGGTAGGATCAAAGGTTGTCAAATTGGGTTATACAGTTATGTCGCTTTTGCAACTGGTATGGTATGACCGATGGTACAACTGGTTTATGCCAATTTATGCTCGTTTTAGCAAAATATTTAGAAAAGTGGGAAATTATTAACACTAAATGGCTTTAGACATATAGTAAATATTTGAAGACATTATTTTTAAAATCTACATTCATTAAAAAAAATAACATTCCAAACAAACTGAAAAATTCACATATTTGGATAGAATATTTCACTCCAACATCTGAAAGTGAATGCTTGAACCCAACAAATAATATAAACATTCAAATATTCAACAAATAACAACAACGTTTAACTTTCCATTAAAAAAAATTCCAGTAGGTTTGCATCTGTTACTTGTTGAACCCAATTCTATTCACTGACATATGTTACCGTCATGGCAACCGTCTTTGGAGCAGGACAACCTGTTAGTTTCTTATTAAAGTTTTATAAACATAATTCAAATTTTAATTTTGAAAGACAGGTCGTGAAGGGCGGTGGGCTTTTATTTTCATACCACCACTCGCGCGCAACCACCATATGAATGCATATTGTTGCTAAAGATGATTAATTGTACATATACCCACCCGCACAACCACCATATCATTGTTTCTAAAAATGATTAATCTGACAACAACTTGTTTGGATGGGGCGTTTTAATTTATTGGGGTTTCTCACTTTCAGAGTAAGGATGGAGACAGCTAGTGGCTTAGTCGTTGGTAACTTGTCTTGGTCCTGCTCGGACTTAACTATATTATCTTCTACAATAAATTTAATCGTATCTAATTGTACCCAATGCAGTTAAAAGTGCGATTCTACCTAGAAACGAAAAATGGGTAAAATCGTAAAACGTAGAATCAAAGCGTAAAAGCGTAAGTTTTTGACGCACACTCTAAAATAGCTAAAATATGTTAAGTACAACATATAGTATGTAAAATGTGAGTGTTTAGATTTTAGATAAGTGAATAACTACATGAAATTCCTAATTAAAATGTAATATCTAACACAAACTAATTTGTGTTGACTCAAAAATAGAGAAAACTCATAACATCTTAATAATAAGCTCATAAACGTAGATCGAACCCCGTAAACGAGCTTGAGAATCCAAATATCATAAGCTGGTTTGAGTTTACATTATTACATACAATCAATACCCATACACTTTTATCGTAACCCATGTAAGAGCCATAGGTGAAGATTAAGGGAGAAGACTGATAGAAGGTCAGCGGCTGTTGAGAATACAATTAGGTGTCTTTTCAACCTAATATGAAGCCCCTATCTCGACACTATTTGTAGAACGAGTAATGAATCATGATTTCCTTTTTTTATTTTTTGCTGATATGTCTCCAAAATTACATCATTTTGGGTCAATTAGTACATTTTTATGAGATGATCAAAATCGTATAAAAATGTTTCAGAATCGCGATTTTGCTTATTTTAAGCGATTTTACCGATTTTATCAATATTTTTACCAGTTTTTGTGACTAAGCGAATTTAGGTATAAACTGAAATGTTTTGGTGGCCCGAATATATAAAAATGTAAGTTTTTACGTTTTAATGCGTGATTTTGAGTGCACTGATTGTACCAATTAGTTAGTTGCTTGATTTGGAACCTCTCTTAATTCATTGAATAATTGTTTCTAAGGATGATTAATCTGACAGCAACTTCTTTGGGCATTGTCCATATGGTTTCACAAAATGATTTATCTGACAGCATCTTGGTTGGGAGGCGCAATTTAATTTATGGGGGTTTCCAGCATGGAGACTATTGTGCTAATCAGATCAAATCTAAAGCTGAAGTGTTATTGTACAGTTTCTGAAAACGCTGCCAATTCCTTAATAGCGGTGGCAAAAACCAGAACAACCCGTTGTCATTGAAGCCGTCATGAAAATTTTGTTGCGGTATACAGACTAGCGGTTGTTTGTTTTTTCTCCGCATGGTAGCCAATTTTTTTTTGCAGCGGCTTTGTTGGGCTTTGACTACAATTGAAAAGCGCTGCCTTCTATTCGCCAATTTCTGATATTCACAGCAGGTTTTTGGCGCCCTTTCCTCTACTTTAAAAATAGTAGCACTAGTATGAGTGACATTTTCGAGTCCTCACTTATATCAAAGATCACAAAATCCGTCGGATAGCAAACTTTTCCATTCGTACTAACACATCCTCTACAGTGCCCCTAAGATTAATGGCCGAGCGGTCGGCCAATGTGACACTAAGTTTAGGGGTGGGAAAGAGCGACTTAGGGGTGAAGTTTCAAGATTGATTATTAAAGTTTAGAATGCTTTCTGGTATGTGTTGCAGTCTTTCGGAGTTGCATGTCATTTCAAATTATTGTTAGCTGGGATTTTGTTATACTCTGTTTCAGACTTTCAGTTCTCAATTACAGTGATTTTGGGTTTATTTATGGTTATATTGCTGAATATCAGACAAGTTCTAGGTTTTCAGTTCATGTTTACTAGTTGAATGTTATAAAAATTTGGTTTTCAGTTCATGTTTAATTCATTTACTATCTATACATGATCTGGTTGACTGAAGTTACTAAATTGTTTATGAGTAACCAATGACTCGCAGGTTCATCGATACCCGCCTGGTCTTGGACTTGGTCCACATTTTCTGCCCATGAAGCTTAACGGGGCGGTCACGAGTAGAACCTATGGGCCTAAAGTGCGGGCAATGGATATGGGGTATCCACACCGTATCCGGCCCATTGTCATCCCTATCATTCTCAATAAATTAAACACGTATTCACGAAATGAATAACTCACTAGTAGTGTAGTGCATGTGCCTTGTCTACAATATATATAATGGCAAAACATGTTTTGAAATTTTTCTATTTTAAATTTCATGGCCTGAGAGTCATTCTAGGAAGGTTATTTTTGTCATTACACACAGCTCATGTTTATATATTAAAAATGTTGTTATTAGAGTTCAAACCGTCGTCACTTGAATGAAGAAAGAGCATGATAACAAACTAGGCTACATTTTATTTGTTTTTATTTCTTTGATTGAACTCTAAGAATATGTTTGGTGATGATGCTTCTATATTTATATTTTATAGAAAGAAATTAGTTCTGAAATCGGAACTCAAGTCGTATTGATTCAAACATTAATATTAAATTGTAGGGTAAATATAATATATTATCCACAACTATTATGAAGCGGGGAATTATAGCAACAACTATGTAAATTCAAATTATTAGCCATAATTATTGTTGTGAGTCAAGATATGGCTAACTGTCCATTACTATTATTGAATTCTTTACGGAGAAGGCCACGTCATCGACCACGTACGGCAGCAGCCACGTCGGACTTCTATATTTGTCACAAAGATCCATGTTTTGGCTGCACATATATATTTTGTCTAAACTGAACCACACATACAATTTATTATTTAATGTTTGAATCAATGTTACTTGAGTTCCGATTTCATAATTAATCACTTTCTATAAGATATAATAATTTCAGGTAAAATTTATTTCCTACTTGGTTGAAGAAGCTCTTTCTATAAGATATATTCAATGTTTTAGGATTTTCTATTTCAAATTTCGTGAAGCGAGAGTGAAAGTAGGAAGTGTATTTTTGTCATCACAATTATTATCTACTTCATATGAAAAAGTATCAATAACAAGATTTGAACCATGGTCTCTTCAAACAAAAACAATAATCACAACCAGTTACAGTAAACAATCTGTTTTATCTTCATAAATTGTAAACATGCAGTACTAAGTGAAGATTTGAAAAGCATGGGACTTCTCACGGTTAGCTAGCTTATTAAACAAAGTTTAATATGTGATTTATAATTTTTATAACCTATAAAATGAGGAGTAATCTTGAAATTGAAACAGAAATTTTATTGCTTGAGATATTGCATATCGAACTGCAGTATTGAATATACAAAAGCGATTAGAATTCTTTAAATTAATATGAATTTTCAGAACTAATACGAAACAATAATATTTTGTACAAACTATAGGTGACTGATTCTCTAAAATTTGAGTCTGGTTAACTGCTAAACGTTAAACTCTTGCTAATCGAGCATGAATGGACCCAACAATAATGAGACGATATCGAGTTTAATGTGATGTTCGTTTCGTTAGTTTGGATCATATGTGTTGATCAATTTATAGGGAATGAACATATAAATGACTTATAATTAACCTCATTATACAATTTTTACTCTTTATAATAATTAATTTAATCTTAATATTTGCATTATCAAAAAAAAATTTAATCTTAATATTTGCGATGTTTGAAATATTTTATGTAAAATTTAGAGGTATATTTATTATTTGTGACATCATTTGTAATTTATTCAAATGTAGTATTTCATCAGGTAGTCAAAATCGTATAATGAGTGCATTTATGACTGTTTTTATCTTGGTGTTGTGAATAGGTAGAAACTTAATTATTATAATGCATATAACTATATATAGGCACATTGTCGAGCTAGCACGACACAGTTAGAGCATACCATGAAGACAATGTATATGGATCGGCCATGTACAAGCATGAATGCTTCATGAGTCGTACCACACTTAAACTTCCAGGGTTCTCGCACAAGTGCGAGCACCACACAGCCTATATTGGTGAACACATATTTTATGGAGAAATGAGTCATTTGATAAAAAAAATAGAAAAAAATATTTTAAAAATAACATATGAAATTTGAATTAATTAGTAGTTTCTCACATCAACATGTGACGACTCATATTCTAAAAGGTTTATAAAATACATTCATTGTTTATTTTGAGATTCAAACCTTTTTCAACGTATACAACTAAAAATTCATTTATCAAATCATTCTTAATTAACTTCATAGCTAGCTAAAAAAGTCTTTTTTACAGCTTGCAGTAATAACAAACAACGTCAACAATAACTTTAGAAGCAAGTTAAGTGAAAAAGAAATTGGGATATAATACTTCTTTGCAAATGTGGGTGGGGGGGGGGGGGGTATCTAAAAATTTGATCAAGGGTTGAAACTCATATATAATTTCTTTGAATATTGAATATTGAATTGGAGTATTGAACATTTTGGAAGCGATATATAATTCTTAAATTAGTATTAATATTCAGTTCGGTTGACCAATAGCCTTAGACCTCTTGCTAATCTGACATGGATCCAATAATCATAAGATGAGATTTAGTTTAATATGGCTTCAGTTCAAAAACTTTTTTTTATGTGTAATGAATTTGTACGGCAAATACATGTAAAGTGAAGATGAGCCTGATTATTCATTTTGATTCTTTAGATAAATACAATGGTTTAAGGCTTTAAAGCGATGAGCTAACTATACGCTCACTCGATTGGTTTAACGAGTTCTGCTTTTTATCACTTTTAATAATTAGTTTATTCACAAGCTATCAAGCTACTTTGCTCCGTCGATGAATAAGCGACCATCATTCTCCAGGTTTCAGGTGCTCTGATTCACACTATTGATTGTGAATCGAGAAGAAGCATTTCGAACGCAAAATTGGAGAAGTAATTGGGATGTTTATAGGTTTCTCTAGATTTGAAGCGGTGGAAAGAAAGAGGAAGGGAAAAGGGGGTGAGTTGTGAGATACAAAGCTGAGAGACAGAGAGATTGAAGAGTAAATGGAAAAACAAAGAGGAATGCAAAGAGAGAGTGAGAGGACATTTAAAAGAGGTGGAAAATTAGGTAATGTTAAATAATTGTCCTTCTCCTTTACTTAGTGGATATTCTTAGCCCTATTCTGTTGAGTTTTGATTTATTTTATGAGATGACATTATATTTGACATATTTTTTCCATTTCAATTTAAAATACTAAATCAATATTATCATTTGGAAGATTTTCCTAAATACTATTATTGTAATTTCTGATATTTAAGGGGTATTTGATAATGTCAATATTTAAGTTGTTTTTTATTTAAAGTTTGTACTGAAAGATCGTACGTACCGGCGGTTAGACCATAAAACTTCACATCATAGGCTAAATCGATAGGTGATATTAGCAATATGAAACGAATGAACCACAGTTAAATTATGACTTCAATATAAAATACTCTACCACCAACTTTTTCGATACGATTTTACAATCCTAACTTTGGTTCAAACAATTCTTTTACACTGGTAGAACAAAATTTTTAAGGCACATTTTGAACTATCTGTTGCAAAAAAGCATAAGCCGTTAGCGATAATGAGAATATGCGATCTCATGCAACCCAAAAGACACTTTGCAACTTTTATATTTTTAAAATAAATGTATGCTACTCGTACCCTCGCTCATTCATCAACTTAGTGAGTAACATATATTTCAATTAATATTATTTTCATACGTTTTTATATATTGAATTATTTCATGAAAAAAATATTTGCTACATGAAAATTACTACTTTGTTGTTAGACATTTCTGCGATCTGAGAATAATTTGGGAAGTCTGTACACAACACATTGTCCAACTAACTATTAGTGACAGCTTAATTAGTATGTCATATATATTTCAAATCAAGCAACTTCATATTCATTACCAACAGTGTGGTAAAAAAGAATGCTCTCTATTGGGAAAAACTTAAAGGACACAATAAACTCTATGAGACATTTTCTTTCAACCTAAAGTTTGATTATGTATGAATTATGAGAAGCAACTCTATTATTCAACTATATTGTTTAATTAAGTATTGAAAGACAATTAGTTATATATTTTTTTCATTCAATAATTATTTGTAATGCTTATATTATATTTTTTTCTCTTTTCATGGAGGTCTAAAGTCTAAACATATGATGCATAGTTCTATCACTTTCAAAAATGTTATGTGCATAACTAAGGTAGAAAACAATCATTGCATTTCAAATTATCTATTATATCCATTATTATATATCATATTACTCGACAAAATTCTTCCGGCCAACGGACCGAGCCCTGTGCTAGTTTACTAAATGCATATGATCAATTATTTGAATATTACCAAATAATAATGTCTCATCATCGTAATCATCTATTATATAGACCCTACCTATTCTCACCTCTTTTAAAATTGAACTTAATATTAAGGTTTTCGTTTTTAAAAAGAGAAATAAAGAAACAAACAACTGATTCATATTACATGTGGACAGTATAATTATTGAAAGATGCCGACGCGAGGCAATACTGTAACATCTCGAACCTTTTTTCGATAAGATATTGTTCGCTTTGGGCCTTTACACCCGCACGAATTTCAATTTGGGGTGCAATTCAGGTGACTTCCCATAAGATCACACATCCTTGTTGTGCTTCACACTGAGCACGTTTAACTTTGGAGTTCTCACAAGAACTCATACATTTCACCCAAAACACATCTTGTCAGTTAAGGTCGGTTGCTTACTTATGAACCATGAATCTCTCCAGTAATTTTTCGATTTGGGATTTACAAATACTGTATATGTCATTTTCCCGGACATCTATATAAGGGATGGAGAAGTAGGAAGTTTAGATTACCAAGAAATCGAATATACGTGACATAAAAGGTTGTCATGGAGCAACTGAGAGAGCTATCCGCCACCTCAACCTTTCTCCCAGTTCTCACATCCACCATCCTTCTCCTCCTCTCCATAAGCTTATTGATCCGCAAAGTGACATCCTCCTCCTCTCCGGGGCCGCCGCCGCCGCCAGGGCCATGGAGGCTCCCAGTCATAGGGAACCTCCACCAGCTGGTCTCTAGCCTCCCACACCAGCGCCTACGCCACCTGGCTCGTAAATACGGGCCCGACGTGATGAGCCTCCAGCTGGGAGAGCTACCACACCTTGTGGTCTCCTCCAGCCAGGCGGCCCGAGAAGTGATGAAGACCCACGACGTGATTTTCGCGTCGCGGCCGTCACTTCTAGGGGCAGACATGGTGATGTACGCAGGGAGCGACTTGGTGTTCACCGCGTACACGGAGACCTACAAGCACCTTCGCAAGGCTTGCGTTTCGGAGCTGCTCGGGGCGGGTCGGGTCAAATATTTTAGCCCCGTACGGGAAGCGGAGATGGCCGATTTCATCGACAGCCTCTCCCTGAAGGCGGCCGCGGGGGAGGCCGTGGACATCGGCAAGGAGGCGTTCTGGCTGTCGACTCGGGTCACGTGCCAGACGGCGTTAGGGAAGGCGATGGAGTTGGACGATGGGTTTTTGAAGATGGTGGAGAATGTCTCGGACATTCTCGGAGGTTTCAAGGTGTCCGACCTTTTCCCGTCGATGAAGTTTCTGGCGGTCATCAGTGGATATAAGGGCAAACTGAGGAAGATGCATAGCGAGGCGGAGTCGATGCTAGACCAAATAATTAACGAGCACAAGGAGAAAAGAGCGGCGGCGAAATCTAGAGGATCCATTGACTCCAGCACGGCTCCTGATGATCTGGTAGATGTTCTTTTGAATCTCCAAGAAAGTGGGACCCTCCACTTCAACTTGACCACGAAAAACATCAAAGGTGCACTACTGGTAAGTGTGACTATATATATTCACAAAGGCCACTAATACATTACTAATATAATGGGTTATAGGTAGTATAAGTTTTCTCTTTATTATGCATTTTTATCAAATATGATTTTGTACTTTAAAAAAAATTTCAAATATGATTTTCTCTTAAAAGTTTTATCCATAAATCATTAATTACTACAGTCAAATCATGGTTTGAACAACCTGAACTCGATAAAATGGGAGGAAAAATGTCATTTTTACCCCTTCATTTACTTCTCTAAGTCTCGTTCAAATGACATTATTAGAGCTAGAAAAATATTTAATTGAAATTATTAGTGATATTTTAGATTTTTTTTGTTCAAACCGAGATTCGACCATGGTTAATGGTCATTGAATGGCAATTTTAGCAAAATGACATGTTTGATAAACTTTTCAAAATACATGAGCATGTTCGATATGAAAAATAATAAAAGAGCATATTTAATAAAAATGCATAGTTGAGAATCATATTGTGCCTACAACCTTAATACAATATGGTATTTACATATAGCAAATTTTCTCATATTCGAAATCTACTATCATAACCCCTTTGAGATTACCAACAATTATTTCGGTTTCTACTTTCTAGGAAGTGTTCTTGGCTGGAGTGGAAACCTCTTCAACGACAATAGATTGGATGATGGCTGAAATGATGAAAGATCAGAGAGTACTTCGAAAAGCACAGGAAGAAGTTAGGCAAGTGTACAGTGGGAAATTTAATGTGGATGAATCTAGCCTCCATGAACTCAAATATTTGGACTCGGTGGTCAAAGAAAGTCTAAGGTTACACCCTCCGGTCCCTTTGTTGATTCCAAGAGAGAGTCGGGAGAAGGTTGAAATTTGTGGCTACGAAATTCCAGCCAAGACCAAAGTCATAGTTAATGCTTGGACAATTGGGAGGGATCCTCATTATTGGAAAGAGCCCGAGAAATTTTATCCTGAGAGGTTTCTCGATTGTTTAACTGACTATAAAGGAAACGATTTTGAGTTCATCCCATTTGGAGCAGGAAGAAGGATGTGTCCGGGAATGCATTACGCGTCAATTTTTATTAAGTTGACGTTTGCCAATTTGCTCTATCATTTTGACTGGAAATTTGCAGAGGGAATGGGGCCTGAGAATTTAGATATGGCCGAAATTTTTGGACTTACGGTGAGGAGAAAATCCAGTCTATGCTTGATCCCTGTGAGCCGTGATGCCATGGTTTGATAATTTATCTGATGAATCCCATGATGGGAGTTTATTAATGTTACGAAGAAAGGAGCAATAAACTTATTCATAAATATAATTCTTTGTTTTCTCCGTTTGGTACCAAATGAATCGAGAGTACATTTCATTGTAAAAATGAATTACCATGTAGAATTCATTGTCAAATGAAATCTTGTGTTTGGTATGTCATATTCAAATCTTTAAAAATAAAATAAATTGTCGTGTATAATTTATTGTCAAATGAATTCTTGTGTTTGGTATGTCATATGTATAAGTAATTTAGTTAACAAAAGAGTAATTTAGTAAATACTTGTGAAATTCATTTGGAAATTCCATCTCAATTCCTTGGAATTGCCATAACTAGCTCCAATTCCGTAGAATTCAAAATTTAGAATTGAAAAAGAATTCTTTGAAATACCAAACACAAAAAAATTTAATTTCAAAATGAGCTGGCAATCATGATGATGGTTCCTCCACTTCTGGTTATCTTATCTACTTTGGCTCCACTCTTTTTTCCTGACGTTGTAAAAAAAACGGATTGTTGCTCGTTCCAACACGGGGGCCGAATACCGTGCCATTGCTCATGTCGCTGCCGAGTTAGAGTGGGTTCAAAATCTTCTCACTAAGCTTCGGGTTCCTCTGGCCGCACCCCCGATGCTTCACTCTGACAATCTAGGTACCACGTGCTTCAGCTCCAACCTCGTCTTTCATTCCAGGATGAAGCATTTGGCTCTCTATTACCACTTTGCTCGTCAGCTCGTCCAAGTTGGCCGCCTCCGTGTCTCTTACATCCCCACGACTCATCAGCTGGCCGATGCTCTTACCAAGCCTCTTTCGACTTCTCGGTTTCTTCTACTCCGATCCAAAATTGACGTCGTTGATGCCTCCACCATCTTGCGGGGGCGTATTAGAGATAATTACGCATAAATAGATGTGTTTTTATTGTATTTGCTTTTCCCTTTATTTCTCTCACTCCTATTCGGTTCCTATCGTTGTGGAACATGGGGGTCTTTTCTGTTTCTCACATCTGTATATTAGTTCAAAGATTTACTCAATGAAATCAAGTCAGATTTTTTCCACAACTATTTCTGAAATATCTCTTTCATTATTAACCAGCTAGATAAGCCAATTGTTTTTTGTTTTATTATGCAGGTATTGTTGATCATTTTCTGGTGGAGCTGGTAGCATTTCAGGACGCGATTCAGTGGTGTTCTTTGAAGGGCATTAATGAAGTGTGGTTTTATGGGGACGTCAAGGTGGTTATTGAGAAGATTCAGAGACGAGATGCTCGGGATTAGAAGGGTGGGCAACTCCTTGAGGAGATTGAAGGGTTACGGCGGCAGTATCATAACTTTAGTGTTTGTTTTGTTGGCCTGAAACGAGCAATTCGATCGGCTGCGTTGACCTACCCTTTCAGCCGACGGTAAAGTTCGTTTTCCTGATAAAACAGTTTGGCAAGGGCCGGATTCTTTGGGGGAACGCAAAGTAACAATACAGAATTTCAATATTAAACAGATTCAGCCAAAAATAGGTTCAACCTATTTTGGTTAAGTGGTGATTAACTGGTTATTAATCAACGATCTTCATTAATTCCATTAAATCCAGCGGTTGAAAAGCAGGCGGCACTAGTGCCGGCACTGCACTACAGAATCCGCCTTAACTAATTTCCTCACATTACATGGCTGGCTGGCAACCACATGACTCGGAGTTTCCCTGGCAAGTTCAATAACCAGCGCAGTATTATAATACCAGCGATAATTAGTGATGGGAAGGATAATACCATAAACAATACAATAAAAATCATTATTGGCCGGCCGTAAGCTTCATTAATGCACAACGTTGGTTCCAATTATGGATCGCTATAAATAGAGAAGCAAATTAAGCACTTCCACTACAACTACGACCTCGATCTAAAAAGTAAAGAGGTGCGATAATAACAAGTAGTAATTAATAGTTTGCATTGATGGATTCAGACACAGCCGTTCAGCTCCTGAAGGCCCAGCAGCAAGTGTGGGACCACTCCTTCGCATACGTCAAGACAATGGCTGTCCAGTTTGCTATCGAACTGGACATCCCAAGCGTGGTCCAGAGCCACGGCAAGCCCATCACCATCGGCGAGCTTGCCGCGGCCCTGAAAATAGCACCGGCAAGAGCCCCTTTCCTCGGCCGCCTCATGCGGATGCTAGCCCACTTGGGCTACTTCGTGGAAAATTTTAAAGACGGTGATGATGAAACGGCGGCCAGCTATTCCCCAACAGAGATGTGCGGTTTTTTGGTCAACGACAACCCTTTCAACACAGTATCGTGGCTCCTCCTAGCCAACGACCCAGTCTTGGTGGACCCGTGGCGCTCCCTCAGCGCTTGGATTCGTCAACCCACAACCGGCGGCGCTGGCGAGGTTCCGTTCTCTTTTGCTCACAACGGGAAGAAGCTGTACGAGGTGTGCGGGGAGGACCCGCGGGTCGGGAAGCTGCTGGGCGAAGGGACCGGGAGGGACAGCTGGCTGTTCAGCAAGGCGCTGGTGGCCAAGTGTGGGTCCCACTTCCAGGGCCTCAAGTCCATCGTGGATGTCGGCGGGAACACGGGCACCACTTCCAAGGCCGTCGCTGAGGCCTTCCCGGAGATTCACTGCACCGTCTTCGATCTTGCCCAGGTGGTCTCTGCTCTGGAACCTACCCAACCCAATCTCAGCTACGTTGCTGGTGACATGTTTCAGAAAATCCCGCCAGCAGATGCTGTCTTCCTCAAGGTAAGTTTTAGCGAGTCTTATCATACACAGTCTAGTCATTTTCGGGAAGATTGTGAAATGTTAAATTGAAAGCAAATTAAAAAAAATGTACGTGCAGTGGGTACTGTGCGATTGGGGCGACGAATCATGTGTGAAGATACTGAAGCAAGCCAAGGAAGCGGTGACCAGCAATGGTAAGGGAAAGGTGATGATAGCAGACATGGTAGTGGGGCACCAAAGCTGCAGCGATCGCGACGCCACTGAAACACTCTTGAGTTTTGACCTGGTAATCATGATGGCTGCTGAGGGGAAGATCAGAACAGAAGCACAGTTCGCCAAGCTCTTCTCCGAAGCTGGATTCACCAGTTACACCATCACCCCAGTTTGCGGCCTACGAGTCCTCATTCAACTCTATCCTTAAATGGTTTTGGCAAAAAAATAAAACTATATCTACATCTCTGAACAATAAAATAAAAATAAAAAGAAATTGAATCATTTTGCTTGTGGTTAATTTGCTAGCTGCGACCTAGCTACCTACGTGTGTTTAGTTTCACTGTCAATTGTTATGTAATTATGGGCAGATCTTTCACGATCTATGTAAGCCCATTCAGCTCTATGAAAAAATTAATACAACGCGGATGTTCTTCGTTTGGATTGTGGTTATTGAACGTCTACTCTCATCTTTAATAGTGTAGATATCATTCTTTATGAACCTGTAATTTATATATAATAGGAATATATATTATTTTATATTTGTTTAATTTGTTATGATGACAGTTGTCTTATTCTAAGAATTCTACTAAATGTTGTCTTCCTATTGTAGCTATTTTAAGAGGAACAATTGAGATTAAATTTAGGGAAATTAACTCTACAAGAAATTAAAAAAAAGATTGGTCGCTAAAGCAGCCTTATGAATTCTAATGCAACTAGAATAATTATTGGCAGCAAAAAATCTGACTATGGCAACTCAAATTTCCAATGTTTAAAACCTCAATTTTTCGTGACTATTTCATTTGGTTGCCATAGTCCATAATATTGGTTGCGAAATGTAAGGTGATTGGTCGTCCTAAATACTTATGACAACCATAAATACATGTTCCTACCAATTATATCATTTTCAGTGACTAAATATTTTTGTTATAAAAATGTAAAACAACCATGAGATTTGATCGTGAAAACATATTTTTGATCGTGAAAACATGTACCTCAACAATTAAACCATTTTGGTAACCAAATGTTTTAGTTATAGAATTTTAAGTCAACATTAAAATTTGGTCATAAAATATACATATGCCCGACCAATCATATCATTTTCTACAACTAATTATTTTAATCTAAGAAAATGTTACACAACGATAAAAATTGGTTGCAAAAAACACATAAGCCGACCGAATAAATCATTTCATATAACCAATTTGGTTCATGAGATTTTGGTCATTAAAATGTACCATTGAAGATTAAATTGAATTATAGTAAGAAATTGTACATGTCATATCTCGTTTTTAACAAATTATTTATCAACTAAAATCATAATTACACAATGTCATCACTAAGAATAACCTCAGTTTTCATACAATTCCATCTATAACTAAGTTGAGATGAACAAAAAATGCAAACAATACAAAATGTACCGTCTTTATAGTTGTCAATGATCCATCATTAAATTGTCATATATAATTAAGTTGAGATCTAGCCCAGTCCTTTTGCCACATCCCTCACCTCCGTACACCCGTCACCTTCCTCCGTTCTCACTCTTTCTACGCTTTGTAGCCTGTAGGTAATGGATGGCCACCTGACAATTCGACTCAATCATCGCAGATCGGAATCCCTGCTCCTCTTCCATTGTCAAACCAAAACCAATCGCCAAAATCTCCGCCATTAAAGGGCTCCACTGAACACTAATACGCCTCACCGCAGCCAGGCGAAATCGGTTCTCCCTACAGATAGGAGAGAGAGGGAGGGGAAGATAATCGAGTTGCATTGTCTTTCAGGCCAAGTAACCCGATTTTTTCCAAGTGTGGGCGCATGCAAAAATGTGAAAACTGATCAAAAGAGGCGGGTGATCGATTTTTTGTTGCTGTAATTTCTTAGGAGGGAAGTGAAATTGTGGAGCAAATCAAAATTTTAGAGCCAAAATAAATTTTGGACACAAAGAGAATTCTTCCACCATTATTTTAGAGAATATATTGCCAAAGTTAAATTGTCAAATTGTTTAAGGGAATTTAACCATGACCAAGCATTAATCACTGTAAATTATAACTAAAAATAGATTAAACTATTTCTGTGAAAGTACACGAGAAAATTTCCAGTGAATATGATACCGTGACTATAAATTAATTTTCCTATAGTCATAAGATTTGTGGTGTACTTCATCCTCTTTTTTTGTTATGTTGTATAGATTTGTAGTATGATGTCTCATCACTAAAAGAAAACTGAATATCTGTCGTAGATTTTTCTTTTTTTTTTCGTTGAATCAGTAGCCTTTTATTAATAGAAAAAAAAACTCCAAAACAACGAAGCAAGACCCTCTGGTCTTGTATCAACATCACTACATCACTACTTCATTCCTATCTACCAATTCTTTTCACTCTATCCTTCTTACAGTATAAAAGGGAAAAAACTCACAAGTATCCTAACTTTTTCATCTCATCTCCTACTCCCCTGTTGCCACACGTGAGAAAAAGCAACTCATCCTTGACCTTCTCTGCTACTGTTTGTGGAGGACGGAGTGCATTTCCATGCGTAATCCCACAGCGCTCTTTCCAGATTAATGCAACCAGCAAGCACCAGAGAAGTGCATGCCATTTACCCACCTGAAAATTACTACTAACTTTACTACCAACAACTCTCAACATAACATCCCAACCATTAAATCGCAAAAGCTGACAGTGTAGCAGGGCAGCAATCTGCTGCGAGTATGCCCACTGGAGAAAAAGGTGAGCTCTTGTCTCTGCATCCAATCCACAAAAAGGGCAGGAGGCATCAGCTAGCTTCCCCCATCTCTTCAGTTTATCCTTTGTGGTTATAGCATTCCTAATTACAAGCCAAGCAAGGAAACTGTACCGTGGCGGTGTCACCCCATTCCATACAAGTTTGCACCAAGGGACTTTAGGTGCCTTCTTCCTCAGCGTTTCCCAAACTCGCCTCACTGAATAAATCTGCATTTCCTGTCTATCCCAGAACACAACTCCATTCTGCATATGAATCCAAGGCATAATGATAGATCTCAATTTCAAAATTCGCCGCCATGCCCAGGAACTAGTATACTGAACCTTCATAGACCATAAATCCCCCTGTTTACACTTGTATTCAGACATCCAAGCGACCCAGAGCGCCCCTGATTTCACAAGAAACAGCCACAACATACGGATTGTACTAGCCTGATTCCAAGCTAGCATGTCTCTCACGCCCAGACCACCCTCCTGCTTAGGTAAAGCTATCTCATCCCATGCCACCTTTGCTTTACCCTCCTCAACTCCATGCCAAAGAAAACTTGAGCAGATCTTCTGGATGCATTTTAGTACTTTCTTAGGCAGGACAAATAGCTGCATCCAGTATTGTATAACCCCTAGCAGAACCGAGTTTACCAACTGCAACCGCCCTGCATATGTGAGTTTGCGAGCTCTCCAGGTTCGGATTCGCCTTGTGATTTTGTCCACCAAAATATCAACTTCTGTTGAGGATAACTTACCAGTCATCAGCGGTAGTCCCAAGTAACGGACCGGCAAGCTGCCCTCCTTAAACCCAGATAGGAGCAACGCATTTTGTTTATATAGCACAGATTCTCCTCCAAAATACACTTCGCACTTGGCTGCATTGCTCCGTAGACCAGAGAGCTGATAAAACGACTCAAGAACATGCTTGACTTGTAATATGGCCTGCGCAGATCCCTTTGTAAAAACCAATATGTCATCGGCAAAGCACATGTGATTCAACGCAATCCGACGACATTGAGGATGAAAGGGAATGCTTCCTGCCTGCCCTGCAGAATGCAACATAACAGACAAGCCCTCCATCGCAATGGTGAAGAGATAGGGCGACAGGGGGTCACCCTGTCTCACCCCCTTCTGAGCCCGAAAAAACCCACACAAACTTCCATTAACATTTATACTATAATGAGCTGTTTGCACACAGCTTCTAATCCATCCCAAAAACTTTGGAGGAAAACCCATAGCACTCATCATTTGAAATAGATAATGCCAGTTAACTGAGTCGAATGCCTTCATGATATCTATCTTAATTGCACACCGTGATGATAAACCAACCCTATTATATCCACTAACCAATTCCTGGGCCAACAAAATATTGTCCATTATGCTTCTACCCTTGATAAAAGCTGACTGCGTATTACTGATAACTAGAGGAATCACTTCCCTAATACGTTTAGCCAGAATTTTTGCAATGATTTTGTATAGGAGGTTTACACAAGAGATAGGGCGAAAGTTTTTAAGAGTATCCGCACCAGGGACTTTAGGAATCAAAGAGACAGCAGTAGAGTTAACTCCACTGGGCAATTTACCTGTTTGGAAGAAAAACAATACCCCTCTGGTGACATCAGCGCCAATGATTGACCAAGCACGCTTGTAGAAACCAGCAGAAAACCCATCTGGCCCAGGAGCCTTTTGGGAATTCATGCTGAAAACTGCTTGCCTAACCTCCTCCACTGTGATGTCCTGTATCAATACTGCACAGTCTTCTGCTGGTATCTGCTTCTGAACTAGGTTCTGTATCTCTTCCATTCTCGGCTGAATTTCCATATTTGCTTCACCCAGCAATTTTTTATAGAACCCTACCACTTCTTCAACAATTTGCTCTGACTGAACTATCTCCACTCCCCCATCAGTAACCAACTTCCTAATTGCCTTCTTGGAATTTCTTATCTTAACAGCCTGATGGAAAAAATTCGAGCTCTTATCTCCCACTGATAACCATGAGACTCTCGATTTTTGCCAGCAGAAGCTTTCATAAGCAAGCACCAGTTGATCAAACTGATCTTTGGCCTGAGAAACAGCCGCAAAATGGCCTGATGTAGGCGCTGAAAATGCCAAAATCTGCACTCTCTGCAACTCTTTTTTAGCTGTCAACACTTGGTCTTGAAGATTACCAAAGACCTCTTTATTAAACTTCTTCAAAGCTCTTTTCACCTCTCTAAGTTTACGTTGAACAATCTGCAGTGGCGATCCTCAACAATTTACAGGAACCTTGGATGTTCCGCCCAGAATTCAAAATACTTGAACGGCTTAGGGAGTGATTTGACAGGCATAGTTGTACTCACCTGCACTCCACAGTGGTCTGAAAAATGCGCTGGGAACACCTCAATACCACAATCCTTGAATTTTTCAATCCACTCAAGATTCACCAATGCCCTATCCAATTTCCTTGCTATGGGATTACTAGATTGCCTGTTAGTCCACGTATACTGCGGCCCTATGGTACGATAGTCAAGCAACTCCATATTCTCAATCCACCTATTGAATGCTTCCATACTGGAGGTCACAGATCTTTGATTTGATGTCTCCTCAGGAGAGCGGACTGTATTGAAGTCCCCCCCCACAAGCCACGGTCGCCCTATTACTCGAAGCTTGGCAATCTCAGCATATGTATCCTGTCTCTCTGCATCATCATTCGAAGCATAAACAGCTGTCATAAAGAAGCTATCCCTATTCACATCTTCAATCAAGCAGTGAACATAGTTTTTTCCAGGCTTCAGGATGCTGACTTTAATAGCTGGATCCCAGAATAACCAGACCCTTCCTAACTTTGACTCAACACAATTTAAACATTTCTCCCAACCCTCAAAAACCTCTGCTACTGCTTCTTCTGCCTTCTCTGCCTTTATTCTTGTTTCCAAAACTGCCACCATATCAACTTTATTTCTACGAAGGACTTGTAAAAAGTCCCTCTGCTTGGGGGTCTTGTTGAACCCCCTCACGTTCCAGAACAGCACTATCATTTCAAGGTTGGAGGTTTCCCCCCACCCTTCCTTACCTCCTTCCTCACCTCTTTCTTCTTTGGGCCTGCTGGCATCCTACCCAACTCCTGCTCATCCAACTTGCTAAGCACACTGAACGAGGAAGGAGTGATCTGGACTGAACTTGCAGAGGCGCCCTGTGATAGCCAAATTCGAGGCTTAGCCCCATTAACTACCCGCTGGAACTCATCTTCAGATGGCAACTTTGGTGAAGGAGTCCCTGCTACTGCCTGAAAAGAGGATTCCAAATTCTGCGGAACAACAGGCACACCTTCCAACACTGTAGGGCTAGAAAAAATTGCTGTCAATTGCGGATCAACATCTGAAACTACCACTTCTTTACCTTTTCTGCTGCCTTCCAGAGATCCCAAACCAGTAACAGAATCAACAGTCCCACCCCCATCTTGTCCACAACTATCCTGTTGGCCCTGAGTTAATGACTGAATCAATACCTCACGAGTTTCCCCCTGCTCACCCTTGCTGCCTGAGTCCTCAGTAGCCACTTGCTTCTTCATCCACTGCTTACCCTGATGAGAAGCACAAGATCCGCCAACTCCAAACAAATGACAGACATGACACACTGGAGGCAGATTACAGTATGACACCCCAATTCGCAGTGATTACTCATCATCAGGCCAGAGAAGAACATGGTCCGGGCAATCACTCTCCACAGTCACCTCCACTAGAACCTTAGCAAATCCATGCCTATCACCCAATCGCGTAGTTTGATCAACACCCAGCGGAACCCCCAACCAGCTAGCTATCCTACTCAACCCTTGAAAGTCGTTATATTCCAGCGGCACATTCGAGAGATTCACCCAGATCCTCAGATCCTCAACACTGATACCCGGCACCCAAGGTCGAAGATACAGCAGGTTGTTGAACCAGAACCAAGGTCCATTCTCCAAAATCCACTCACACACCTTCGCATTAGGCAGTTGAATCAACAGCATCTTATCACAAAGAAGAGAAACCCTCACCAGTCCATCCCTTCCCCAGAGTTTATTCACCCAACGACGCAAGACATGGAGAGGCGGGGGGTCCTGAAGAAATTGCCCTACTAGGCAATTCTTCCATCGAGCAGCTCCTGCTTCCCGAACTGCCCTAGGCATCCGCAGTCCGCCATTGACAATCTCGGGAGGAATATAGGTGAGTCGATTGGCCTCAGAAATACCAAAAAGCGATGCCCAGGGTTTCGTAGGAATACCCCGTGAATCTCCCTTCGGTATCTCCGTCGCCGAGCCTTCGCGCGCACCACTCTCCTCACTCATAAGAAAAGAACAAGAGGTGGAAAAGAGAGCTCCAGCGCAGGTGCCGGAGCCAGAAACGGAGATCGGAAACCCTCGCACCCAGAAAACGATCGCTACTTTCTCTCTCTACTTTCTCTCGCTATATCCCCAAAATATATGATTATATAATATTATAAAATTCCCTATAAAACCCGCGCTATGCAACGGGTGATGGGTGATCGGATTTGAATTCATATGATGTATTAACGTTTGTTTCTAATTATCAATTTATACCTTTTTGGCAACTCTAGCTTTCAGCGAGTTTTCGTATATAATTTGTGATCAACATTATAGTAAAAATTCATTTTATATCTTTAAATTACTTGTATACTTGGATGCGTTTATAAATTTTGTACTGTTTTAAAACGTATCATTTTACTCCATTTGTTTGATGGTTCACATTCTACGCATATAGGAAACACGTGTAACATGTTGAATAACTATGGTTTATAATTAAATTGATAATTTAATGATATTTTTACTAACTTGTGAAATTATAATTTCTAACATTTATAACTAGTATCAAACGTTTATATATTCTATTAGTTTAAATGATCTATAAGACTTAATTTGTAAGTGCTAGACCACACTGTAGTGGTGTTGTATATTACTACTATACTAATAATTTTTATCTTTTCATATTTTTTTAATGATTTACTTATGCTACAAAATACCATATAGAAAAGATAAGCTAATAAATTTCATAAAGTAATTTAAAATTGAGTAGATGGACACTCCCACCACTTAAATTAAATTATTACGTTCTACTGCATAGTTTATTAAAAGCCCAACGTTTTTTTTTTTTTTTTTGGCAGGAAGCCTATTCCAACAAATTATTAGGTCTAGAACTTTGAGCCCAACAACTAAATCGTATGAGAACAGATGCAGATTGGCTGTTCTTAAAGTGAACAATAAGGATGGTTTAACTTTATATATATTAATAACTAGTTTTTTGGTTGCGCGGTAAGATATACGATACCAATATAAACTTGTTTAATTCATATATAAAAAATAACTATCACATCAGGCAAGAAGAGATACAGAATTAAAATAGGCGGCAAAATTGTCAAACGCTGAAGAAGATTTTAAAGTGATTACTGATAAGGCAAAAATGAAAAAAACTGAAAAAAGGACTTTGAGGTTGCTTAACATATTGGGAACCAAGAAAAAACCCAAAAAATAAAGTCAAAGATCTAAAACCCTCTAAAGAATTTATGTGGAGGTTGAGATTCTCCAAATAGATGTATTTGATTAATTTGTGTATTATCATTTGATGTATTGATTCAATGCATGTATTAGGGAAATACTTTGTTTAGAGTGGCACTAATGAAACAAAAAGTAGGATAGACACACCCTTATTAACAATCTCACCTTTTGGTAAAGATGAATAATCATTCATTCTGAGTGATTGTAAGTGGGCCCAGCAAAAAGGTAATACATGCATTTTAACTCAAAGTGAAAGAAAAAAAATGACTTAATCTTATCATTACATGTATTTGCTAAATATCTCACTTCAAATCTCAACCTCCAACCGACCCCATAATGTATTATAATTTACGTTACTGTTAGAATGATGTTATGTAAATATAATCTAATGTATGGTCTAGTAATAAAATCCAAAAACTCTTTGACTTCTCTCTAAATTTTAATTCTCTGACTTCTCTCTAACTCCTTTTTTATCAGCCAGTTCTGGGGGTTGTTGTCGTTGTCCTTCGACGACCGGTGGAAGCCCTTCGACCACTCTTTCTTTCCAGTATTCGCTTGATCTCTCATTTCCTTTCGGCCTTTATTTTTCATTTTTCAGTTTCAAGTTTCTGTTTTCAATCCCTTTGTGTGAATTTTCTTTCTATTTTCTTTTCTTCCCCTTTGTGGGATGTTCTCTCCACAAACTCTCTTGTAGATGGTGGGCTTGCTTCTTCCTAGCCTGATTTTTCAGATCTAGAGGTTTTGTTCATGCAATCTCGGGAGCAAAGGGAGCTGTTTACAGTTTGTCTTCCCTTTTCAGATCTTGTCACCCTCCTCCTTGCTTTACCCAATAGTTCAGGGTATTTCGGAGAAGTCTAGGCGCCTATTGGTTTGCCTACCGGGTACATGTTTGATGAGTTTGAGAACAGTGTATGCCTCTGTCTTTTTCGTCTCTTTGCACTCTTCGACTGATGTCTCAAGCTTGCTCTTCCCAAGGGATCTTTGTGTGCCTTCGCAAGTTGGATCTCGTGTAGGGTCCTGTTGTCCAGCTTCTTCCATCGTTGGCTCGTGCTTTTCCTCTATTGATGTTGCCCTTCGTGTGAGCGAGCGGCGACTTTCGACGACTGTGGTGCAGGAAAGATGATCGAATGTAGAGTATTTGAGTGTTAGGGTTGTTGGGGTTCTCATTGTTGGGTTTGGGCTTCAGTCCTTTCTTGTAATGTTGGGCCTTGTCATGGCTTTTGCACTATCTTTTACCTTCCACGGGTTTTTTAGCCCTCTTGGGCCTATGTTTATCAATGGAACTCAAGTTAAAAAAAAAGTTAAGAAAAAGAATCTTTGATAAAAATATTATTTAGAAGTTAACTTACCTTATAGAACATTTGTGTAATGCAAATTGGCCTATGGTGAATATTATAGATAATAATAAAGAATTTTAATTACTAATAAATAATTAAGTTACAAAAAGTATCAGATTTGATCAAACTGTTAGACAAACCTATATTTGTGTGATGCAAATGAGATGGTCAACCGTTTAGTTAATAATAAGGAACTTTTATTTAAACCTAAACTTTATAGTATCTTTGTGTAATAAAAATTGATGAGATGGTCAATCGTTTAGCTAATAATAAATAAATTTTCATTAAAAATCATATTACGAAAGACTATGTAATATTTATTTTGTCATTGATACAAAATAAATGATTATCCCTCCATAAACTTTACGTAATGTATTAATCATCATGAAAGACTTATTGTATCACATTTAATTTAATTGATACATAAGAAATAACTATCATTCCATTCATAAAAAACTATCCTTCCATAAGTTTGACATAATATATTTTTATTTAATTAACTTTTATAAATGGTGTTATATAAATATTTCATAACTTATGGCATAATAATAAAATCAAGTTACAAAATGTATCATATTTGATTAAACAATTACGTAGAAGTTAGCTTACATTACAAAACCTTTGTGTAGTGCATAATGGATTATATGATGAATATTGTAGTTAATATAATTAAAGTTTGTTTCATTGTTACATGAGAATTAACTATTATTCCATAAGTTTGTTTCATTGTAATTTCATAACTTTTACAAATCAGTGTTAGATAAATTATATGTAATGTTTGGCCTAATAATATCAAATTATGAAAATTGTCACATTTGATTAAACAATTATGTAAAATTTTACTTATCTTACGAAATCTTTACATAATGCAAATTGATATGGTGAATATTTTAGTTAATGTAATTACAGTCAGTGGCGTAGCCAGGAATTTAGGTAAGGTGGGTCCAACGCAAAAAAAAAATTTCTTTTAAATATTTGACAATGATCAATGACGTATTTTCAAGTGCACTTACTTTAGACGAAAAGCAAGGCTTAATGTGATATATCGAAAGATGTTGTGACAATTTTGGTGGTGGTGTTGAACTAAAATGTGGTCTAGCCTCCCTTGATCCATTTGGGTTTGTCTTGTTGAAATCCACACATGATACATCCAATGATAAAAGAAATAAACACAAATTAAACCCAACATCAAAGAATTCAATTAAAAGGGAAAATGTGCATTTAAGAAGGGGTTTTTTTTTTGTGTGGAAGGATATCCAGTTTGAAATGCTTAAAAGTTTTAACCCATTATGTGCGTTTGTCCTGTATGACCGTGTCCATTACTACATTACTACTTCGTTTAATATGCGTATATATGAATATACATATTTTGTGTGTTTAAAACTTATGTATACGTATTATTGTGTATTGACAGACCATTTCATTTTTTCTTGTCCATTTGATAACACATATACTAAACACGTATAAAACCTGTACATTATATTTAATACCCGTAGTTAATGAATTAAATTTGATATTTCATCAATGGGAGCTCTTAACACGTGCACATGGTAAACAAAACTTTACATAACACAAAAGGATGGGGTGTAGTGTAGAGCGGTGGAGGAAATTTGTGTTAATTGAGAAGGTGAGCACGGTTAGATTATTCTCAAGTGTAGCATATATATGCATAGAGTCATTGTTCCTTGTCCAAGTCCAAGGTGGGTCCCGGGACCCACCCACTCTTGAGCTGTCTCCGTCACTGATTACAGTTGTTTTGAACTTACCTTACGAAACTTTGTGTAATACAAAATGATAGAAGATAATAATAATGAATTAAGTTATGAACTTTCTTTAGATAATTAAGTTAATAATGAAGGAATTCATGAAATTGAAGATGCAACAATTCAATCAAATAATAAATGAAGATAATAATAAGGCGAAACAAACTTTTCTCAAATTGGAATAATCACATACTAAATTTTATTGTAAAGTTTGTCTTTTGTGTTTGAATGAAATTGTTACCCCTTGTAAAAAAAGGAAGTACAACAACAAAAAGCAATATATAATAATAGAAAATCATTATATTTGGTGAGTTAGAAGTTGCATAAATTTGTCATATAATGTGCTTAAATTACATCATCATTAGGAGTTACTGGAATTTGAGAACATGACCTTTGGCCATGAAAATTAGAATATAAAGTTCCAGCTGTTCAATGGATAATGTTATTTGGATAATTACGAACCTAAAAGTTAATTTTGTATGTGACGAATTGATATCAATATAAATGCTTGCAAATAGGGAAACCAACTAACTTGTGTATTGTTGGATCATATCATTGAAGAACTTCATACACATTTAATTGATAATGAACAAATGAGAGAGAGAGGAGGCTTGATAGATTGGGAATGAGGGTTCGGTTAGCTTGCTAAACCATAAAGGGGTTAGAAAAATAACACCCCTTGGTATTAAATGTAATCTATATATTTTAACACTCATATTAAATACACATAGAGAATTAAATTTAAATGCACCATATTAATTACTTGTGTTTTTAATTTAAACCTACATTAAATATAATTCTCTCTCCCTATCTCTCATTCTTCCTTTTTCCAGCAGCCTCCGACCGTCACACTTCTCCGATGAAATCCTGCCGGCAGACTTCCTCCGGCCACACGCAAAAATGTACCGTTACATTAAAAAATGTTCCAGTGCAGTGATACGTTGTACCACTGCACTGATATTTCTACCACTACATTTAAATTTAGATCTGATATTTGTACCAGTGCACCGATATCGCTACCAGTGGATTGGTAATGCTACTAGTGCACTGGTACAAAATATCATATATGAGTTTAAGTGCAGTGGTACACATATCAGTGCAGTGATATAAAAATCATAACTGAAAAATCGAAAAGTCAGATCTGAAAAATCAGAAATCGAAAAATCAAAACGGCGGAAGCATATGATGAGAGGGAGGAGAGAAGAGGGATTATTTGCTTTTTTTGGAGAGAGAATTGTGTTTAGTATAGGTTTAAATTTAAAAAAGCAAGTAATTAATATGGAGTATTTAATTCCTAATGTGTATTTAATGTGAGTGTTAAATTCTACAACTTTCATGAATACTTACCAAATAATTAAGAAAAAATGGACCAATAAGAAACGGGTATCAAAAATCAAACCCTTTTGTGGATAGTCACCGTATCCTACCTCTGGGAATGATGATCGTGATCAGTTGTGGGGGTTTGCTTAGAATATAGGAATGGGAGAGGGAGAAGGAGAGAGAGAGGTTCATTGATGGATCTTGACTATAGATAGGAAAGGAAGTAAATTGGTACAAACTAAAAAGTAACAAAAAAAAAGAGAACGGATGTACGCAAAAAAAAGGTAGCAGGTGTGAGCTGTAGCCGTTTCTTTATCGGCTCAAATCTAGGGCTGGCTATTTGGACCGGAACCGGATGAAAAACCGGAAACCGGACCGTATAACCTGGACCGAGACCGGACCGGGGCCGGATAGTAAACAATCCAATCCAATCTTTGGGCTTAGATTTGAGGTAAAAAACCGGATAAAGACCGGATAAGAGAGCTTAACACCCAAAACTTAAGGGTAATTTGCATAAACGGTCACAAACCTTTGCACTTAGTACAAAACTTAACCAAATCCTCACCCTTTTAGGCCTTAGGCCACTCAAATTCCAACAATCTCAATATAAAATCAAGACCGAATTGGGACCGGACAGGGTCAAAACCGGACCGAATCAAGACCGGACTGTATCCAATCCAATTTTTGGTCCTTATATTTTCAAAAAAATCGGACTGGACCGGATCAATTTGGGCCAATTTAACCGGACCGGACCGTATAGCCACCCCTACTCAAATCAACGGTCATATTTGCTCAGCCTAATATGGTTAACTCAGGCTCACATAAAAAGGTCCACATGTGATTGTAGAATTCTATAATGAACAATAAATTCCGATTTTTTTTTCAAGGAATAGTAACCTTGATTTTATGGTGATTTTTAAGGACTTGTGTTTTAAAAATGAGATTATAAAATTTAATAGTGAACAAATTCCGATTTTTTCTTAAAAAACAGTGACCTTGATTTTATGAAAATTTTTAAGGACTTGTGTTTTAATAATTCTAATGTTCCTCTATCGCTGAAGCCTGAAAGGATGCTTTTCTGCGAAGATATAATATTCAGAATAAATGGAACCATGCCGGAAGTTATCTTGCAGGTACTTGTACTACTTTTCCATTTTTGCTTTGATCTATGCCTATATTGATCACTTCAATCATTGTTAGAAATATCGAGCTGGTGGGTATTATGCCTTTAATGTAGGTATTTACTAGAACTATGAAGTATGAACCAGTGTCCATGAAACCGTACCGTACCGGCGGTTCAACCACGAAATACCAGTATCGGATGCTAAACCGGTAGACGGTATTTACCGGTATAACGGTTAAACTACGGTTAAATCACGGTTTTACCATAAAATACCCTACCACTGACTTTCCCGGTACGGTCTCCGGTACAGTTTCATGGACCATGCTATGAACATACTGTAGAAATTTGTTCTTTTTGTCGATTGATTTTAAATGCAAATTACCGTCCAGCCTGTTGAGCAATTAGGCATAGGCAAAAATGTTTTTGGTGTTACTCATGATTTGCATAGAGTTTTGTGTAGAGTTCGTTATTCATTACTCATCTCACATTATTGCAAATGTGATTTTTTTTCATCTTGAAATTTGATTATGTTTTTTTAGTGAGGGATACTAGCTAGAAATAGTAAAATTAGTGAGGGATACTAAAAATAGTACAATGCTAGATTGCTTAGTATGTGTGAACAAGATGGTAGAAAATACGTACAGTTAAGTGTTAACAAACTTAAAAGGTTTTTTTTAGGGCAAACCGTTTCGATTTTGGTACCAACTATTTCTATTCATAACAAATAAAATGATTTTTTCTCTGCGACGGGGACTTTCGTTGCTAAAGATGTCCATCTCTTTGCATTTGATATGATTAGCATGGCCGTCTCCATGCTGAAAGAAACCAAATAAATCAAAATGCTCCTCCCAAACGAGTTGCTGTCAAATTAGTTCTCTTTGGAAACATTGTGTAAAAATGTCAAAAAAGGTTGCTGTCAGATTAACCATTTTTAGAAACAAATGATATGGTTGTTGCGGGTGGGTGTATGCATGATGCTCCTACTCCCAGCAATTTGTTGTTTTCTCTCTTTTGGTTGTTTGTCTTGGTCCAATCATTCATCTTTATAAAAAAAAATCGGTTAGATTAATCAACTAGCTAATTGAAACAAGACATGTTCGCCCTTGATTCCCATATGGCCATATCTATATATGTTCATTTGCTGGATCAAGACAGGTTCCAAATCAAGCAATTAGCTAACTGACACAATTATTAGATAGGACGAAAATTATTGTAGGAGATAATATAACTAAGTCGAGCAGGATCAAACAATATATTCCCATTGAGTGCAGGATCAAGACTGGTTCTAAATCAATCCAACTTGCTGACTGATAATAGGACGGAAATTAGGTATGAGATATGGTGCATAATTCAATATGGATTTTTTAGATTTGAGTGGAGCCAGAAAGTAAAGATTTAAAAGATGAGAATTAGTGGTTTTTTATTTGTTCTGTTTTTTTTCATCGGTTCTTATCTTTTTCGTTTTATCTTTGACTTCCCAATTTTTTTGGACAACTAGAATGAGTTCGTTGTGATAAGTAAAATACGATCCATTTTCAATATACTCCGACAAAAAAAAAATCATACCACTCGTTACCACTCTGGTACCACCTTCGTTTTTAACTCGATTTTTTAAAATTTTGCGTGGACGAAACGAGTTTGTACAACTACATACCACCCTGGTATAGGATTGGTAACTTGTGGTACACAATGATGAATATGGTAAATGACAATGATATAATCCTTGAATCAATTCATTTTCATCAAGGATTGATCATCAAAGAGGGCAAGTCAACAAGCATTATTGAACATAAAATTTGACCAAGTCTTTTTTACGTTTTAGGGTACCAAATTTGGAGGCTCGGTTCTTTCAATTCACTCGTTAGAAATTCGAGTTTGATGGCTTGTTTTGAAGGTGGAGTATCCCTCTACAATGTGGATGGCCTAGAGATTCAAGATGAAGTCTAGAGGGCCATGATTGAAGCTCTCAAAGCTGCCATGTTGAACCTGACAATCTTCGTGTTTTTGGCTAAGACATATGACAAGATCAAGGTGCTTATTTTGGAGCTTAATATATGGAGTTTGAGACACATCCAGATGTTGATTCGAGTTGGGATGGAAAGTAGAACACTTTCTAAATCAAGGGTGGGAATTGGATGAGCTCGACTCGGCTTGGAAGACCTTGTTTGAGATGTCCCATGAAGCTATCTCAGACCGGCAGCAATACGAATCCCATAAGGATTCCGAGTTCCATTCGAATTACATATATATTTAGTTTCCTTGTTGAATTATGTTTATTTCACGTAGTGTTTAGCTTTGTTTCAGTTCTTTTAAGCCTATAAAAGGCCTCATTTGTTGAGTCAAAAAGCTTGACTTCGCAATTCTATTATCTTAGGATATGTTGCTTTGAATATGTGTTATTATTTTAGACTGACAATCCTTGCAGAAATATCACAATCAAGGCCTTGAAAGGTTTGCCAAGAATCTCTCTGGAAATGATTAATTTGTTATGACGAACTTGTTCCAACTATGATAGAAGTTTACACTTCTTTGCAATATTGGAAGGAACACAATTAGAGGAAGTGTAGAGAGAGAGAGAGAGAGAGAGAGAGATGAGTCGGGACACACGATTTTAACGTGGTTTGGCCAATATTGCTTTACATCCACGTCTCGGAGATAGTCACCACTATCTCACGAGAGACTCTAACTTTTATTAAAATAAAAGACTCTCTAACCTATGAAATAAGAACAACCTTGACACTATGTGTCAAGAACCAAATAGATGCAGCTCCACACCTATTCAACCCTTAGCTAAATCCAAGCTAAGATACCCACTCAATCAATCAAGCCAACACTCTTAGTTTGACCTGATTGAAGAGTAATCCACCTAGTGCAACTTTCAAGCAAGAATCCCCTCTTGCTCTTGCACTAGTCCCAATTAGAAATACCCTTTCTACCCAAAAACCTGACCTAGCTTGACTATCTCAACTTTTGAGATATCAAGCTACTCACACCATGAAATATGGTCACACTATTTCGCTATTACAAGGGAGAAGAGAACTTTGCAAAAGGTAGTCTAGACTACAATTGACTCTCCTATTTATAGTGAAAGCAAAACTTCATTTCCTTTCATTTTTTTTAGTCCTTTATGTCGCAAGTATCTCCTTGATTTGATACGCTCTTCACTTGATATGGTAGCTTTTGAAGGGCTAGCAATTACTTTGAATTCTTTCCTTTTCTTAGCAAATCTTTTCAAGGCCTTGATTGTAATATTTCTGCAAGGATTGTTAGTCTAAAATAATAACACATATTCAAAGCAACATATCCTAAGATAATAGAATGGCTAAGTCAAGCTTTTTGACTCAACAAATGAGGCCTTTTATAGGCTTAAACAAAGGCATAATACTTTCCACCAAAGCTCATCACATTTGTAGGCCCAAAAAGATCTAGATGTAGGAGCTCTAAAGGTCTAGATGAAGTGAAGTGAGATATACTCTTGAAGGATGCTCGAGTTTGTTTTCCTAGGATACATGCATCACAAAAGAAGTCCTTAGATTCTTTTAGTTGAGGGAGACCATCTACTAGATCCAATTTAGCTAAATTAGCCAATCTCTTTATACTAACATGTCCTAGTCTTCGATGCCATTGAAATTACTTGTTCTTACCTAAAGAAAGAAAGCAGGTTTCATTGAATGAATACTTTTTACTAAGATCAATGACATAGACATTATTTTTCCTAACCCCTAGGAATAATAGTTTATTGTCTTTGATCCTCTCAATAAGACATACCTCTGGTTGAAACACAACTATATTAGTTGTACCACATAATTGATTAATAGATAACAAGTTGTGCTTAAGATTATCAACAAATAACACTTGAGTGAAGGTAGGATTTGGAGGCTCTCCAATCGTTCCAACTCCAAGTATTCTACCTTTACCATTATCATCAAAGGTTACTTTACCTCCCCTTTTAAGAGTCAACTCCAAAAAGAGACTCTTGTTTCCCGTCATATGGTGAGAGCATCCGCTATCTAGATACCATTCATTTGCTCCTGCTCTCTTAATGACCTGCAAAATATTTAAAGGGGTTAATTGCAAGGTTGGTCACTGGGTTTACTAAAAAAGTTCATGTTTGGTCACTAAAAATATTTAATTCCATTCATAGTCACTAAGATTAATTCAATAGTTCAAATTTGGTCACTCTCCGTTAGTCTCCGTTAGTTTTTGCTGATGTGGCAGTCAACTATTATAGTTGACCGTTAAATGAGTGACGTGGCCATTAAAAATATTAAAATAATAAAATTTAAACATTTACAATTTCCACATCATTTTACAACTACTAAAAATAAAAATAAAACTTAATTCATATTATTCTATAAACACCTAATATTCAGAACCATGAATAATTCCACCGCCGACGCCTCTCGGCGGATCTCGACTACTTCGAATTCCTCGATCTCCTCCGGCAAAGGGTGCTGCTGAATCCAGTTACCCGAGGGATTGAAGACGATGGACTTTGGGTTGGGCACCATCCGAAACCACAGCAAATTGGTCCGAGCCATTCTGCAACAACTCATTTAACGGTCACTCACCGCCGCCGCCGCCGCCGTTGCTGTGCGGGTAACCTGCCATGTTTCTTCTTCTTGTTGTTCTGCTCCTCCCTTCTCCCCCTCTGAGCTGTCTTTGTAGTGCGGGAGCTGCTTAGATTTTTCGAATGGGATTAGTTAAGGGAATAATTCAGTTGTTGAAGGGGAGATACCAGATATTGATTTTATATAAACAGGAATGAAATGGGGGAAGAAAGAAAGGCTCAGTTATTTGACTTTTGCTGTTGAAGTTGAAAGAAAATGACGGAATTGAAGAGCTTCTGAGTAGATGCGAGGAAGGGGAAGCGAAAATACGCGCCACGAGACCCTTTTTTATTTTATTTGTTAATTTTTATTTTTATTTTGCTATCATTATCTTCCTCGTCGTGGACGTATTTGGCGGTTAAGGTGGGGATCGCAGCTGGCATAAGAGCCGCCTCCGGTGGATCCACGGCTGAGGTTTTCATCGGTCTTTGTCAACGGTCCCTCTCCAGTTGTCCAACGACTTCTTTGATCCAGTAAGTGGACGAGTCCATTTGTGCCATATGTTTATTGAGATTAGAATAATAGGAATTAAGTTTTATTTTTATTTTTTAATAGTTATAAAATGATGTGGAAATTGTAAATGTTTAAATTTTATTATTTTAATATTTTTTAATGGCCACATCACTCATTTAACGGTCAACTATAATAGTTGACTGCCACATCAGCAAAAACTAACGGAGAGTGACCAAATTTGAACTATTGAACTAATCTTAGTGACCATGAATGAAATTAAATATTTTCAGTGACCAAACATGAACGATTTTAGTAAACCCAGTGACCAACCTTGCAATTAACCCATATTTAAAGTGTTGAATTTGGTACCCAGACTTGCTTGGGTACCTTTTTCTTGGGATACGATTGATATGAGTTATAGTAGTTATTGTAGTAGCAATTTCTCCTAATATATCCTTGTTTATGGCAACAATAGCATACAATTCTTGAATGACATTCTTTTTTAGTATGTCCTAGTCTAGTACATTTACTACCCCTCATGTTTTTCTTGCATTCTTTACTATGGTGATTCTTTCCACAATTCATGCACCTAATTTCGTCATTATCTTCACTATGAACATTGCAGTATTCAACACACATAATTGATTTATTGTGAGCCTTTTGCGCCTTTTCTTTATACTTCTTTTCCTTGTGTTTTCCTTCTAATTGCTCTATCTTAGTATTTGCTTCGAGAAGTTTAGTCCTAGAGTCTATTATCATTCTTTCTAGTTCATTATTTCTAACTCTTAATTCTTCTAGCTCTTCAAGAGTTTTATTATTCTTGAGTTTACCCTTTGATTTCTTCAGAACTTGATTTTCATCACTTAATGTTGCAATATCTTCTTTTAATTCCTTAATTTCATTTTTACTTAGTTTCAAATCCTCTTTAACCTTGTAGTATCTATATTTTCCAGTATTAGGCGTCGGTCCTTTCAGCATGCCGAGCCCATCCAGATGTAAAATCCGGTAGTTTTTCAAAGTGATTTTTCATTTCTTCATAAGCTTCAACTATACTACTACGAAGATTTGAGCCACAATCACTATCATAAGTTGGAAAGGATGAACATACCTCATCTTCGTGTGATCTTGATGAAGAGGATCCATCATCACGGTTGGAAAATGTCAAATATCCTTGTATTTCACTTTTGTTATCTTCACTTTCATCTTCTGATCCACTCCAAGCCACTGCATAGGCTTTTTCTCTACTACGTCCTTTGTTAGGACATTCAGCCCTTACATGGCCACTCTTTGCACACTTTTAACATTTTGGTAACCCTTGATCTTCACACTCACTTTGCACTTTATTTTTCTTCTTTTGATTATCAAAAGATTTTACCTTTCCATTTCTATTATTCTCACGAAAATAGAAGGAACTGCCCCTTCCTTGTTTCCTTTCTAATTTTAAAAACTTTTTGAATTTTTTAGAAATTAGAGCAAATCCTTGATCGAAATCATCTCCTGATCCTTCATAATTTGTGACTCTTTTCTCGCAAGCCTTAAATGCTAAACTTTTATTTTTCTTGTTATTATCCTCGTCACCTTAAGCTTTTAAGGAAATTTCATGACTAATTAGGGATCCTATCAAATTTTCAATACTAAGAGTTGATAAATTTTTAGCCTCTTCTATAGCAATTTTCTTAGGCATCCATTCTTTGGGTAAACACCAAAGAGTTTTCCTGACCAACTCAGCATTATCATAAATTTTTCCTAAAGCACTAAGTCTACTTACTACTACGTTAAACAGAACATACATATCAGAAATAGACTCACCTAGGTGCATTTTGAACATTTGATATTCATGCACCAATTGATATATCCTGGATTCTTTTAGCTCGGTTCTCCCTTCATGTGATACTTCCAAGGTTTTCCAGATTTGATGTGTCGTCTTGCACCGATTCACCTTAATGAATTCATATGGACATATCGCACTATATAAAACATTTGTTGCTTTAGCATCTAACTCCATCTTCTTTAGATCATCGTTAGAACATGTGTTGGGATCATCTTTAATATCACCCACACCTTTCTCAACCACATTCCAAATGTCAAAATCCATCCCTTTAAAGAAAACAATCATACGTGTTTTCCAAAAGGAATAGTTGTATCCATCAAACCATGGTGGTCTAATATATGAAAGACCCTCCATATGAGTAGAGTTGGAACCATGATTCATAGATGACCCACTAGCCATGCTTGGTATATCGGATCTCAGTTCCTCGTAGATCTTTCGATCTTTTTGAGGGAGCCGGGCTCTGATACCACTTGTTGGACTAAGCGGGGTCAGTAATGAATACTTTTGACGTGGTCAATACACAAATTAATTCATATTTCAATAGTAAGAGATTAGCAATAGCTTGATTGAGCAACCCAAAAAAGGTTTGCCAAGAATCTCTCTTGAAATGATTAATTTGTTATTACGAACTTGTTCCAACTATGATAGAAGTTTACACTTCTTTGCAATATTGGAAGGAACACAATTAGAGGAAGTTGAGAGAGAGAGAGAGAGAGAGAGATGAGTCGGGACACACGATTTTAACGTGGTTCGGCCAATATGGCTCTACATCCACATCTCGGAGATAGTCACCACTATCTCACGAGAGACTCTAACTTTTATTAAAATAAAAGACTCTCTAACCTATGAATAAGAACAACCTTGACATTACGTGTCAAGAACCAAATAGATGCAACTCCACACCTAACCCTTAGCTAAATCCAAGCTAAGCTACCCACTCAATCAATCAAGCCAACACTCTTAGTTTTTGACATAATTGAAGAGTAATCCACCTAGTGCAACTTCCAAGCAAGAATCCCCTCTTACTCTTGCACTAGACCCAATTACAAATACCCTTTCTACCCTAAAACCCGACCTAGCTTGACTATCTCAACTTCCGAGATATCAAGTTACTCACACCACGAAATATGATCACACTATTTCACTATTACAAGGGAGAAGAGAACTTTGCAAAAGGTAGTCTAGACTACAAATGACTCTCCTATTTATAGTGAAAGCAAAACTTCATTTCCTTTCATTTGTAGTCCTTTATGTGGCAAGTATCTCCTTGATTTGATACGCTCTTCACTTGATATGGTAGCATCTTGAAGGGCAATCAATTACTTTGAATTCTTTCCTTTTCTTAGCAAATCCTTTCAAGGCCTTGATTGTGATATTTCTGCAAGGATTGTTAGTCTAAAATAATAACACATATTCAAAGCAATATATCCTAAGATAATAGAATTGCTAAGTCAAGCTTTTTGACTCAACATCATTCGTATATGTATAATTCAGAATTGAATTTGTATAAATATCCCAAAAATTCACAACGTGTGAGTTTGCCTTTGTTTTGGTTGCGATCAAAACTTGTTGAAACCCTAGCTTATCAATCAATAACCGCACTCGATTGCATAGAAAGCTTCCTCATAGCGAGCGTTCATCCTTCCAGGTGTAAGGATTCCCGTTCATTTCCATCAAATTCGTGCTCAAACAAGCTTACCCGAGCTTGTTCTTAAACTCTGTTTTGTGTTTAGCCCAATCCTTGATCGATTGAGTTGCTACACAACTTTGAAACCTAATTGATACCCAATTTTGGGCTTATCAGAAAGTTCGTATATTCCTACTATCATTTATTCAATCCTTATATACTCTCGTATGTTCATAATAGTACATTTCAGTACCACATGGTATGATTTAATGTAGTGCCAACTACCAAATGGTACCACTATGGTATAGACTAGTACTAAATGTCTCAAATTTTTTGTTCAACAAATATATCAAAGTGGCAATGTTCAAGAAGACGCTGGGCGTCAACTAGGCGGGGAGGCACCGCCCAGCGCCCAGGGCGATTAATCGTCACCTAGGCGAGATTAAACGTGGAAAAAAATTTTGACCTAAGAAGCCCTTAATCCACCATACTTATGCCTGCAAATCTCAATCCAACATACCATTACCCCTTTTCCACATAAATCAGCAGCATATCCTACTACCCTTTATCATTAATCCATTATTCATCATTCATCAACCCACCAAACGAGAGCGGTAAGGACGAGTGAGTCACTGTAATAAACTGGGATATGAAAAGGGGTTAGTTGTAAGTAGGATAAGTATGGGGACTACTATGGATATTGTGTAAACAACTATAAAAGCTTCTCTAAGAAAGAATAAGAAATAACAAAAAAAATTCCCAATCTCTTCTGTCTCATCTTCTTCTTCCCTTCTTCTGTTCGTCTTCCACATCTGCTCTCCTTCTGAATTCCCTCCTTCCCTCTGATTCTTCCTCTCTAGTCTTCTTCCTCTTCTCAGATTCTATACTTCTTCTCTTCAATTCAAACTTCACATACTCATACTTCGCCGGAATCGATCCTTTGCCGACTCAATCGTCACAGTCACAAACCTTCTCCAACTAGATGATGACGATCGGCGACGACAGCTATGGAGACCGACGACGACAGTTATGGAGGAAGACTTTGCGATGGCGGCGAGGACGAGGCTCACCACGATGGCGGCGAGGAAGAAGCGCAATAGATGCTTGCGACGATGACCCTGTTGCCATGCTGGAGACGGCAGCGGCGGTTTGCTGGAGAGGAGAGACGATGGCGGCGGTTGGCTAGAGAGGAGGGAAAGCTACGACGGCTGCTGTGCAGGAGGGAGAGTTACTCGTCTGCTACCCGATTGGAAATGAAAGGGATTAGGGTTTTTTGGGGCCAAACGCAGCAGCATCTCCTCTCCCTTCTCCTGTTCAGGGGCGCCGCCCAACGGCAAGGAATCGCGACTTCGAGCTACTAGTCGTCGTCTTGGCATTCTTCAACGCGATTCTGCGTTTTGCACGCCCAGCCACTTCGCCCAGGGCTAGACTCCACGATTTCCCCTTGCCCAGCGCCTAATCGCGCCTAGGCGCGTCTTCTTGAACACTGCAAAGTGGATACATTTTGTAGAGCACAATTTATCGGATTTATCTGTGCAAAAAATTAAATTAAGACTTCAAATGAAAGTGATATAGCATGTTAAAATTTATAGGGGAAATGGTTAGGAACCTTCCATAAATGGTGATGCGGCGGGTTATGCATGATAATTGACCATAAGTTTACTGACCGAAATTGCTCTCTGAAAATTATTGTAAGAGTTAGGTAACCAGTTCGTGGAACGAGGGCGGGAGCGAGAGCGAGAGCATGAATTGTCTCTTCTTCAAGAATTCACAATGGAGAGCGCGATGAGAGCATCATATTAAATTATTTTTAATTAAATATTTCAATAATGCATTAATGACATTTTTTTGAACAGAATGTATAATGACATATTACATTAACTATAATCATGTATTGTAAAATTTTCGTCATTATAGTAATTAACAGTTATTCTAGTGAAAAGGGGCGAATTCTCTCCTGTTTTAGCGGGAGTCTAAGGCGGCGGAAACCCTAGGGTTTTTCCGGAGTTCATCGGAATCTACTTCCCGCGTTGAAGAAGAATTCCGTTTCCGATCTGTATTAGTGTTGCGTTAGAAGAGTAGTGCGATTACCCTTTATAAGAAGCCGAGAGTTGGTAATTGTGGTGGATATTTGTGTGAAGTTCTATTAACCTGCGTGAGAGGAAAACCCTAGAGCAAGAAAGCTTTAGGGATTGAAATATATTCGAAAGTCTACAATGCGGCTAGAGGAGACGAGATCCTTAAGTTACAATATGGAGGCCAGGAAAGAAGCTCTCGAAGACACTACAACAAGCAAAGAACAACAGACAACTGTAGATCTTGAAGATCAGCTAAATCAAATAACCCTGGAAGATGAGGAGGATGAACCATTGGAGGTAGAAGACTCGGATGTTGATGTACTGCACATGGAGGCGGTGAGAAGACTGGGACTGATTGGACGCTTGCTAGCTGAAAAAGAACCCAATATGAAGTCAATGAAAATTGCATTATCCAAAGCTTGGAAGCTTAAGAAGGGAGTTCAGATAACGGAACTTGGGGATATGCTATTTGCCTTTCAATTCCTGGACATGGACGATAGGAATAAGGTATGTTATGGGGGTCCTTGGCACTTTGAGAATTCGCTTATAGTGTTCAAGGCAAGCACAATGATTCAAAAGCCTAAACCAAAAGACCTACATATGATTGATCTATGGATAAGGGTTGAGGGTTTACCTGCTGAACTGAGAACCCAGAAGATGGCAGAAAAAATAGCCTCGCGGTTCGAGGGGCTTGACTGATTTGATAATGGAGCAGGGACGATGTGGGATGACTATATGCGATAGAGAGTATATCTTTCGATCAATAACCCCCTGAAAAAGAAGATCAAATTGAGCATTGCAGGTCAGTTAGTTGAATATCCCATCAAGTATGAAAAACTACCAAAGTTCTGCTACTCGTGCGGGCGGATTGGACACCCGAAACTGAGGTGCAAGCTGGAGCCAAAACCTGAAAAGGACCCTTTTGGGTACACATTGCGAGTGGCAGCACAGGGACAAAGAAACTGGCTCTCCTATGCTGCTAAAAAGGAGAATGCTGAGGTGTGGACTGCTCTCAAACAAAAATTTGAGATGGAAAGCATTGGTTCCAATTCAGATCATGATATGGCACTGGAAATAGAAGAAGCTAAACAGATGGAAGAGGATATAACCCCAAGGCAGAAGAGTGGTGGGGGAAGACTAACTCAGGAGGCTCCTATAACTGAACCGACAACAAACACTAATGAAGCACAACAGAAAGAGCCACTGGTTCCACAGAAGTCAGACTTAAAAGACCAAGTGAATAATGGAGCCCTAAGGAAATTTGTGATGGGCAGTGCAGATGACAAGAGGATGGGGAGGAGCACTGCCAGAGTCTGGAGAAGGCAGGAGCAAGGGAAGCCGAAATCAGTCAATGGGGTCCAACTAACTCCTCAAAAAAGACAAGCTGAAACTCGAGAGTTAGGAGGGAAGATGGATGGAAACCCAATTGAGACGGTGAAGAGGGCCAGAACTTTAACATTCGCTGGGATAGCTGAAGCTGGAACTGGAGAGAATAACAACACAATTATGGATGGCGATGTGGCGGAGCTTGCAACAGAGCAAGCCCGCCCAGCTCAATGAGTTATTTGAGCTATAATTGCTGGGGTTTGGGGAGTCCCCTGGCAATTAAAAAATTGGATCATTTGATCCAAAGAGAAAACCTCAGAGTGGTCTTCCTCATGGAGACCAAAAAGAAAGAGGGCGAATGGCAAGAGGTGGTCGCTAAGTTTCAAGTCTATAAAGGTTATGGTGTGGGTTCAGTACGCAGAGCAGATGGTCTACTGGTTCTGTGGCAGGAGGATTTTCAAGTAGAGGTGATGGGAAGTGACATGAATTACATTGATATGAAAATAACAGAAGATGGCAAGGTGTGGCGTTTCACTAGAATATATGGGTGGTCTGAACAGGGAAAGAAGCACCTAACTTGGGAATTACTGAGGTACCTAAGGGCATTGACTGATGTGCCTTGGTTATGTGGAGGAGATTTTAATCTTATCCAGCATTATGTCGAGAAGAGAGGTAAACAGCTACCTAACAGCTATGAGGTGAATGGTTTCAACAAAGCCCTCGAAGATTGCCACCTAGAGGATCTTGGATTCTATGGTAAACCCTATACCTGGGATAACAATCACAGGGACGAGACTTTTGTGGAGGAAAGGTTGGACAGAATGGTGGCAACAGAATCATGGAGGAGAATTTACCATGATGCTGGGGTGTACCACCTCAGGCGCTGTGGTTCTGATCACAACCCTATTTTACTGAAAACGAATGTGTTAATTGAAGATGTGAAATGGGGTCACTACTTTAAGTTTGAGGCTTATTGGCAGGACCATGAAGACTGTAAACAGGTCATTAAGGATGGATGGGAGGAGGCAGGGCAAAGTTCCATGATGGGAAGGATCAAATTGTGTGAGGAACGACTGAGAAATTGGAGCAAACAAACTTTTGGCAGTCTGAGAACTCAAAGAATGAAAGCTGAGAAAGCTCTGGAAAAGATTGATAAGATGGTAAAATGTGAGGCAATCCTGGCACAGCGACGGGTCCTAGAGAATGAATTGGAAGAGATTTTGCTTCAAGAAGAATTAATCTGGAAGCAACGATCCAGGAATGACTGGCTCAAACATGGTGATAAAAACACCAAGTTTTTCCATCGAAGAGCCTCAGATAGGAGGACTAAGAACATGATTAAGAAACTGAAGGATGAGGATGGGAGGATGTGTACAGAATAGGAAGATATTACTCGATGCATTGTTAACTTCTACAAGAAGTTATATGCCTCGGAGAGGAGATCTGGATCAAAATCAGTGATAGAAGCAGTCCCACAGAAGGTTACTAAAGGCATGAATAACGAGCTCCTGAAACCATTCACAAGGGAAGAAATTTGGGAGGCACTAAAGGCAATGGGGCCGTTGAAAGCCCCTGGAGCTGATGGGGCGCCATCTATCTTTTTTCAAAAGAACTGGGATATATTGGGAGATGTAATCACTACTGAATTGCAGGGTTATTTGGAGGAGGGCATCTTCCCTTAGGAGCTGAACCATACTCTGATAGCCCTTATTACAAAGAAGAAGAACCCCCAAACCCCAGTGGATTTTCGCCCTATTAGTCTCTGCAAAGTGTTGTACAAAATCCTATCCAAGGTGCTAGCAAACAGGCTAAAAGGAGTGCTAAATCAGGTGATAGTCCCCTAACCAAAGTGCATTTGTGCCAGGGAGACTTATTACTAATAATGTGATAATAGCTTTTGAGTGCTTTCACTCTATCAAACAAAAGAAGTCTGCATGGCAGCTAAGTTGGATATCACTAAAGCCTACGACAGGGTTGAGTGGGATTTTTTGGAGGCTATCTTGCTGAAGTTAGGTTTTCACCAGAGATGGGTTCAAATGATTATGGCTTGTGTAACGACTGTTTCCTTCTCCACACTGGTGAATGGGCACCAGACAGAAACCTTTTATCCAAGTAGGGGATTGAGACAGGGTGACCCAATCTCCCCCTATCTTTTTCTGTTTGTGGTGGAAGGGCTATCAGCTTTGATATCTAAAGCAGAACAGGAAAAGCAGATTGAAGGGATAAGCGTGAAGAGGCAAGCACCACAGATTTCACACCTCTTATTTGCTGATGACAGCATTCTTTTCCTGAGGGCAACTAAATCGGAGTGTGAGAGAGTTAAAGCTATTCTTAGTCTATATGAAGCTGAATCTGGCCAACAAGTTAATCTACAGAAATCGGAGCTGTCCTTTAGCCCTAATGTCAGGCAGAGGAGACGTAAGGAATTAGCAGAGATACTGAACATGAAAGTGGTGGACTACCATCAAAAGTACCTAGGCCTCCCTACAACTATTGGCAGATAAAAAAAGCAGGCTTTTAACTATCTAGTTGATCGAGTTAGAGCTAAAGTAAAGATGTGGAAAGGGAAGTTGCTATCTGTGGCAGGGAAGGAGGTGCTAATAAAGGCTGTGGCACAGGCACAAATGACATATGCTATGTCAGTTTTCCAAATACCTCTGAGTATCCTAAAGGAAGCAAAACGAGCAGTGGCTCATTTCTGGTGGGGACAACAGGAGGAGGAAGGAAAGACACATTGGCTAAACTGGACTGAACTTTGTAAACCAAAGAAGCTAGGGGGAATGGGGTTTAAAAACCTCCAAAGCTTTAATCTAGCCCTCCTTGGGAAACAATTATGGCGGGTAGTCCAAAACCCTGATACATTAGTAGCAAAGGTGCTAAAAGCGAAGTACTACAAAGACCGAAATCCACTGGAAGCAGAAACTGGAAGAAATCCGAGTTGGGTTTGGAGGGGGTTTATGGCTGCTAAAGACCTAGTGAAACGAGGGATGAGATGGAGGGTGGGAAATGGTAGGAAGATTGATATATGGCTCGACAAATGGGTGCCTTCCAGCACAAACCAGAAGGTAACATCTCCGGCTACAAACTGGAGTGCATCAACCTCAGTTGCTGAACTAATGGATGTGGAGTCACGAAGCTGGCATACAAACCTGCTCCAAAGACATTTTAATCCTATGGACCGTGCTAATATACAGAAGATACCTATTCCCAGGCAACCTACCGAGGATAAACTAATATGGGGAGTGGAGAAATCAGGGAAATATACTGTTAAATCAGCATACAAGCTCTGGGAAAGCAGGCATGAGGACGAGTTGGGGGAAATCTACACACCGGTAAACTGGAAAAGACTATGGAATTTGAAAATTCCTCCAAAAGTAAAGATTTTTGCTTGGAGGTGGGTGAGAAATATAATTCCTACAGGAGCGAAGGTGTCTGATCGACTGCAAAAGGGAAGCGAAAACTGCCCATTTTGCAACCTCAGGGAAAAACAAGAACATATATTTCGGGAGTGTGATTGGGCTTGAAGGGTATGGAGATATAGTCCTATGGCCTCATACACAGAAAAGGGAGAGAATCTTACCCCAGAAGAATGGTACTGTGAACTCCAGGAAACGGAATCTGATGAGTAGATGGGAGAGTTCCTAGTGGCGCTTTGGTTCATCTGGGACCAGAGGAACTGTCATTTTTGGAACAAAAAGAAGCTTGAGGAATGGGAAATTTTACCCAGGGCGAGCAATTGGCTAAGGCATTACCTGGAGAAGCAACTGAATCCTCGGCGGGCAGAAAGAAATGAAGAGCAGAGATGGCAGCCACCGACGAGAGCTCCGGTGAAAATCAATGTCGATGCAGCATGCATCGAAGGGCGTGGGACGGGATGGGGAGCGGTTATCTGAGATGAAGATGGAAGATTCCTGTTCGCGGGAGTTCGTAGGTCGAGGATCCAGTGGAACCCTGAGGAAGCAGAGGCTATGGCGATTGGATTTGGTTTGGTTTGGATTTGGCTCGGAGGTTTGAGATCGGGGAAGTGGAAATGGAATCTGATTGCCAAGGGATTGTTTGGCAGCTGAGAAGGGAAGAGGAAAGAGACACCGAGATAGGATTGCTATGTGCTGAGCTTCGGGCTAAAGCCCAAACCCTGAACTATGTTCAGTGGAATTTTGTGGGCCGAAAGAACAATGAGCCAGCCCATTTTATGGCCCACACTGAGTGCAGTTGGGAGGGTGAAGAGGTTTGGGTAGAAAGCCCACCTCACTTTCTTGTACCTCTCCTTAGAGAGGATTTGGGAGGAAACTCCAATTTTTCTAGCTAAATAAATGAATACAGTTTCCCATAAAAAAAAACAGTTATTCTAGTGAAGTCTTAAATTCATTTCAACATTTTGATGTCACCTCAAATACAAAGTCCGAAAGTCGGATAGATTGACATGAGTCATCTCTTTACTCTTAATACTAAATTCCACAATTTTACCTAGATATTTTAATTTTAATAAAAAGTTGAGCTATAAATAAACACCACAACCAACCGTACATGGGCGCTGGGCCGTGCTTGTGCCGGCACGGTACGGGCACGCTTCAGGCCCATTTATTCCATGTCGTGTTTGGCACGACCCGTCACTTTTCGTGCCGTGCAATGAAAGCCCATTTGTTAACTTTGCTAGCCCGGCCCAGGCCCGAGCACGGTTGGAATCCTGCCGTGCCTATTCGTGCTCGTGCCGCGATCGTATTCGTGTCTAATGAAAATGAAGAAAATAAAAGAGAGAATGAAAAAGAAGGTGAAAATTGGATGAAGAAGGATAGTATTAACCGAGAATGTTTGAGAAAAGTAACAAATAAGGGAAAAAAGAAAATTGGAAGTATAGCGGGTGTGATTTGCCTTTGTTTAATTCTTCGTCCATTTTTACTTATGGTAGTAATTACGTATATATCTTTATGACACTTCTAACAACAACAAATAATTATTTTTCTACTTGTACTTTGTAATATTTGAACCTATAATTCTTTCTATATCTATTTTCTATCAAATAAATGTTATTTTTGTGTCATGTCCGTTCTTATACTCAATAAAATCTAAAAAATATTAGGCTCAACACTGCCCACTTGTATACCGTGTCGTGCACGTACTCGTGTCCATGAAGTTTAGACCCGACACGACCCATAAATTATTCATGCTCGTGCCATGCTCTAACCGTGTCATGCCATGCTAGCCTGTGGACGGCCCGGCCCGTGCCCACGTACACGACCAACCAACCCATTTCTCTTTCTTTCTACACGTATCTCTGCTCACCGCCACTCATTAGTTGAAGTATACGAGGCTTAGCTCTAAGGGAGCGATCGAGACAAAATCGTCGGCGAAACATTTTCCGGCGACATGTTTGGAATTTATCTTTCTGGTCGCTAACGAAGCCAGTGATTACTAGCCTCCGGTGCACGGATCTCTCTTCACATAGTCCGTTACATCGCGAAATATCCAGGTTAATAGCCTCTCTGCTCACCGCCTCCGCTTTACCCAAATAGTGGTCGGTTGCCTAAATTAATTCAATATTTCCGTATTATGTTGGAGAAGCAGAGAATCTCAACCGTTATAGCTAGATGGGAGGATTGAACTGGGCGTTTTGTGGAAGAACGATGGTGATTGTTGCAGGGTCACGACCGTAAGTAGTCAAACCTATCGATGGCCTATGTGATGGCGGTTGTAGTGATGATCCGGTGGCGGAATCCAGGTTTATGGTGTAAACCCATCCAGTCAGAAGGAAGAACAGAAGAGATTTGTTCTCAAAAAATAAAATCCGCACTCTGTAGCCACAAAATCCGCGCTCTGGTGGAAGATAATTCGCGAACTTTTGGTGAATTTGTGGCAGATCGCGTTTTCGCGGTTGAAAGTGGCAATGTGGGGCATGTTAGGCGTATTGGGTAACCTAATTATAAGATGCAATGGTAGTAGTGCAAGAATAACTAATAAGGGTAAATTTGGTGTAAACAAATCATAAGGGGATACATATATATGTCATTTTCTTGATGGATTTGTTCTCGTCTTCAAATTCCAAGTAAAAAGGTGGAATTTAAAATTTTGTGGTACCCTCCATTTTTGTCCAACAAACAATGATTTTCTGATAAATCCTTCATGTTTTTTAAAATGTCATATCTTACTCACACACGAAGTGTTAACGAATGAACTTATGCTGATGTACATAAATTTCGAGAAGTGAACAAATTGATAATGATATTAACCCAGACTTAGGTAACCAGTTCGTGGAGCAGGAACGAGAGCGTGTAAGCATCTATTTTAAGAGGATTCAATGTTGAGAGTGTGGATGAACTTTATTATTATATTATTATTTATGAATTACTATAATAGATTCAAGGAACAAAAAATATTTTTTATTTTTTATATTATTTGTAATATCACTATTAATATAGAAATGAAATTTTAATAGTATAAAAAATATACAAGTATAGTCAAAAGCGAGTTTCTACGTAGAAACGTTTTGGTGATCTATAAGCGTAAAATCATAAGTTTTTCAGTTTTAAAGCGGAGTTTTTAACTATATAAGTTATAAAAACTAAGATTTTGTGTAGAAGAGTTTTAATGACCTAAAAACGTAAAACCGTAAATTTTTAAGTTTTAAATCGAGATTTTGACTACATTGATATTCATCAATAATAAAGCACACAAGTGTTACAAGTTACAATGCTCTTCCCATGGCTACAAGAAATAAAAGCCGCTATTTTTAATAAACAAATTACGGTGGTTGCTGCTTATAAATTCAAAATATTTCAAACAAATTACTCGAGCTAGAAATTAGTTATCTAATATTTAATAACCTGAACTTGGAAACCCAAAAGACGGAAACAATGGATATTTTAATCTTATTGAACTAGCTGTCATATCTCAAGCCTATTTTGTGGCCTCCATTCTCTCCCTCTCTCTCCCTCTCTTTCTCTCCCCCTTTTTAGATCTCAAATTTTGCATGAATTAATAATTTTAGGGAAGGATTCTGGATTCTCCTTCTTAGATCTTGCAATCTCGTTTACAAGGGCAAATCACTTCTGCTCGATCAAGTTGTTGCAAATCATCGACCACTGCATCCATCCCCTACATCGATTTTCAATATGCTCTGCATCTTTCATTCTTTCCGACTTATCTTCTTCTTTGCATTATCTTTCTGGATTTGCTTGATTTGACAAAATAGATAGGCCAAAGAAGCGAATGGCATCTAACAATGACATCTTATGCCAAAAAAATTTTGGAATCCAAAATTAAGCCATAGAATTAAATACGTTTTCTCCAAAATTAAATGGTACGCGTATTTCTGAAACAAATTCGTTCTCTAAAACTTTGTAAATTGCGATATGCAAACGAATTATAAGGAAATCGAGTTTTGCCGCGCTAGAGCGGAAGCGGCGGTCATTGAACGACGTTTGGGTAACCTAATGTAAGAGATACTATAATGAGTTAATTAATGCATGCTCTCTTCTTTCTCTCTCTTCCTAAATTCTCTCTCGCCTTTCCGTTTTTCGTTGTTAGCGCCTCCTGCATAACAACTTTTCCCGCCTGATTGACACTTTGCCATTAGCGACCTCGTTCATCTCTCTACCGTTAGGGCTCTTCCTCCGCTTATTACCCTCCTACTATCAATGATTCTTCCTTCGAGAGACTGTTGTCAATTGAATTTTTCTTTCTTTCCGTTCTTTCTTTCTTTCTTGGTTTTGCTCTGTTCTCATGGCGGTTTGTCATTAGCAACCTCGGTTGTCTATCTACCGTCGAGGCTCTTCCTCTGTTGATTAGCCTCCTGCTATCGATGATTCTTCCTTCCAGAGGTTGTTGTCGTCATAATTTTTCTTTCTTTCTTGGTTCTGCTTTATTCTCATGGCTTCCAGTTTGGGAGTGGGCGGCAAATCTTGGGCAGATCTCTTCACCATTGACGAAGTATGTTGTCTGCATTACATGGAGCCAGAAATGGTGAATGGTGCTCTACGACTCCCTAAGGAATTTCTGGAAAGAGGAGCTACGCGTTGGACTAATAGCCTAGTAGGCCAATTTATTTCTACTCCTCCTTCTCCGTCACTGATTAGCAATTGGGTGAATCGAATGCGGTATAGGATACTAGAGTTAGGGTTTCTTGGTTTGGAGATAAGCTGCTGATATTTCAATTCTCCAATGATGCCATTTGTTCATGGGTCCTTATAGGTGGGCCTTGGAACACCTATGGGGCAAGAATATCTTCTTGCACAAATGGGAGAAATGATTGCTTCATGTAGCCCCTATAAAACCCTGTATTCATGTTTGGGTCAAAATCTCTTGTTTGCCTCTGGAACGCCTAACTGTCTGAGTAAGATTGTGAGTTTAATAGGGAAGCCGTTTTTCACAAATCAAATGACTAAAGCTGTTGACGAGATGGGATTTTCTATTTTTTTTAGAGTACTGTTGACTCGAGCTATCGAGACACTCTTTGGTTTGAGCCTGATGAAAGAGAAAGATTCTATGCTAAGGTGGAGTACTACAAATTGCCCCTTTTATTTTAGCAATGTAATTATTTTGGTCACGATTGTAGTAAGGTAGTACAAAAATAGAAGAAAGTATGGGTCCCACAAGTGAAGAAACCTATTTTAGACAAACCTGTTGAGGAAGTGGTGGAAACAATGCTTGCTTAACTTATTAAGGAAGTGATGATAGTAGTGGAATGAATATGATAGCAGTTGAAAACAACTCTATGGACAAATATACTTACTCTATTCATGATAAGCTTCCAAGTGGAGAAGAATTTCAAGAGCTGGTTCATGGGAGGAAAAGTGTCAGCCCAAGTGTTGCTGCTAAATTGGATAAAGGGAAGAATTTGGTCATTTCTCATGAGGGAGACAACTAGGTTTCTCTGTTTGTTGACACTATGCAATGCTGGATGCCTTGACCTCTTTTGCTAAAAGTGGTGGTGGAAGACCCGCTTCAAAGTGTCAAAGATAATAATGTCATGGAACATTAGGGGATTCAATCAATCCTCTTAGCAAAAGTGTGTGAGCAAGGTACTCAAGAAGCACAATATAGACATAATGGCTATACTAGAGACCAGGGTAAACAAGATTAAAGAAGAAGGTATCAAAAGGGAGTATTTTTCATATTGGTAGTTAATTGATAACTATGAAAAGTCATTTTTTTATAAGGGATTCGAACCTGGGACCTTCAGTTTCTAGGCTAGTGGTATTACCACTAGGTCAAGCCATTGGGAGGGAGGATCTTGGTACTGCACAAACATTGTCAAAAGTCCATAATCCACAATTCTCCTCAAAGGTCTAGACATCTCCATATGAGTCCCATGTGCAGAATGTTGGAGAAAAGCTCAACTATCCAACTACCTACATTATTGGAACTAAAATAATAGAAATAAACTCAAGCCACAAACTAAACCTACCACCAATGTATTTGCTACGTGTATAGGTGGTGAAAAGCCTTGGCATGACAATATAAATAGAAAGCCTCATTGAGGCATGTAAGGTAGAGTGAGCTAGAGAGCATAGGCTCCTCTCAAGGGTTAAGGCAACAAACTTGCCTAATCCGTTATGGGAAATGTGGGCAGTGTTTGTGAGGGTAGGAGTAGAACAATCAAGAGCAAGACCTCTAATGTAAAAGGCAACAATTGCCTAGTTGTGTGAGATATTAGAGTGAACGAATTTCCTCTATTTTCGATCCATCTCACCATATTTCCGCTGTGCCCCAACAAATTTGGTATCAGAGCCGATACTAATATCCTATCCTCCTAAACCAGTCCCATATATCCTACCCATAAAAAAAAATTCTCCCAAATCATGTCAGCAGTCCAGGCGAACACAATGCTCGTGATGGAGGAAGATTCTGGCAAAATATCAGAAGCAGAGGATGAAGTACCAAACAGGAGCAAAACCGTAGAGGAAAATCCAACGGTAACAACTCATACTACATTATATGTCAAAAGACGGGACGTGCAACACAATTTTGCAGGTTCAAATGCAGGAAGAGCAGGAATCCAAATCACTCCTAAGGGATTGTTGGTTCAAGCAGAAACAAGAAGATGATCAAGAAGCAAAATTCACTCAAGGTGAAGAAATCAAGCATACATCATGACAAAGTCGGTCACTTGAGAAAAGTTCAAGAAGTTCAAGGAGCAACTACGAATTGCGGATTAAGAGGGGGTGTCAAAAGTCCATAATCCACAATTCTCCTCAAAGCTCTAGACATCTCCATATGAGTCCCATGTGCAGAATATTGGAGAAAAGCTCAACTACCCAACTACCTACATTATTGGAACTAAAATAATAGAAATAAACTCAAGCCACAAACTAAACCTACCGTCAATGTATTTGCTATGTGTATAAGTGGTGAAAAGTCTTGGCATGACAATATAAATAGAAATCCTCATTGAGGCATGTAAGGTAAAGTGAGCTAGAGAGCATAGGCTCCTCTCAAGGATTAAGGCAACAAACTTGCCTAATCCGTTATGGGAAAATGTGGGCAGTGTTTGTGAGGGTAGAAGTAGAACAATCAAGAGCAGCATCTCTAATGTAAAAGGCAACAATTGCCTAGTTGTGTGAGATATTAGAGTGAACGAATTTCCTCTATTTTCGATCCATCACACCATATTTCCGCTGTGCCCCAACAACCTGAGTTGGATGTTATTATTTTCAATACATTTGACAATTTTGTACATCTTGAAGTGAAGGGTTTAGAGAACTTTTTTTTTCTTACTGTGGTGCATGGGTGCAATGATGATGTTGTCGGGCGAAACACATATTTTGAGATGAGATGTCAAAGGACCTCTGGTATGCGATGGATAGTGTTAGGAGATTTCAATGCTATTCTATACTCCAGTGAAGCTTCAAATGGACCAACCCTGGAGGAAGTGGTGAAGATTTCAATAATTGGATTAATGACATACAACTAGTGGAACATCGACTGGCTGGCGAGAAATATACATGGTTGAATAAGCAAGAAGGGAATCCCTTAACATGAAAAATTGCCAGAGTTTTTATCAATAATGATTTGATTAGATAAATATGTTGGAACTATGGCTTCTACTACCACAATCCCTATGGTGGAGTCTGATCACGGTGGCTTGCTGGTGGATTCTTTTCGTGGTAGAAGAACTCTACCTAAACCTTTTCTATATTTCACATTCTGGAGCTCTCACCCTAATTTTCAGGATATTTTGCAGACTGCTCGAAGTAACCAGGTTGTAGGTTATCCATTTTACATAGTGTGCCAAAAGATAAGGTTACTCAAGAAGCAGTTGAAGGAACTTAGCAGAGAATTCTAATATGATATTTCATTGAGAGCTAGCAAAGCAGAAGCAACTTTGAAGCAAGCACAACATGACGCATTTTCTTGTCCTTTAAGTAAAGCATTGGTTAATGAAGACAACTTGGCCAATGAGTGTGCCAATTTGCCGCTAGCAGAAGAATCATTTCTCGGGAAAAAAGCTAGAGTTCAAGCTATCTCCGAAGCTAGAGGACCTTAATACTAAGTACTTCCATAAAATGCTAAAAGTTAAAGCCCATAGAGACACCATTACACATATGAAAAGAGAGTATGGTTCTCTAGTAACTAGTATAGAAGAAATGGGAAGAGTGGCTGTTGAATTTTATCAGAAGCTGCTTGATCAAGTCAATCATGAAGTGGTATAAAGTTCTGTTACAGAAATGAGGCTTCATTATTGCATCATGTTTCTGAAACTCAGGTCTCTATAATATGTAGCAGGGTAATCAGTAAAAGAAGTTAAGAAAGCAATGTTTAGCATGAAAATCAACAAAGCCCTTAATATTGATGGGTGCTCTGTAAATTCTTATAAGGCACACTGGAATGTTGTAGGAAATGATGTCACTGCTGCAATACTCTCTTTCTTTGAATCATGACACATGCCTAAGGGGTTAATTCTACCATACTAGCTCTTATCCCTAATGTACCAAATGCATAACAAAATGAAGCTTTTCCGACCTTTATCTAAGGTCATGGCCAGTTTGATAGAGAAAAGTCAGTCGTCTTTCGTGCCAGAGAGGGTTATTGGTGATAATATTCTCATGGCTTTAGAATTAGTGAATGGATATGGTAGGAGTAGTATTTTCACGTAAGTGTACCCTTAAAATATAATTGATGAAAGCCTTTGATTCTTACTATCATGAAGGTAATAGGGTATTCCTACTCAGTTTCTTGGTTGGACTAAGGCTTGTTAAAGTACACCCATGCTTAGTGTGGCTATTTCCTTGCTAGAAAAGGTTTGAGGCATAACGACCCCATGTCCTCTTTTTAGTTTGTTGTAACTATGGAGGTACCATCTTGTACATTAAAGAAGGCTGCGAAAGAGGGTTCTTTCCACTACATCCAAGATGCAAGCAACTGGGAATCACACACCTAGTTTTCGCGGATGATCTGTTAGTGTTCACTTATGAAAAGAGATTGCAATGCAGGAGGTGTGCAGCTTACTTAAAGAATTTTATCTCTTATCTAGGCTCAGATTCAACACTGAGAAAAGCCAAATATTTTGTGCGGGTATGATCGAAGAGCAGCATGAAAGACTGGCTACTATTAATAGATTTCGGAGAGCTTATTTGCTTGTACGTTAACTTTGAGTGCCTCTCGTAGCGTGTAAGCTCACAAATGCAGATTGTGAAGTTTTAGTGGAAAGGATAATTGTAGGATTGAGAGACTGGAGACCTAAGGTGTTGAGTTACACAAGTAAACTTCAACTCATAAACTTTGTCATTTCGAGTATGAGGCAGTAGTACTGGATAAGCTAACAACAGGTATGCTTTGGAAACCATCAAATTGTCTTCTCATTGATTCTATTTGATCTTATATACATAGTTTATGCATTACTAGACAAAGAGTTCTAGTTGTAAAATGACAGGGAAGAAGTACAAAAATGCAGAGCAAGGAGGGAACACAAGCTGAGCAAATGAAAGAGACGTTGTGGCTTCAGGGCACAACGACGACGTCTTGATCTTCTTCATTCTTGGTTTCCAGCTACGACGACGTTTCGACCATCTTCGAACCCTTTAGTTGAGACGGCACCGTTCCAGGTAGCTCTTTTTTTTATTTTCCCGAAACAACATCGGACCAGCTAATTCTGTTGTTAGCCATTGAAGTGACGGATGAAAAATTTGAATTTATCTCTGATACTCCCCCCGAGCAAGCTGGTGGGCTGAGATTGTGCACACTAAGCTTGGAGAGGAGATTGGAGAAGATGGCAGGAGGTAGAGCCTTGGTGAAGATGTTGGCCAATTGATGCAGAGAGGAGACATGGAGCAGCTTGATGATTCCACTATGCACTTTTTTCCTTACCAGGTGACAATCCACTTCTATGTGCTTTGTTCTTTCGTGAAATGTTGGATTCTCTACGAAGTGAACTGCGGATTGATTGTCGCAGTACAGGATTGATGGATGTTGGTGATTGACCTGGAAATCATGAAGAAGATAAAGGAGAGACTGAAGTTCGGAGGTGTATCTGCCATGGCCCTGTATTCAGCCTCGCAAGAAGACCTAGAGATTGTTTTCTGCTTCTTGCTGCGCTTGGAGATCAATGCATTTTAAGATAGACACAGTATCCAGTGACTGATCTTCTGGTGTCCATACACGAGGCCCAGTCAGAGTCACTGAAAGACTTAAGGTGAAGAGTGGATGTAGAGGGAAAGAAGAGTCCAGTTGATGGAGCAGATTTAAGGTACCTCAAAATCCTTGTGACTGCTTGATAATGTTGATTGCTAGGATTGGACATGTACTGGGCCACTTGTTGTGCAGTAAAGCTGATATCAGGGCATTAGATTATGTTCAAACTATATCAACCATAGATTTTATTTAAATTATTAATATGTTATTTTATTTGTGGGTGGAGAACCGGTACAACCGGTTGTCTGAATTTTTTTTACGAATTCAATTCACCACGCAACCTTCTTCTCACCTCTTCTCACCGCCGTTTACTCTTCCTTCGATCCTCTTCCTTCGATCCTCTCCACGCAGCTAGCGAGCCAGATTCTGACGACGACAGTGAAGACGGCGAGCAGTGGGTGACGACGAGTAGAAGAAGCTTGTCGATTGCAGCATCTCTTTGACTGCGGCGAGCCGGATTCCGACGACGACAGTGAAGGCGGGGAGCAGGGGACGACGAGAGCGAGCATCTCTTCGTCGATTGCAAACGAAGACCCTCTTCCCATCGATAGCAAACGAAGACCCTGCACAGAACCCCCTCTTCCCATCGATAGCAAACGAAGACCCTGCACAGAACCCCCTCTTCCCATCGATAGCAAACGAAGACCGCTGACCTACCTCCTCCACCGCAACTTTTTCCGGTTAGTATGCCTACAGTTCTACAATTTTATTCAATTTTCTGGTTAGTATGGCTATCAGTTTAGGGATTATATTGGGATGTTCTAGATTTACAAATTTCGGTAGGGGGATTGAAATTCCATGCTCGTTTTACCAGATTGAACTATGGATTGGTTGTTTAGGAACTTGACGAGCTGGAGAAGAATCAGTTTAGTTGTCTGTTGTAGGCGAAGAATCAGTTTAGTCATCTGGATTAAGTTGTATAGCATACTGACGACGATGAGATAGGAGTGGGTATTTGGCCAAAATTAAGTGGCTATTAATGAAAGGCAAGACAGAGCAAGAGGCTGCTGCTACTGTCAAACGAGTTGATATGAACTTGACTTTCTTGATGTTGTCATTGATCATGCGAATGAGTCTATGCATGTAGCCGATGATGGAGAAAATAATATATTGCTTATCAATATGCTCAGATTTTGGTTTATGAGTTTAATTGGTCATGTCCTTTTACCAGGTTGATGTCCTTGTAGTATCTTCTTTGTGTTTAGCTTGATAATTATCTCATGTTTTTATATGAATCACTCAGGGATATCGATCATTATGTTTTCTCATTATGATTGATTGGATGTGTTGGAATTGTGTTGATTGTTCAATCAGCCACCAACAAGTTGTTATGAATTTACTCTATTGTCACTCAGTTTCTGTGATGCTAGCCCTGTGTAGGATAGATGGCTGAGTGGTTCAAAGTGAAGCATTAAGATTTGTTTCATTTGTTTTTACTCAACAGCTGATATGAGATATCTGGTAGCTGATGGTTTAGCATTATGGTAGCTAAATTTGCTGATAGGGCTATAGATGGAGAGAGGTCTTTGTCAAAGCAACGTGGTGTAATGTGGTTGTTGGTTGCTCCTCCATTAACCATACAGCCATAGATTTCCTGCTACTAAAGTTCATTGTGAGTCGATTTACACATTGAAGCTTGAAGGGAGAGTTGTGCATGGTTGTGGTTGCCTTGCTGGGTAGTGAACAATCATCATTAGAAATACTTGGTTGAATTTTGCATCTGATGGTTTGCGATTGTGATGCAGAGTTGTTTTCTCGTCTTTAACTTCCTTGTCTTGGTATCAGTCATTGTTACTTCCTTTCTTTGGATTGAATTTCTACCACTGGAACTGCTGTTCTCCTGGACTTGTATGGTTGGATCGAATTTGTGGATAGACGGTAGCTGGTCTGCTTGCTTCTTTAGTTCTTTGGTCTTGATTGGGTTTTAGGGATGTAAGGAATGGGTTTGTAGAGTTTACTTAATAGTCAATTTATATCTCCCACATCCCACTAGAGTTCGAGTTATTTTCAGGGTTTTTGCTGTTTATAGAGTTAATTCATAGTCAATTTTGCTTCTTTAAGTTTCTCATATCAGGCCTCAAGGCCGGGAATGAGTTTTATACATCCCTAGACAGATACTGTTTCGAGTTTATCAAGGGAACTAACCTCAGCAAACGAATCAGTGGTCTTAGGGCTATCAATTTCGATGATCTTCCGTGACATTTTTTTTTGTTTTGCTTATCTTCTGTTTCTGAGGTATTGGAGTGCTTGTTGTCATTCATTTCTCTCAATCAGGCTCCAAGCCAAGTAACTGGTCACTAGTTGCCAAACTAAGTCAACAATGTCGAGTATCTGCTCTGCTAGTTCATCTCTACCTTGCCACTTGGTTATGTTTTTTCCCAGCTTAGAAACCAGCAATAAACTTAAACAGCAACTGGTTTTTGTTTATGTCTGTAGATCAATTATCAAACTAGGCCGATCACGATTCGAACACACGCTGGGACCGACTTCCTGAGTGTCCTGTAGCATCCTGGATATGGTGGTTCTGGTTTCAGCATAGCCTTTTGAAAATAACATTTTCTTTGTTGTGTTTTCTTTTGCATCTGATTCATTATATATGGCAGATGGCAAAGGAGACACATGAGGAATCTCATTCTCTTTGCATTTATAAAACAATGAATGGATGAATGAGATGAGATGAGAAAATATTGTGAATGATTTGGATCTAAACAACCATGTCAGAAATCTCTGTACAAATCATCTCTTCCAAGCTTCATACAACTTCTCCACATCAAGAAAACCAGGAAAAATGGCAGCCTGCTTCTTTCCATGCTTGCTCCAACAGTTTGCCTGCAAAGAGAAAACCTTTTCTTCTGTGAATAGATGATTAAACCTTTTCTTCTGTTTTGCTTATCTCATGAGAAGATGTTACGGCTGTGAAATTTCCAGAATTAGCCGTGAGAATGTTTAGTGAAATCTGGGTGTTTTGAGTTTCACGGCTTATTTTAACGGTCGTGATTTATTAAGCCAAAGCCGTGAGATTGTCTGGAGATATGAAAACTACTCTTTGCTTGTCACGGGTCATGTCACGGCCGTGAGAATTTTCATTTTTGGGTGAAATGTAATGAAAGCGGGGTGTTTTGGGTGAAATTTATATATGCCAATGGCGGATTTCATGGTTAATTAGTGTACTCAGGTGTTGATGTAGGGGGTTTTCAGTTCTTCTGGTAGTTAGAACTTGTATTTTGTTTGTACTCTTCGGCATGCTTATAATTCGTGTTTCAAGGCATGCTTATAATTTTTCTGTTTTTTTAATTTTGCAGTTTGCTAAAATTGTTCTATAATGAAGACGAAGAGGCATCAAATTTTGAGCACGCGATGTTCTCCTAGGAAAGTATTCTCACTAGTCTCAAATTTAGAGGCTTGTCAATCAGAGGCCATTAAGAGATGTGGCTTTGGTCGTATTCTTGAAGTCAAAGGAAGAATGCTACAACGTGAGTTGTTGGAGAAACTTTTGAAGAGCTTTAATCTGGAAGAAAGCACAATTAAGGCATATGGGTTGGAAGTGCATATTTCGGCCAAAGATTTCGAGCGAATTATGGGCGTGCCTGAGGGAGGTACTGATATCATCTTCAATGGTGAAGAAGTGGGAGGAAGATCGGAGGAACTGGAACCATTTAGAGTGTTTTCGACACGTGATTGTGGCCGACAGGCGATTTCCACAAGCTTAATGCAGAAGGCGTTGTCGAAGATGAAAGATAGGGGCGATCTATTTCTTCAAACGTTTATTATGTACGTAATGGGGGTGCTATTAGTACCAACTAGAAGAGATGAAATTTCCTTGTCTTCGGTATACGCTGTCACCGATGTTGCAGACATTCCGAAGAAGAATTGGGCATCCTTTTGCTTCAATGAAATGGTCAAATGCATCTGCGACCATAATGCTTATAGGAGAGAGTATATACCGGGTTGCTTGCTGTTTTTGGAGGTAAATAATTGCTAATCCCGACTTACTACATATTTGTAATGATTAATCATCATGTTGATTATAGTATTTTTTTTGTAGTTAATATTCTTGGAGCATGCAAATGGTATTTTCCAAACCATTGATGGGAGTTTGGATTTGATGAGTTGGGGGAGCGGAGATGTGGAGTTATTGTTAACAAAAGTGGTAAGATTGATAGTATATTTGATTCTTTTGACAAGTTGGAGCATGCTAATGGTACATTTGGTTCCCTTTTTAATTAATTTATAGGTTTCCAGCAGTTCGGGGAAAAGATCAGCTGAGGATGCCGGTTTGAAATCACCTCCAAGGAAACGGGGAAAAAGAGACGGGAAACGGCACAAACCCGACGGGGATGAGCTGCTTCTCTGTGAGCGTATTGATGCTCGGTTTAGTACCATGGAGGGTAGAATTGACAACTTTGGTCAAGAATTTAGAGTGGCAATGGGTGATGCTGCTTCTAGAGATAATGAGCTAATGAGCCGGGTTGTGAAAATGGAGAACGAATTTCGGGCTTTTAGAGACGAAATTGGTACTGCAGTGAAGTCCCTTTATAGAGGCAGTGAAAGCAACTCTAGGTGATCCTTTGTCAAGGGAGCAGCCTACTGAGTTGAAAAAGAACGATCAGAAGGATGCGGCTGATAACGTGAAAGCTTCTGCAGCTGAGTTGAAAAAGAACGATCAGAAGGGTGAGGTTGAAAAACCAAGGGAACCCATTTCTCCTACCTCCGAATGTGTCAAGACTGCCAAAGTTGAGAATTCGGGAGAAGCTGAGGGGGAAATTGGAGATGACAGATGTTCTGAATCTCCTTCTATGAAAGTTGTGAAAAAAGTCTCCTTGCAAGCAGCCTAAAGCGTCTAAAGTTGAGAAATTCATATTGTTGAGTGATGAAAGTGTTGCTGCTAATGATGGTTGTTCGAAGACTGTGAAGGTATTTCACTTGATTAAGTTTTCTAATTATTGGTTCTTATGGTGTGGTTACTAATGAACTGGTTTTGTTTTATGTTTTTGAACAAGAAAGGGGCGAAAGGGAGGTGGACTACGTAGTGTGTCTAAATTGAAGCCTAGTTTGTATGTGGTCTCTCCATTCGAACGGGCAAATCCCAGAGCTAAGAAAGCACAACCTTTGTACCGTGCTCCTCCCTTTGTTGTTCAGACACCATTGACTCTGGAGGCAGTAAAGATGATTCAATTTGCTTTTAGTAGTAAGCTTCCCGAAAGGTACCTCCCGAAATCATTACAAGTAAGATTGGATCATATTTGTATGATGTTTTTGGTATTTGCCTTATTCTAATGTTGTGTTGTTTGAACTTGGTATTGTATAACAGTGACATATTGGTTAGTCTTGGTGGCGGGGTTCTTTCCTTGTTACGTGAAGATTTGGTCGAGCTTTTGCCAAGGACCAGAATTTCAACAAGGGTAAGTTCTTTTATGTGTGTAATTTAGTAGATTGAACGTGTATTGCTGACTTTGGTATATGTGATGATGATGCATTAGATTATAGAAATGGCGTGTCTGTGCAAGACACTAGAAGAACGAAGTTGTGGTCGCAGTGGTGGCTTGTCTTGGTTCTTTCCACCTTCAGTTTCGGTACAGTTGTCTGCTTTGTCTATTCTTGTCATGAAATTAATCTATTTTTTGTTACATGTAGCTTGTGTGGGTGACTGTGTTTTATTTTTCTAGGATCGTGCGAATCATTGCAATGAGGAGCAATTTATGGCTAAGATGCGTTCATATAAGATACTTGAGCGATACTGTATAAGTGAGCTACATTACTGCAGTAAGGTATGTTGTAATGTTGTTTTCTAAAAGGAAATGGCTTCACCCTCCTATGTTAAATTGATAATTATTGTTTGTTTGTCCATTATTTCAGATTCATGTCCCAATTTTCAACCTCACGTTGAACCACTTCTATCTAGCGATCTTTAACATGGAAGCCAAAGAAATTGAAATCTAGGACTCATTACCAGGAACTCATAATGAAGAATATGATGCAAGGATGCAGAAACTGGTTTGCTTCTTGTTCTTCAAGTTTTCAAGCTCTACTTATTGCTTAGTTGTTAGTTGTTTTTCATTTGCCGACTTTTGTCGTTATATATCGATGAGGGGGATGTTTTCATTTGCAGAAATTGGGTCTAGATTGGTTGCTTAAGGATGATATCTGCGGGGCGTTTTCATTTGTGGACTTCGTGGTTAGATATCGCCAGGATGTTGCTTGCCAACCAAATGGGTACCCTTTGTTGTTGTTTAATCGTGCACTGTTCTAATTAACTTCGATAATTATTTGTTCGCATCATGACCATGGTAATTATTTGTTATATTACAGATTTGATTGTGGACTATTTGTCATCAATTACTTGCTGGATCCAGATCGATATTCCAAGAAGCTTGACCAGTTCGACAGTGACTATGAGCGGGCACAACTTACAATGTACTTGCTCACTACGCATCTGAATGAGGTGAAAGCTACAATAAAGACACAATCAGATGAATATTTTGAGAGTCATGCGAGACCTGCCCAAATTGAGACTGAGAAGGTGAATTTCAAGACAAACTTACTCAATCGAGGAAGAAAGCCGTTGCACGCGCATGGGGAGAAAAAGGGTAGAAAGTCTAAGAAGCATTGAGACTTGTGATGTTAATGTGAGTTTAGTTAATGTGGATGTTGATTGAAGTTTAGGATAATGTAGATGTTGAATGAATTTTAGTGAATGTAGATGTTGAATGAAGTTTAGAAAACTGTTGAAATTACAATGAAGTTATGAATGAAGCATTATTCAGTGATGTTATTTTTTTCTCTATATTATGTTTAATGTGTCGACAAGGAAAAAATTATGCATGATCATATACCGAAAAATGGTTGAAAATGGACCTTATTCACCCTGCCAGAGGCTGTTTCACGGCCTCAATAAGCCATTTTCACGGCCGTGAGATGGTGATTTCTCATTGTCTCTGATGCTTAGGATGTATCTTTCACGCCCGTGAGACTGGGCCGTGAGATGGGATTTTATCACGCCTTAATGATGGTAATTTTACGCCCGTGAGACTGGGCCTTGAGAATCAAAAAATCATTCCCTATGTTCAGAGAACCTCACGGTCTTGAAAGGACCATCTCACACCCGTGATTCAAGACCATCTCACACCCGTGAGATTGTGGGCTCGCTTGTTAGTGAAAAAAAACGTCATTAAGAAGGTTCGAACCAGAGCACTTGGCATAATAATTCAGTGTATTAAACAGTCAGACTACTTAACATATTTTGTAAAATTCATTGTTCGTTTGCTTTTTACTACGTATGGTTGAATGAGCGTGTGATTATCGGTTTTGGGTTGAACCCCATGTAATTGTGAACCGATGTGAGCAATGCAGTTAAAAGCGCGATTCTACCTAAAAGCGGAAAAGGGGTAAAATCGAAAAGCGGTGAATTAAAGCGTAAAAGCGTAAGTTTTTGATGCATCCTGTATAATAATTAAAATAATGTTAAGTACGGCATAAACTATGTAAAATATGAGTTCACAGAGTTTAGATAAAAGAAAAAATACCTGCAATTCATATCTAAATTAGAACAAACTCATAACATCATAACAATAAGTTCATAAACATAAATCGTAACCCACAAACGAGTTAAGAATCCAAATTCTCACAAGCTGGTTTAAGTTTACATAATGACATATGCGTTTAATAATCCAAGTCCTCACAATCAAAGCACACAAATGTTATAAAGGATAGAAGGAAAACTACATCAATTCATCGGCTTCCACATTTGCATCCAAATCATCATCATTATCATCATCATCACCATTGCCATCAACATCAAGTGGACTACTATATTCATGATCCCCCTCATCTCTTCGAGCATCAACACCAATAGCATCACCACCACCTTCAATAGTATGACCACCTTCCTCACCACCAACCTCTAAATCTGTAGATTGTGGTTCTCCTTCTTCATTATCACTAGCACAAATCCATTCATTATCAGAGTCTATATCCTCAAAGTCGATCTCAAGCCTTCTTGCTTTCTTGGCATTCCCGCCCACCAATTTGTTGTTGCACATAACATACACAAGATCATTCATTTTTTGTGCACGCAAATTGTTCTTTTTCTTAGTATGAATCTACAAGTAAAAGAGTTCACATCACCACATATTCACATGTAAAAAGAATGAACGATATGATGAAAAGAAAATAGAGGCAATTTATTACTTACCCTCTCAAATGCACTCCAATTACGCTCGCACCCAGAAGCACTACAAGTCAAACTCAACACCCGAAGAGCAAATTTTTGAAGCTCTGGCATTTCATCTCCAAATCCGGTCCACCAATCAGCTGGATGTTGCCTATCCTTTAATTGCATTGCACCATACTTATCAAACATTCCACGAGCATGACGAAATACAGACAACTGCTCCATTATCAAAAACTTCTCTTCATCATTCTTTGCAAGTCTAGATATGCACTCATACAATCCCATTTTCACCTTTGGATCATTATGGTTAAATCCTTGAGAATGGTGAATTTGAGGATTCAACCAATATGCAGCATAGTGAATTGGTCTACTCATTTGATCTTCCCACCTTTTGTCAATGACTTTCAAGACAGGCTTGTATCTATATAAAGTATATACAATAGAGAATAAACAAATTAGAAGTTAGAAGTTAGAACAATAAAAATATAGGTTTGTATGATAAGTTAATAGGAAAAGGAACTCGAAATCACCTTCTTTCCACATTGTTGAAGTTGCTTTTAATCTTCTCCTTCGCTTGGATAATTTCAGAGTATAAGAAGGGCATTGCCGGTTTTTCATCAGAATCAACCAAACGTAGAATCTTGACAAGAGGTTGAGCAGCTCTAAGACAATTTGTCACATTTTTCCAAAATCTACCATCAAGTACAAATCCTTGAACTCTTTTTCCTTCACGAAGCTTAGAAAAGCTACTCTTCCTCCACTTCTCAGAAGAAAACATTGTCATCAAGGAACCCTTATTGTCATTAAGAGATCCCAATGTCAAATATGATGTAGCAAATCTTGTAACAGCAGGTCTAACCAAATCTTTCCCTTGAGTGAACTCCCTCATCATGGCAATCATCATTGTTCTTGCATAAATGAAATTGGTGATCTTCTTACTATTGGAAATTGTGGTCTCGTGCACCTTAATATGCTTTGCAAGATCCTCTAGCATCAAATCCAAACAATGAGCAGCACAAGGTGTCCAAAACAAATGCTTCCTTTTTTCCATCAACAATTGTCCTGCTGCCTTATAAGCTGAAGCATTATCTGTCACAACTTGAACAACATTCTCTTCCCCAACCTTCTCAACAACTCCATCTAACATCTCAAACACCTTTTGAGCAGTCTTCGAAAAATCAGAAGTGTCAACAGCTTCAAGAAATACAGTTCCACGAGGACTATTAACCAAAAAGTTACATAGAACTCGCTGTTTCTTATCTGTCCATCCATCAGACATTATTGTGCAACCCACCGCCTTCCATTCAGCTTTGAAGATCCCCAATTTATTCTCCACTTCCTGCATTTCCTCTTTCAGCAAAGTCTCCCTAATCTCATGATAAGAAGGACCCTTAAAACCAGGACCATGCCGAGCTATATCTTCCAACATTTGGTGATAGCTATCACATCTAGTTGCATTGAATTGAATAGCATTTTCATACCACCATTTTGATATCGACTTGCAAGCCTTTTCCCGGAGTTCTTTCTTCAAAACTGTAGTTATTGTTTTCTGTTTTCCAGTGCCACTGCCACTAGCTTCATTAGCAGTTCCACTACCCTCTCCATCACGACTAAAACTGAGATCATGTAGCTTCCTTGCCTTAGTCGCCTTCTCTTCTTCAGTTGCACCAAGTAGCTCTAACATTTTTGCTCTAACTTCATCAGGAACACTAACACAAGCGATTGAGTCCTTTCTTGTTCCTGCAAGATGATGTTTGAAGCGAGATATACCACATACTTCCTTATCACAATACTTGCATCTCACTTTCTGCCCATTACCGAGTACATCTATACCATGCTGCCAACCGGGATCTAGACGATTGCCTTGTGCATTTTTTCTCTTCGCTCTAGAACTGGATACAGTATTGCTTGCACTAGTACCCCCACTCGACATAATTGAAATTGCAAATCCTACATAAAATAAAGAATAATTGTTGTAAATAACAAAATCTCAACTTCTGAATTATAATTTATACATATGTGAATCAGTCAAGCTAGCAGCGCCCTAAGTCCAAAATCCCAGCACATGCAGCAGCAATTGCAATTACAGAATTCGGAGGACCACAACAACAAGCATTCCAACACTTTCAATCAAATGAGATTCAAATAAATAAATGAATCTAAAAAGAAACAGAACCCTCGGCTCCAATCAGAGTCCCGATGTTTGCTATGACGGAAGCGAGACAGGATATTGTTTCAGTTATGCTCAAGCAATGCTAGCTAGGATTGCAATAGTCAACTGAACCAGTAAAAGAACAAGTAAACTGAAACAGGGTTGGTCGGTATTCTTCTCTTCCCCGGTCAATTGAGGAGTCGACAGAGGAATATGAGAGGGTCTACCCGACTTTCTCTTCCCCTAGTTTCTTGGTATTGGGTGCAACTCCAATGACATAGTTTCCCTGGTTTCATTCAAATTTTGATGATTGCCGCCGATGAGCAGATAGAGCAGGGAGAGACGATCATACCCGGGGAATTTGGTCGGCGGAAGTGACGGAATGATTTGCTGCTCGCCTGCTCCTTCCGCCTACTGGAGACGGCGGGCGACGAGGCGCTGAGGTGTAGCGGCGGGCCGGCGATTAGCGAAGGGCGGCGGCTGGGCGAAGGGCGGCGGCTGGCGATTGTTGACACTTGACAGGCGGCGGCCGGCGGCCAAGGAGACAGGCGGCGGCGACCGATGATGATTGACGAGAAGGGTGGAGTGGGAGAGCCGAGAGCCTGCGGCGCTGGAGGAGATGAGATAGATGGAGTAGGGTTAGGTTCGGCGCAGCCTTACTCTCTTCTGGCAGCCCGACCCTTTTTTTTTTTTCATAAGAAAAACGACGTCGTTTTGGTGAGAGGAGACAGTTTTGCTCCTTTGCTTGGAATCGTACAAAAACGCTCTAAAAACGTGTTTTTATCCGATTTTATCGATTTCAACGATTTTATCACGATTTTGACCGATTTTGAATAAAAAACGATTTTATTGCTGATTTGAAACGTTTTCCTACCCTAGAAACGTAAAATCGTACGATTTTACGCTTTAAAGCGCGATTTTGACTACACTGGATGTGAGATTGGTTGATGATATATGGTTTAGTGAGTGTTTGATTACGGTGTTTGGGTTGAACCCCATGTAATTGTGAACCGATGTGAGATTGAGGTTATGTATATGGTTTAGTGAGCGTTTTATTATCGGTTTTGGGTTGAACCCATGTAATTGTGAACCGATGTGAGATTGAGGTTATGTATATGGTTGAATGAGCGTTTGATTATCGGTTTTGGGTTGAACCCCATGTAATTGTGAACCGATGTGAGATTGAGGTTATGTATATGGTTGAATGAGCGTTTGATTATCGGTTTTGGGTTGAACCCATGTAATTGTGAACCGATGTGAGATTGAGGTTATGTATATGGTTGAATGAGCGTTTGATTATCGGTTTTGGGTTGAACCCCATGTAATTGTGAACCGATGTGAGATTGAGGTTATGTATATGGTTTAGTGAGCGTTTGATTATCGGTTTTGGGTTGAACCCATGTAATTGTGAACCGATGTGAGATTGAGGTTATGTATATGGTTGAATGAGCGTTTGATTATCGGTTTTGGGTTTAACCCCATGTAATTGTGAACCGATGTGAGATTGAGGTTATGTATATGGTTGAATGAGCGTTTGATTATCGGTTTTGGGTTGAACCCATGTAATTGTGAACCGATGTGAGATTGGTTGATGATATATGGTTGAATGAGCGTTTGATTATCGATTTTGGGTTGAACCCCATGTAATTGTAAACCGATGTGAGATTGAGGTTATGTATATGGTTGAGTGAGCGTTTTATTATCGGTTTTGGGTTGAACCCATGTAATTGTGAACCGATGTGAGATTGGTTGATGATATATGGTTTAGTGAGCGTTTGATTATCAGTTTTGGGTTGAACCCAAGTAATTGTGAACCGATGTGAGATTGGTTGATGATATATGGTTTAGTGAGCGTTTGATTATCGGTTTTGGGTTGAACCCATGTAATTGTGAACCGATGTGAGATTGGTTGATGATATATGGTTTAGTGAGCGTTTGATTATCGGTTTTGGGTTGAACCCATTTAATTGTGAACCGATGTGAGATTGGTTGATGATATATTGTTTAGTGAGCGTTTGATTATCGGTTTTGGGTTGAACCCATGTAATTGTGAACCAATGTGAGATTGGTTGATGATATATGGTTTAGTGACCGTTTGATCATCGGTTTTGGGTTGAACCCATGTAATTGTGAACCGATGTGAGATTGAGGTTATGTATATGGTTGAATGAGCGTTTGATTATCGGTTTTGGGTTGAACCCCATGTAATTGTGAACCGATGTGAGATTGAGGTTATGTATATGGTTGAATGAGCGTTTGATTATCGGTTTTGGGTTGAACCCCATGTAATTGTGAACCGATGTGAGATTGAGGTTATGTATATGGTTTAGTGAGCGTTTTATTATCGGTTTTGGGTTGAACCCATGTAATTGTGAACCGATGTGAGATTGGTTGAGAGTATATGATTTAATGAGTGTTTGATTATTGTTTTGGGTTCAACCCATGTACTTGTGAACCGACGTGAGATTGGGTTTATGATATATGGGTTGATTTTCGTTTGATTATGGGTTTGGGTTAACCCATCTAATTATAACCGATGATTTTTTTGGGTTGGTCATAATGAAGAAATTCCTAGATCCTAAACCCTCACCGTCGTAAGTCGTAACAGTGATGTCGTTTCTTCCTTCTCGTCCTCCATCGGCGCCAGAGGACTGATCCTCGGTTCCTCCCTGCCGGCTTCTTCCTTCCAGCTTCCCTCTCTCCCAGCCTCAGTTCTTAATTGTCGTCCTTCGTCGGCTCTTCTCCACCAATATTACGAAACCTGATTCTTCCTTCGTCTTCCCTTCTCTACGCAACCATCGATTTTCCATTCTCCCTTATTCGCCCATCCTTCGCCACCCATCCTTCGCGACGAAGACATTCAAAGGCACCACAGGCACGATCCTAGCGAGCAACAGTGAAGGCGATCATAACTGCGCAGGAGGTTTTGTTGCTGAATTCCAAGGACCCTTCTGTCACCCCCTTCGTTGAAGAGCTGCAAAAGAGGCTTACCTTCCATTTTCACGCCACCAAAGCACAGGTACGGGAATTTTAGGGTTCAGGGTTTGTAAGTTGCTAGATTGCTAGATTCGAATTCATGGTGATCTATGGGTTTGTGGAGCTATTTGGTCCTGTTTGTCTTGGAACATTCACGTTGGCCTTTCATTGTAAATTGTAAGATTACATGGTGATCTATGGGTTTGTGGAGCTATTTGGAGCTATTTGATGAAACTTCTTTTGTTAAGTGTGTAGATAGCTTCTTTGTTTGAAGTTGAATTTGGTTGAATTGATCTTCATATGGGAAAGGACAATCCATGGTTTCATATAAGGGACGTGCCTGTTTGTGCTACCCTTTGTACTGTACATACAGTCACAGAGGTTTGATTAGGTTCATTTTTATAAATGCCGAAGTTGAAAGAGGGGAATTTCAATGTACTTTCAGTGAATTAGGCGCTTGTGGGATAGGCATTCTATCATTTCAGCAGTTCATATCAGGATACTTATTGAACTTTCATGTGCACTTGTGATTTCTCTGCACCTGGTGTGATTGCAGCATTGTTGAGTCTTATCAAGGCCCTGTGTTAGATGGTCCTCTCTAATCGTGATCGGAGCTCTCTGGTTGTCTTCTTTGTTCAATTTGGTGGGTGTTGTGAATTGTGATCTTGCTTGGCTTCATTTCATTTGTGAATGGTTGGTTTGTCGCGAAAGTGAAGGGGAAACTATTGAGCTGATATGTGGATTACAGTTACCAGCCAGCCCTTCATTTCAATTGTCTCGTGTTTGCCTCGTGTTTGTTAATTGATTAGTGAAGTGTTTGATTCGGTCGGTTGTGGGTGGTGAATATGTCGATTTCAATTGTCTCTAAACTTCATTTTGTTGCTTTTTTTCAGTTGATCAACTATGGAAGGGTTGATGGATGATATGAGCACAGGCAAGGACACGGGAATTGACTTGAATGTTGGTTTAGATTGGGGAATGGATTATGGAGATGATACCGGTGGTGTTAGAGATAGTGACGATATGGAGGACAATGTCGACACCAGCGATAGTGATTCTGAGGATGATAATAACACTAACATTGGTGATGATGATAAAGAGAACATCTCAGATGAGCATTTGCACAGCTTCGAAACACAGCCACACAGCTCAGAGAACATCAAAGATGCTGCAAATCCAGCCATGGTTCCACCGTACTCGAGTATGTATGACTGGACTTTGCTTGATAAAGTCGGGAATGGTAAGCCATATTCTAAATGGGAGTCGGATGATGTTGTGGGTTATAATTTTGAAACCCTTGTGGAGGCTGGCAAGTTCTATTCAACTTATGGTTGTGCCATGGGATTCAGCGTACGAAAGAACACTCACACATATTCAAAATATGAAGTTAAAAATATGCAGCGATGGGTTTGCTCACGCGAGGGGGAGCGTCTACCAGTCCACAATGATAAGGAGAACAGAAAGCGTGAACCTAGGCCTGTAACAAGGCTCCATTGTCCGGCTGCTTTCAAAGTCAGTTTTGTTGAGGCAATTAACCGATTCAAGGTGAAGCAGTTTGTACCAACACATTTTCATCCCTTAGCTGGAGCACATGAAGTGCAGTTTTTGAGTTCTCATCGCAAGGTAGATGACGCAAGTAAGGCTCAGATTTGATCACTTAGGGCTGCTGGTATTCGCACCAATCAAATCATGGATTATCTAGTGAATTGTGCGGGAAGCTTTCAGAACTTGGGTTTCACTAAGACCGATGTCTACAATTTTGTTAGTGCGGATCGGAGGTCGGAGATCTTGGATAGTGACAGTGAAGCTGCACTTGCCTACTTACAAGCACGGGCAACTACCGATCCTCGTTTTTATTGTAGATATACAGTAAGTGACGGTGGTGAACTAGGCAATATGTTATGGGCTGACTCTACTTCACAATTGGATTATAGTCTCTTTGGAGATGTTCTTGTTTTTGACTCGACATACAAGACTAATGCATATAATCTTCCATTTCTTCTATTCATTGGTGTGAATAATCACAATGCAAGCACTGTTTTTGCATGTGCTTTACTTGCGGATGAAGCGGCGGAGAACTACATATGGATTCTAAATGCTTTTTTACATTGCATGGGTGGTAAGAAGCCAACCGCAGTTATAACAGATGGTTGTTCTTCAATGAGGAAAGCTATCAAGTCGGTTCTCCCTGGATCCCGACATTGGTTATGTTCTTGGCACTTGGGCAATAACGCAGAAGCGCGTGGCCATGCGGAAGGCTTCCGGGAGGATTTCAAACGATGCATGCTAAACTGCAGTTCTATTCCACAATTTGAAGCTACATGGAAGGAAATTTTGTCCAAGTATGACCTGGAGCACAATGCGTGGATGAAGAAGATGTATAGGCGACGAGCTCTATGGGCCACAACTTACTTGAAAGGTATTTTCTTTGCTGGGATGACTACGTCACAACGTTGTGAAAGTATGAACTCTTATCTAGACAAATTCTTGCAAAGTAAGATGAAGTTGTTTGAGTTTGACAAGCAGTTTGACATGGCACTTTTGTATAGGAGACAAACTGAGTTACATGACCAGTTTAAGACAATACATACTGATGTTGTTTTGATGACACATTTACATGAAATTGAAAGACATGCCACTATAGTATATACAAGAAATGTGTTCAGGAGCGTTCGAGCAGAAATAGCGAGAGAAGTTCATTACTATATTACAGACAAGTGTGTGTTGACCAATAAAACAATTTACACATTGTCACGATTCAAATACCCTGACTCAAAGTGCACCGTGTTCTTTTACACGAGTGGACATGATGTGCATTGTTCTTGTGGCATCTTTGAGTTCTGCGGAATTCCATGTCGGCATATATTCTGTATATTGAAAGCAGAAAATCAAATACAAATTCCAAAGTCACTCATTTTGAAGCGTTGGACTAAAGATGCAAAAGAGTTCGATCCCTCGAGTATGGGAAGCTGTCCTACCCAGCAAAATATTAGCAGGTATTATAAATTTAAGGTGTTCATTTAGTTCTTTCTTTACTTCTATTGTGCTTGGAACCAACTACAAAAGTGCTTGTTTATTTGGACAGGTTTGGATTCTTGGTTGGTCAATGTAGTAGAATGTGCCATTATGCTGTGAGTTCGGATGAAGCATTTCATACTGCCAAAGGGTTGATTGAAGACTTGACATTGCGAGTGAAGACAATAAGTGAAGAAACAACCAACAAAACAAATAATGCTACTACGGATGTTGGAGTGAACTCCTCTCAGTTTATTAAGGACCCCCATCCAGTTCGAAGTAAAGGGAATGTGAAGCAACCTCAAGTGAAAACATTTTGCAAGTATTGTAGGCGTCCTAAACATACAATCAGAAATTGTCCGCTGAAAAGAATGGCTGAAGCAGGTGCAGGTGATAGTCATTTCACGCAACAAGAATACAACTTCGAGTCCATAGGAGCAGGTGAAAGCAGCTTTCATGTGGAGACTCAAGAATCTGTTCTACTTCCCAAACGATCCAAGCACAACCTGTAATGCTGGTGTTCGACTTCAAACTACATTATGTTTCATCTTGTAATGTTTGTTTTGTGCAAGTTAGTATCTAGTGACATTGAATGGATCTATGTAATGCTCGTGTCTAGCTTCAAAGAACATTATGACTCATCTTTTCATAAGCTGGTAGTTTTCACAAACAGTATATTATGTTACTTACACCATTATAATAAGTACAAGGGTTAGTTCTACAGGTGAATGTATGTGCAGACTATTTCTGGAAATCTCACGACCAATTCTGGAAATCCCACGGCCGTGAAAGCAGTCGTGTTTTTGGATTTGTAATTCTGGAAATATCACGGTTGTGAGATAGGCCGTGAGAGAGACCGTGGATGTAAAAACGCACTTCTCAGTTTCCCAGAGGTTTTCACGGGTTGCCTTCGACAGTATCACAGCCGTGAGATGAGCTGTGTTTTTGGATATGGATGATGGACATCTCACGGCCCCTCTATAAATTCTAACGGGCGTGAGAATAAACCGTGTGATGTTCGCAGCTGAAATCCAAAGACACGCCTCATAACTGGAATCTCACGGCCGGGAAATGCACCGTTAGATTTTTTTCCATAAAAAGGGGAGTTCCAGAGAGTTTCACGGGTTGCCTTCGAAATTATCACGGCCGTGAGATGAGCCATGTTTTGGATTTGAATGTTGTACATCTCACGGCTCATCTGTAAAGTCTCACGGCGTGAGAATAAGCCGTGAGATGTTCGCAGCTGAAATCCAAAGACACGCCTCATAATTGGAATCTCACGGCCGAGTAATGTACCGTTAGATTATTTCCATAAAAAGGGGAGAGTTCCAGAGAGTTTCACGGGCAATATCACGCCCGGGATAAATGCCGTGAGATGGGAACCCTAACATTTTAAACTCCCTATTAGATTCTTCGTATGTTCTACTAGAACCCGGCCCACCAACCCTCTGTTCTACTTCGACCCCCAACCCTCTTCTCCCTCTGTTCTACTTCGACCCCCGACCCTCGCCCTCGCTCGCTCTCCCTCGCCATCGCTCGCTCGCCCTCCCTCGTCATCGCTCGCTCACCCTCGAATCCTCCTGTTAACTACTCCAAGAATCTTCCGCTGCCGACCACTTCCCCCGACTCCTCGTCCTGGTAACTGCTCCAAGGTTCAGCGGCGACGGCGACCATTTCCCCCCGAGTCCCTGCCCTCTGTTCCACTTCGATCCCCACAGCGCCTCTGGTGAGTTCTTCTTAACCACAGCGGCACTCTTCTCTAGTTTCTTGCATTTTTTAGGGTTTAGTTGCCCAATTGTGGTTGGTCTAAATTAGGGTTTTGAATTGGTGGGATGACTTCTCCAGAAGGCTTCATGGTTTGTTCTTCTTCTATCTTCACCCCGCAGCAGCCTCCTCAATGTCATTCTACTGTTCTTGCAATGCTCTCTCTTTGTTTTTTTGGTATTTTCTTAGTGCTGACTGAACTGTTCTTCATAATAGCTAACCTTTATGCTGTGAAATCATCATATTCATCTTAGTTTGACATAGTAATAATGTGCTACTTAATCTAGCAATTGATGGTTGAGACGTGATTAGAATGCTCCTGGGATCTTCACCCTTGACGTCACATTGAGTATACCACCTCGTCGATCTCTAAGGAAGGAAGCAAGGAGAACAAATTTTCCAAGCTGGATACTATCCTTGGACAAGGAAGGAAGCAAAGAGATGGAGATCGAAATACAGAGAGAGATTGAAATGCAGAGAGATCGAAATACATAGAGAGAAGTTTTGAGTGGGAGGGATGCAATGGGTGAAAGACCCCTGACCAAGGATTGCATCTAGCTTGGAAAATTTGTTCTGTCCGGTATCACCCCAGCTCCAAGGGGACTTACAGTAGTAGAGGATACCTTGGAGATCGACGAGGATGGAATACTCAAAGAGACGTCAAGGGAGAAGTCTGTAAGTCTATATCTTCCAGTATCTTTGTTGAAAACTGGAAAGCATACCAGATTCCTTGATTTGTGAATTGCATATGCTTATGCATAATTCTTTTCCCTCTCATTCACTAAAGACTAAATGTGCTTAGTTGGTTTTTGTAGGAATGGGGAAAGCTAAACAAAAAACCAGGCAACCATCAGCCTCACCTGCTAAAGTGAAGGCTCCTTCTCGTCGTCGCCGCCAAACCCAAGAACGAGACACTCCCCCCAAACGACAACGCAAAAACAACCAAGGACGGGCACGCCAACCATCTCCACCACCACCACCACCACAAGCGGAGGCTCAACTTGGAGGAGGGAGACTTCACGACTTCCTCCAATTACCCGTTGAACATAGGAGGGCTTTGTAGCGCTTCCTTCCCCTCCCATTTGGGCAGCAAAGATGCTTTGATTGGGATCTCCTAGAGCGCCTCGTAGCAGCGGACCTCGTTCGCACATGCCTCCGTCTCTCGGCATGGTGTGAGATTCTCTCCATCAATGAGGTCATCTACCGAGAGCTTACCATTGAGTTCCTCAGCACTCTCTCCATCAAGAGAATGTCCGAGTTTAACCTCGACAAGCCCGAAGACAACATAACTTTTCTCCTTGGAGGACAGGCGAGACAGATGAGCATCACTGAGTACACATAGGCACTCCAGATATACCCACCAGGATTTCTCACCACAGATGGACTTGTTTTTATTTCAGAGAAAATATATCATTCAAGAGCACCATCGGTCGATGCTATGTGGACAACGGTAAAACAAAACCATGTGGCAAAGTCTGACCCTGCCCACTATAAAGGGAATGATCTTCTTCCCCCGTGGCATATCATCCACAACATTATCGCTCATTCTGTGGCAGCTAGTGAGGGGAGCCCGGGGAGTGTGACCAAGCGGGATTTGAATTTTTTCCTCTCTATGGTAGAAGATCCCCCAATTCATCTTGGTTTAGTCATATTGAAAACCCTACAGAAGATGACCTCCAACAAACAAATCAAGACCATCCATGGAGGTGCCTACATCACAAGGCTAGCTCGGCATTTTGGCATTGATCCGGTGGGTTCTCATTGCACCATTGCCCAGTCCACTCAACCACTCTCCCAAAAAAACCTTGCGGATCTATATTTGTTGTCAAAGGTAAATGTTCCAACCAACACTTTCCTTTTCACAGTGAATGCTAAAACAGAACTAGTCGGGATTCAAACAATCTAGGATTGATTTTGTGCAAGTTTTGGATTGCTTACTAATCTAGTTCCTTTTGAACATTGAGCAAATGTAACTAATGCTTCTGATATTGATCATGTCTGTGTTTGGTGGTTAAGGAGAATGGTGTGGTAGGCATTGTTGGCCTCCCTCATCCTGCTCCACCTCTTGCAACAGATGAGGCAAACGCATCGGAGCATGTTGTTCAGCAAATGGTCGAGGAGACTCCGGAACAACCTGCACAACATCACCAAACTACGACTCAAGCCGGACCATCCACCGACAGCTACATATCCCATTTTGAGGCATTGGGTCGGCAGAATGCCCAAATTCTGGAGCAAAATGCACTCATTCTCTCCCGCCTCGATCGAGAGAAGGAAGCTCGACGCTACATCATCGAATGCAACCATCAGATCATGAGGTCCTTGAGGATTGACTACAAACAATTCTCAAGACCTTGGGAACTATCTCCTAGGCCAACCGAGGAAAGCAATGAAGAGGGAAGTGAAGAGGATGACGAGGGTAATGACAATGAGCAAAACAAGGAAAGCAGTGAAGAGGACAATGACACCAATGAGGAAGAGGGCAGTGAAGAGGACGACGAGGGCAATGGCGATGACCAAAACAAGGAAAAAAACCAAGAGGACAAAGGAGAGGAACAAAACAAGGAAAGCAGTGAAGAGGACAATGACACCAATGAGGAAGAGGGCAGTGAAGAGGACGACGAGGGCAATGGCGATGACCAAAACAAGGAAAAAAATCAAGAGGACTAAGGGACCGATGAGGAAGACGGCAATGAAGAGGACGACGAGGGCAATGGCGATGACCAAAACAAGAAAAAAATCAAGAGGTCAAAGGGACCAATGAGGAAGACCGCATTGAAGAGGACGACGAGGGCAACGACGATGAACAAAACAAGGAAAAAAATCAAGAGGACAAAGGGACCAATGAGGAAGAGGGCAGTGACTCTAGCGAGGACAATGAAGATGAGCAAATCCAGGAAAACAAAGACGAGGACGAGAACACTAACGAGAAAGATGGGCAGTGAAGATGAGCCAAAATAACAGCCGTGGAATTAAGATGTACCTACACTTTCTAGAGTTATACCTTTACACTAAACTTAAAGTTGTACCTACACTTTCCTAAAAATCTTCTATGGTACAATTCAAAATTGTACCTATACACTATGGTACAACTTAATGTTGTACCTACACTTTCTAACAAATCCCTCTATGGTACAACTCAAAATTGTACCTATACTAATGGTACAATTTTAGTTGTACCTACACTTTCTCAAAATCCTTATATGGTATAATCCAAACTGGTACCTATACCATGGTACAACTTTAAGTTGTACCTACACTTTCTAAAAATCCTTCTATGGTACAACCCAAACTTGTACCTATACCATGGTACAACTTTAAGTTGTACCTACACTTTCTAACAAATCTCTTTACGGTACAACTAAAAATTGTACCTATACTAATGGTACAACCTTAAGTTGTACGTACACTTTCTCAAAATTCTTTTATGGTACAACCCAAACTTATAGCTATACCATGGTACAACTTTAAGTTGTACCTACACTTTCTAACAAATCCCTCTATGGTACAACTCAAAATTGTACCTATACTAATGGTACAACTTTAAGTTGTACCTACACTTTCTAATAAATCTCTTTATGGTACAACTCAAAATTGTACCTATACTAATGGTACAACTTTTAGTTGTACCTACACTTTTTCAAAATCCTTCTATGGTACAACCCAAACTTGTACCTATACCATGGTACAACTTTATGTTGTACCTACACTTTCTAACAAATCCCTTTATGGTACAACTAAAAATTGTACCTATACTAATGGTACAACCTTAAGTTGTACCTACACTTTTTCAAAATCCTTCTATGGTACAACCCAAACTTGTACCTATAACATGGTACAATTTTAAGTTGTACCTACACTTTCTAATAAATCCTTTTATGGTACAACTCAAAATTGTACCTATACTAATGGTACAACTTTAAGTTGTACCTACACTTTCTAATAAATCTCTTTATGGTACAACTCAAAATTGTACATATACTAATAGTACAACTTTTAGTTGTACCTACACTTTTTCAAAATTCTTCTATGGTACAACCCAAACTTGTACCTATACCATGTTACAACTTTAAGTTGTACCTACACTTTCTAAAAATCCTTCTATGGTACAACCCAAAATTGTACTTATACCATGGTACAACTTTAAGTTGTACCTACACTTTCTAAAAAATCCCTTATGGTACAACTAAAAATTGTACCTATACTAATGGTACAACCTTAAGTTGTACCTACACTTTCTCAAAATTCTTTTATGGTACAACCCAAACTTGTACCTATAACATGGTACAATTTTAAGTTGTACCTACACTTTCTAATAAATCCCTTCATGGTACAACTCAAAATTGTACCTATACTAATGGTACAACTTTAAGTTGTACCTACACTTTGTGAAACAAATTCTTCAATGGTACGGCTGAAACTTGTACCTATATGATATGGTACAACTCTAATTTGTACCTACACTTGTATACATTGATTCATTTTTTACAAGATTGCCATTAATGATGTGAGACCAGTCATTTAGTGGGTTTACCTCCTCAACAGGTCACCTTTTTATAGCATGGGTGCTATAGAGCACACTAGAAGGGCTCAAGCAATGTAATTATTTTGGTCACGATGTAGTAAGGTAGTACAAAAATAGAAGAAAGTATGGGTCCCACAAGTGAAGAAACCTATTTAAGACAAACCTGTTGAGGAAGTGGTGGAAACAATGCTTGCTTAACCTATTAAGGAAGTGATGAGAGTAGTGGAATGAATATGATAGCAGTTGAAAACAACTCTATGGACAAATATACTTACTCTATTCATGATAAGCTTCCAAGTGGAGAAGAATTTCAAGAGCTGGTTCATGGGAGGAAAAGTGTCAGCCCAAGTGTTGCTGCTAAATTGGATAAAGGGAAGAATTTGGTCATTTTGAGGGAGACAACTAGGTTTCTCTGTTTGTTGACACTATGCAATGCCGGATGCCTTGACCTCTTTTGCTAAAAGTGGTGGTGGAAGACCCGCTTCAAAGTGTCAAAGATAATAATGTCATGGAACATTAGGGGATTCAATCAATCCTCTTAGCAAAAGTGTGTGAGCAAGGTACTCAAGAAGCACAATATAGACATAATGGCTATACTAGAGACCAGGGTAAACAAGATTAAAGAAGAAGGTATCAAAAGGGAGTATTTTTCATATTGGTAGTTAATTGATAACTATGAAAAGTCATTTTTTTATAAGGGTGATATAGGTTCATTTTGTTGTTATTAAGGTACTAGTTAAGGGATTCGAACCTGGGACCTTCAGTTTCTAGGCTAGTGGTATTACCACTAGGCCAAGCCATTGGGAGGGAGGATCTTGGTACTGCACAAACATTGTCAAAAGTCCATAATCCACAATTCTCCTCAAAGGTCTAGACATCTCCATATGAGTCCCATGTGCAGAATGTTGGAGAAAAGCTCAACTATCCAACTACCTACATTATTGGAACTAAAATAATAGAAATAAACTCAAGCCACAAACTAAACCTACCACCAATGTATTTGCTACGTGTATAGGTGGTGAAAAGCCTTGGCATGACAATATAAATAGAAAGCCTCATTGAGGCATGTAAGGTAGAGTGAGCTAGAGAGCATAGGCTCCTCTCAAGGGTTAAGGCAACAAACTTGCCTAATCCGTTATGGGAAATGTGGGCAGTGTTTGTGAGGGTAGGAGTAGAACAATCAAGAGCAAGAACTCTAATGCAAAAGGCAACAATTGCCTAGTTGTGTGAGATATTAGAGTGAACGAATTTCCTCTATTTTCGATCCATCTCACCATATTTCCGCTGTGCCCCAACAAATTTGGTATCAGAGCCGATACTAATATCCTATCCTCCTAAACCAGTCCCACATATCCTACCCATAAAAAAGAATTCTCCCAAATCATGTCAGCAGTCCAGGCGAACACAATGCTCGTGATGGAGGAAGATTCTGGCAAAATATCAGAAGCAGAGGATGAAGTACCAAACAGGAGCAAAACCGTAGAGGAAAATCCAACGGTAACAACTCATACTACATTATATGTCAAAAGACGGGACGTGCAACACAATTTTGCAGGTTCAAAGCCAGGAAGAGCAGGAATCCAAATCACTCCTAAGGGATTGTTGGTTCAAGCAGAAACAAGAAGATGATCAAGAAGCAAAATTCACTCAAGGTGAAGAAATCAAGCATACATCATGACAAAGTCGGTCACTTGAGAAAAGTTCAAGAAGTTCAAGGAGCAACTACGAATTGCGGATTAAGAGGGGGTGTCAAAAGTCCATAATCCACAATTCTCCTCAAAGCTCTAGACATCTCCATATGAGTCCCATGTGCAGAATATTGGAGAAAAGCTCAACTACCCAACTACATAAATTATTGGAACTAAAATAATAGAAATAAACTCAAGCCACAAACTAAACCTACCATCAATGTATTTGCTATGTGTATAAGTGGTGAAAAGTCTTGGCATGACAATATAAATAGAAATCCTCATTGAGGCATGTAAGGTAGAGTGAGCTAGAGAGCATAGGCTCCTCTCAAGGGTTAAGGCAACAAACTTGCCTAGTCCGTTATGGGAAAATGTGGGCAGTGTTTGTGAGGGTAGAAGTAGAACAATCAAGAGCAGCATCTCTAATGTAAAAGGCAACAATTGCCTAGTTGTGTGAGATATTAGAGTGAACGAATTTCCTCTATTTTCGATCCATCTCACCATATTTCCGCTGTGCCCCAACAACCTGAGTTAGATGTTATTATTTTCAATACATTTGACAATTTTGTACATCTTGAAGTGAAGGGTTTAGAGAACTTTTTTTTTCTTACTGTGGTGCATGGGTGCAATGATGATGTTGTCGGGCGAAACACATATTTTGAGATGAGATGTCAAAGGACCTCTGGTATGCGATGGATAGTGTTAGGAGATTTCAATGCTATTATATACTCCAGTGAAGCTTCAAATGGACCAACCCTGGAGGAAGTGGTGAAGATTTCAATAATTGGATTAATGACATACAACTAGTGGAACATCGACTGGCTGGCGAGAAATATACATGGTTGAATAAGCAAGAAGGGAATCCCTTAACATGAAAAATTGCCAGAGTTTTTATCAATAATGATTTGATTAGATAAATATGCTGGAACTATGGCTTCTACTACCACAATCCCTATGGTGGAGTCTGATCACGGTGGCTTGCTGGTGGATTCTTTTCGTGGTAGAAGAACTCTACCTAAACCTTTTCTATATTTCACATTCTGGAGCTCTCACCCTAATTTTCAGGAGATTTTGCAGACTGCTCGAAGTAACCAGGTTGTAGGTTATCCTTTTTACATAGTGTGCCAAAAGATAAGGTTACTCAAGAAGCAGTTGAAGGAACTTAGCAGAGAATTCTAATATGATATGTCATTGAGAGCTAGCAAAGCAGAAGCAAATTTGAAGTAAGCACAACATGACGCATTTTCTTGTCCTTTAAGTAAAGCATTGGTTAATGAAGACAACTTGGCCAATGAGTGTGCCAATTTGCCGCTAGCAGAAGAATCATTTCTCGGGAAAAAAGCTAGAGTTCAAGCTATCTCCGAAGCTAGAGGACCTTAATACTAAGTACTTCCATAAAATGCTAAAAGTTAAAGCCCATAGAGACACCATTACACATATGAAAAGAGAGTATGGTTCTCTAGTAACTAGTATAGAAGAAATGGGAAGAGTGGCTGTTGAATTTTATCAGAAGCTGCTTGATCAAGTCAATCATGAAGTGGTATAAAGTTCTGTTACAGAAATGAGGCTTCATTATTGCATCATCTTTCTGAAACTCAGGTCTCTATAATATGTAGCAGGGTAATCAGTAAAAGAAGTTAAGAAAGCAATGTTTAGCATGAAAATCAACAAAGCCCTTAATATTGATGGGTGCTCTGTAAATTCTTATAAGGCACACTGGAATGTTGTAGGAAATGATGTCACTGCTGCAATACTCTCTTTCTTTGAATCATGACACATGCCTAAGGGGTTAATTCTACCATACTAGCTCTTATCCCTAATGTACCAAATGCATAACAAAATGAAGCTTTTCCGACCTTTATCTAAGGTCATGGCCAGTTTGATAGAGAAAATGATGTCACTGCTGCAATACTCTCTTTCTTTGAATCATGACACATGCCTAAGGGGTTAATTCTACCATACTAGCTCTTATCCCTAATGTACCAAATGCATAACAAAATGAAGCTTTTCCGACCTTTATCTAAGGTCATGGCCAGTTTGATAGAGAAAAGTCAGTCGTCTTTCGTGCCAGAGAGGGTTATTGGTGATAATATTCTCATGGCTTTAGAATTAGTGAATGGATATGGTAGGAGTAGTATTTTCACGTAAGTGTACCCTTAAAATATAATTGATGAAAGCCTTTGATTCTTACTATCATGAAGGTAATAGGGTATTCCTACTCAGTTTCTTGGTTGGACTAAGGCTTGTTAAAGTACACCCATGCTTAGTGTGGCTATTTCCTTGCTAGAAAAGGTTTGAGGCATAACGACCCCATGTCCTCTTTTTAGTTTGTTGTAACTATGGAGGTACCATCTTGTACATTAAAGAAGGCTGCGAAAGAGGGTTCTTTCCACTACATCCAAGATGCAAGCAACTGGGAATCACACACCTAGTTTTCGCGGATGATCTGTTAGTGTTCACTTATGAAAAGAGATTGCAATGCAGGAGGTGTGCAGCTTACTTAAAGAATTTTATCTCTTATCTAGGCTCAGATTCAACACTGAGAAAAGCCAAATATTTTGTGCGGGTATGATCGAAGAGCAGCATGAAAGACTGGCTACTATTAATAGATTTCGGAGAGCTTATTTGCTTGTACGTTAACTTTGAGTGCCTCTCGTAGCGTGTAAGCTCACAAATGCAGATTGTGAAGTTTTAGTGGAAAGGATAATTGTAGGATTGAGAGACTGGAGACCTAAGGTGTTGAGTTACACAAGTAAACTTCAACTCATAAACTTTGTCATTTCGAGTATGAGGCAGTAGTACTGGATAAGCTAACAACAGGTATGCTTTGGAAACCATCAAATTGTCTTCTCATTGATTCTATTTGATCTTATATACATAGTTTGTGCATTACTAGACAAAGAGTTCTAGTTGTAAAATGACAGGGAAGAAGTACAAAAATGCAGAGCAAGGAGGGAACACAAGCTGAGCAAATGAAAGAGACGTTGTGGCTTCAGGGCACAACGACGACGTCTTGATCTTCTTCATTCTTGGTTTCCAGCTACGACGACGTTTCGACCATCTTCGAACCCTTTAGTTGAGACGGCACCGTTCCAGGTAGCTCTTTTTTTGATTTTCCCGAAACAACATCGGACCAGCTAATTCTGTTGTTAGCCATTGAAGTGACGGATGAAAAATTTGAATTTATCTCTAATACTCCCCCCGGGCAAGCTGGTGGGCTGAGATTGTGCACACTAAGCTTGGAGAGGAGATTGGAGAAGATGGCAGGAGGTAGAGCCTTGGTGAAGATGTTGGCCAATTGATGCAGAGAGGAGACATGGAGCAGCTTGATGATTCCACTATGCACTTTTTTCCTTACCAGGTGACAATCCACTTCTATGTGCTTTGTTCTTTCGTGAAATGTTGGATTCTCTACGAAGTGAACTGCGGATTGATTGTCGCAGTACAGGATTGATGGATGTTGGTGATTGACCTGGAAATCATGAAGAAGATAAAGGAGAGACTGAAGTTCGGAGGTGTATCTGCCATGGCCATGTATTCAGCCTCGCAAGAAGACCTAGAGATTGTTTTCTGCTTCTTGCTGCGCTTGGAGATCAATGCATTTTAAGATAGACACAGTATCCAATGACTGATCTTCTGGTGTCCATACACGAGGCCCAGTCAGAGTCACTGAAAGACTTAAGGTGAAGAGTGGATGTAGAGGGAAAGAAGAGTCCAGTTGATGGAGCAGATTTAAGGTACCTCAAAATCCTTGTGACTGCTTGATAATGTTGATTGCTGGGATTGGAAATGTACTGGGCCACTTGTTGTGCAGTAAAGCTGATATCAGGGCATGTGGTAGTCAGATAGATTAGCTTGCCAACCAATCTTCTGTAGAATGAAGGATCTGGGGTTCAGAATGATTGGAGGATAGATGTAGTTTGTAATCCATGGGAGTAGAAACAGGCTTGGATAGTAAAACTTCTACTTCTTCTGAGATCTCCTGTGTGTATTTCCTCTGTGATAAATGTATCCCTGATGAATTTATGGCAACTTCAATGCCTAGAAAAATTTTGAGTTGACCCATGTCTTTGATACTGAAAGTCTGATGAATAACCTGCTTTAATTTTGTGATTTCTGCCAAGTCATTGCCTCCAACTAAAAGATCATCAACATAAACCAGCACACATGTGTATGAAGCATCCACTGATTTTGAAGAAAGGGAATGATCAACCTGACTAGGCACAAATCCTTGTTGAATGAGGCAATCTGCCAACTTAGCAAACCACGGTCTTGAGGCCTGTTTTAGGCCATAAAGTGACTTTTGAGTCTGCAAACAGGGTTGGGAATGTTTGGTGGTGGCTTGTAGCCTTTGGGAAGCTTCATATAGACTTCCTATGTGAGGTCATCATGAAGGAAGTCATTGTTCACATCAAGTTGGTGAACATGCCAAGACCTTGATGGTGCAATAGCCAGAAACAATCTCACTGTTGTCATTTAGACAACAGAAGCAAATGTATCTTGGTAGTCTATCCCCTCTTGTTGATTGTATCCCTTAGCAACCAATTTGGCCTTTGTATTTGAATATCCATTTGTTTCCCAGTGGTTTTCTCTGTGGGGGAAGAGAAACCACATCCCATTTTTGGTTCCTTTCAAGAGCATCAATCTCATGATTGATTGTCTGGTTCCACTCAGGTCTAAGGGCTGCCTCCTCATATGTCTCTGGTTCTTTGTGACAAGAAATGTTTAGAATATATCTCAAGTGGTGAGGAGAAAGAGAAGTATAATCCAGAAAATTCGAGAGGGGGTAGGTGATACCTAAGACCTGTTGCTGCAGAGAGTGACTAGAGGAAGAAAGCTGTAGAAGCAAGTTGCAATGGTAGTGTTGTAATTTGGTGGGTGGTTTGATGGTTCTAGGTTGCTTCCTGATGGAAATGGGAAGGTCAGTTTGTGTTGAAGGATTGGGAATGACAGTAGGAGAGGGAGTTGATGGTGTTGTAGTGGGGGGTTGGGATGGAGTAGTGGTAGGTGGATCATCAGGGTCAGGACTAGGTGGAATGGGATAGGGAAGTGGTGGGGTGATGGGATGGTCTGAGGGATTGGTAGGTGATGATTGAAAAGGAAATTCAGTTTCATAAAACTGGACATCTCTGGAAATGAATGTCTCATTTGAATGTAGGTCATACAGTCTATAGGCTTTTATGCCTGAAGGATAGCCTAGGAAGACACATTTTCAGGATCTCTATTGGAATTTGGTTCTGTTATTTTTGAGAGTGGAGGCATAATAGAGGCAGCCAAAGACTTTCAAATCTTGTTGGGCAGGTGGTTTGTTGTATAATTTTTGTAATGGTGTAAGATTGGCTAGGACTGGGGTGGGGACTCGATTGATTAGAAACACTGCGTGTTTAACACAATCACCCCAGAAACCTATTGCTAGATTGACTTGGAATTTGATGGCCCTAGAAATAGCTAGAATATGTTGGTGTTTACGTTCAACTTTGCTGTTTTGTGAAATTTCCACACAAGACATTTCATGTGTGATGCGTGATTCTGCAAAGAAATCAGACATCTGGAATTCCAGACCTTGATCACTACAATATTTTGAACATTGGATTTAAATTTGGTTTTGATCATTGTGCAGAAATGTTGTAGTTTAGGTCTGGTATCACCCTTTGAGGAGAGGAGAATGATCCAAGTCATCCTGGAATGGTCTTCTATAATGGTTAAGAAGTACTTAAAACCATCATAAGTAGGATAAGAATAGGGGCCCCAAATATCAACATGAATAAGTTGGAAACAATGTGTAGTTACAGTTGAACTTGAAGGAAAAGGAAGCCTCTTTTGTTTGGCAAAATGACAAACATCACAAGGTAGGCTGCTGTTGGTTTCTATGGTTGTACAAAGTTGATTCAATAGAGGAATTCGACTGCGGGAAACATGGCCAAGTCTAAAATGCCAAATGTCTAGAGAAGGTGAACTAACAGCAGCTGTGATGTGGTTAGGGATGCTAGCTAGGTTTAGGTTGATATGGTAAAGGCCATGTAAAAGCATAGCAGAACCAGTCACTCTCTTCAGCTACAGGTCCTGTATTGCGCAAGAGTCAGAAGAGAAGGTTAAGCACAGAGGTCTGGTGGTGGTTAACTTGCTTACTGAGATCAGATTGAAGGTAAATGTTGGAACAATTAAGGCATCCTCAAGGATCAAACCATTGAGGCAATGTACTTGGCCAATGTGAGTGGCATGAACTCTGTCTCCAGTAGGTAAGTTTATGTAAATATGATCCACCTTTTTGAATGTATGCAAGAAAGTGTGTGAACTGACTATGTGGTCAGTTGCCCCTGTGTCAAGAATCCAAGGAGTAGCAGAAATGCTATTGTTCAGAAGGTAGCAAGAATGGCTACCTGAAGATTCAGGCTCATAATGTGTGGTCAGGACTGCTGAATGAGAAGGATAAGACTGTTTTCCCTTGAGATTTTCAGTCGTAAGAGCCATCAGCCTGTCATAATCAGTCTTGGTAAGCTTGAATTCAAGTTGGGAATTGAAGAAGGGCCACTGTCAGTGACATTGATCATTGTTCTGGAGCGGGTGGAAGGTGGTTTGGCTTGAGAGGATGGGGGGTAACCATGCTTCTTAAAGCATTTCTCTTCAGTATGCCCAATCAAAAGGTGCATTCTGGGGGTTTGGTTGATGGGTTTGAGTTCATAGAAGAACCTCTCGATGACAGGCCTGGTGGCCAACCGTGTTTGTGATAACATGTTTCTTCAGTGTGGCCTGGAGTGTTGCAGAAGGTGCCATGGGGACGTTTGATAGAAGTGAAAGGGCGTTTGGGACCCTGAGCAGTAAAGGTTGAACTTTCAGCAGTTATAGTTTTGCCTTGTTGAGTGTCATAGAGTTGGCGTTCATGTTGCAAAGCCCTCTAAAAAACCCTATCAATTGGAGGGAGAGTGTCTCCAAATAACAGTTGGGAACGGAAAGTGGCATAATTATCATTGAGACCTCGAGGAAACTGGATAACAGAGTTGACATCACGATAGCCAATAACAACATTCATAGCAGCACAATCAACAGAACTAGTAGCTGTGCAACGACATGGATTGATAGGTTGATAGTTGTCAAGCTCATCTGGGAGAGCAATAAGATTTCCATAATATTCAGTCACAGTTTGGTTACCTTGTTTCAGCGTGCCAATGGACTCAATCAGCTCAGCAACGCGGATCATGTCACCTTGACCATTACGAGCCTTGAGGCTATTCCATGCTTCTGATGCGAGCTTGGAAGACATAATAGTTTTCTTGATACCATGGTCAACAGTCTGTTGAATCCAGCTGAGGACCATGATGTTGTTTCGACTCTAGGATGAGAACAGAGCATCAGTGGGATTAGGGGAATGGATGGTGCCATTGATAAAGCCAAGCTTATTCTTGGCGGCCAGAGCATTGAGCATCGCCATGCTCCAGTCATTGTAATTGGTGGTGGTCAGCTTCTCACCTACCAGAAGAAGTCCAGGTTGCTCAGAACCATGGAGATAGAAAGGATCTGTGGTGGGATTTGGTGTTTGTATTGTTGCCATTGTATAGCGGCGACTAGGGTTGCTCTGATACCATAACAACAGGTATTCTTTCGAAACCCTAAACTTGTCTTCTCATTGATTCTGTTTGATCTTATATACATAGTTTGTGCATTACAGGACAAAGAGTTCTAGCTGTAAAATGACAGGGAAGAAGTACGAAAATGCAGAGCAAGGAGGGAACACAAGAAGAGCAAATGAAAGAGACGTTGTGGCTTCAGGGCACAACGACAACGTCTTGATCTTCTTCAGTCTTGGTTGCCAGCTACGACGATGTTTCGACCATCTTCGAACCCTTTAGTTGAGATGGCACCGTTCTAGGTGACTCTTTCTTTGCTTTCGGACCAGCTAATTCCGTTGTTAGTCGTTGAAGTGGCGGATGAAAATTTTGAATTTTCCTCTGATATGAGCATATTCTTATTACCTCTGAAAGTGATTAAGGAAATAGTGATTTTATGTAGACAGTTTCTATGGGGAATAGGTGAAAACTCTGCACGAAAACTTGCTGTGGTAGCATGGGACAAGTTACCTAAACCAAAGCAGGAAGGGGGTTTGGAAATAGAATAAAGAACCTTGCTTGCACTAGACATGTCTGGAATGTTTTGATTAAAAGAGAATCCTGGTGGGTAGTATAGATTTATAGATATTGGATGAAAAGTCAATTAATCAGTGAAAGTGATATGGAATGATTTGAGAACCCCGGCTTCTAAAGTTCCCTGATATGCATTGGTTTGGGGCCAGTATAGTGTTCCTAGACATAGTACCATTAGTTGGCTGGTTATAAAGACAGATTAATTAATGACTCGGGAAAAATTGAAGATGTGGGGCAAGATCTCAAATGATGGTTGTGTACTTTGTCGTAATGAGAAATTGAAGAAATACGTCTAGAAAAATGATCTATTTTTTTCTTCACAATATATCAAAATTCATATCATTTTGAAGAAAATTATTGATCTAATTTTTCTGCGTAGAATGATTTTCAATTACGGATTAAAATTATTACAAATTTTCTCTCCGAGAACATATACAAACCCAATAAATAATTTTTCATTAAGTATGATGATCTCCATCAAAGTTCTCGTGAAACTTGTATACAAGATTACTACTAGCATGCATGGTAGACGGCTCAAGCATCGCCCAATACCAATGAATGGGTGAGGATGGGGTAATAATAGATTTAAGTGTTAGCACATAATAATAGCATTTTTTGTTGATTATAAAAGGGTATAACTTCCTACCAAAATTAAGAAAAAGGTATAACAAGGTAATACTATTTTTTTTTTTTTGGTGAAAAGGTAATACTATATTTTAAATTGAGGAGAGAGTATCGAATTTTGAATGCCGAAAAAATCCAATAACGTCACTCAATCTTTAGATTTGATCTCTGAGGAGTCTCCATGCTGAAAAAACCCAATAAATTAAAACCCTCCCAAACAAGTTGCTGTCAGATATTTGATCTTTAGTAACAAAATGTAAAATACCCAAATAAGTTGCTGTCAGATTAACCATTTTTAGAAAAATATGTATTCATTTTGTGGCTCCTATTCCCAGCAATTTGTTGTTTCTCTCTTTTGGTTGTTTGTCTTGATTTATTCTAGAAACAGTAGTACGTATTCATATGGTGGTTGTGAGCGTTGGTTGATTGTCTTGATTCAAATGGCTAAATTACACATTTGGTCACTCGAATTGCATAAATCTTTCACGTTTGCCACTCGAATTATTTTCTTTTCATATTCACCACTAACTTTATGAATCATTTCACCGTAGTCACTGACCGTTAGTCTCCGTTAACTCCGTCAGTTTTTTGATGACGTAGCAAATGGAATTGCTGACTAGACTGTTAACTTAATGACATGTCAATTAAAAATTAAAAAAATAGACAAAAAGAGAGGAGATGAGTGGGCCCGCCATATTAAAAAAAGCCAATGAAATAAAAAGTAAACATTAAAAAAAAATCCTTCCTCATCTCCCCTACCTCCCCGCCGCCATCCCTAGAGCATCCCCTTCCTCACCGCCCTAGCAGCCTCACCCACTCCTTCGCCCCCACCGTCACCTCCATCAGAAGCTTCTCGGTGAACATAGGCCACGTCACCATCCCTTTCACTCACAATCTCGTCTCAAATTCTTGCCGCAGCCATTCTTCCTCGTCGCTCTCGTCCCTCCCGAAGCTTCCAATTAGATCTCAATCTCCCTTAGTTGCTCTGCCCTGAACGTCGACATGCTCCCAAATCAAATGTAAATGACCGACCCAATTCCTTTACAAGCGAGCCATTTCTGGCACTTTAAAGCTTCTTTCCCCCTTTATGATTCCTTTACCCTGTTGTTATTGCAAAGAGACAGGGGATCAATGTGCCAAGCTCGTCTCACGAGAGAGGCTCTGCAGTACGGCATAATCCCGCTCAAACTCGTAGAAGCTGTTGGCGATCACGTCGTATGATTTTAGTTCCGACTCCCTGACCGTTTTCGTCAACTTCCCGAACTCCGATTCCCCATCCTACCTCGCGTACTCCGGCAGGCGGCAACTACTTCCAGGGCATCGAAATTTCTTCGAGGAGGTTTGGGATCAGGAACGGTTCTGAATCCAGGGAGAACCTTTTGTAAGGCTCGTGCATCCGGATCGTCTCGCGGTGGCGGAGAGTGAGAAGAAGCCAGTGTCGTGGAAGACTAGTATGGGGATTCTGAATTTGCCCGCAGAATCAGTGGACCAGAGGAGGCAGTCCGGTCGGGAAGCTTTGCGAAGGTCTTCGAAGGGTTGGCGGAGCGAGGTGGTGGCGAAGAAGAACTGACATGCCATTCTTTCATTGGGTGTTTTATTATGGTGGACCCACTTCTCCTTGCTTTGTCTAATTTTTTAATTGACATGTCATAAAGTTAACGATCTAGTCAACAATTCTGTTTGCCACGTCATCAAAAAACTAACAGAGTTAACGGAGACTAACGGTCGGTGGCTATGGTGAAACGATTTGTAAAGTTAGTGGTGAATATGAAAGGAAAGTAATTCGAGTGGCAAACGTGAAAGATTAATGTAATTCGAGTGACCAAATGTGTAATTTAGCCTGATTCAAATGTTCATCTTTAGAAACAATTTGTTGCCGGATGAATCATCTTTAGAAACAATACGTGTTCATGGATGCAGATAACGTGCATAACCAGATCTGAAATTTTTAGTTTTAAGTGGGTTAGATCTAAGAGATAAGAATCATTAATAGTTCTTTAGGTTTTTTTCTTTTACTTTTTTAATCGATTTTTATTTTCTTTGTTTTAACTGAGATTTCAATTTTTTTTACACACATGAAACAGTTTCATTGTAATATACACAAATACACAATGATAACAATTTTTAATAAATTTCGTGAAAATAAATTCATATCACCCATACGACTTGTTAGTAACAAGTTGTTACCACCCTGGTAACATATGATATCACTTGATACCCAGTGGCGTAGCCAGGATTTCATCTGAGGTGGGTCCACTTAGAAGAAAAATACACCTGGTAAAATAATTTTTGTTAACTTTGCGAATCATTCATGACATAATCTTATATTAGAAAATTTTGGTTAATTAAAATAGATTAGCAGTCGAAAGTATCAAGAATATTACTCTATATACCAAACAATTATTAATGATTTAGTTAGTCGTTCTATTTTGTATGATGTTCTTTGTCAAAAACCATTAGTATCTATAACTCGAGTTGTCAAAAGATATTTAATAATAAAGCTTACACCAAACAATAATTCATGATTTAGTTAGTCATTCGCTTACAACTGATGTTATTTGTCAAGAATCTTTTTGAATCAATAAATTGAGTTGTTGGAAGAGGTTCAATAATATATCTTATACTATTTACTAGCATGCTCCCTCATATAAGAAAGTCAACTTATAGAAAAATGAAGTTTGCACAAATCTGTATATCGTGTACTTAACAAATGAGGTCACCAAGATTCGAATACAAAATCTTTCGATCAACTATTCTCAATTAAATACGCCCTAATTTTCGATAATTTAACTATTGTACCTAATTGAGCAATTTTCCTTCCGAGTCAGGGTGGGTCCCGGGACCCACCCTGTTATACTCTCCCTCCGCCACTGTTGATACCACCTTTGTTTTTAACTCGAATTTTGAAAAATTCGCACAGAAGGAACGAGTACGTTTTGATGTATTAGATCTCTACAAATTTATGTGGAACTATTTCTAAGACAAAAAGTACCATCCTATACCACCCTAGTACGGTGTGGTAAATGGTGTTTTACGTTCATAAAAGGTACGCGCTAAATGGTGGTTAATAATATCATGTATGCAATCATTTTACACTCTTATGGGTTCATACCTGCATGATACACACTCTCATAAAGGGGTATAATCTTATGTACATACCAAAATATACCACATTGCAAAATAAAATTCTAATAGATAGTTTTTTTTTTCCAAAATAGGTCTATCGGTCTTTATAAATAGTGAAGCCAATAAAGCACTACAAGTACTATTACATTTACATCCATCTGATAAGCTAAGAAGATTGAAAAGGAAAGAGGTGCGATAACAACAAGTAGTAAATATATAGTTTGTATCGATGGATTCGGAAACAGCAATTCAGCTGCTGGAGGCTCAGCGGCAAGTTTGGGATCACTCCTACGCCTACATCAAGACCATGGCTGTTCAGTCCGCCATGGAACTGGACATCCCAGGTGTGGTCCAGAGCCACGGCAAGCCCATCACCGTCCGCGAGCTGGGCTCGGCCCCGAAAATCGCACCGGCCAGAATCCCTTTCCTCGCCCGCCTCATGCGGATGCTGGCCCACATGGGCTACTTCGTGGAGAATCTGAAAGACGGCGATGATGAAACAGCCACGAGCTATTCCGCAACGCTGATGTGCGGGTTTCTGGTCAAAGACAGCCCTTTCAACGCCGCAACATGGTTCCTCCTGGCCAACGACCCGATCGCGGTGGACCCGTGGCGCTCTTTCGGCGCTTGGATACGTCAACCCCCCGCCGCCGCCGGCGTCGGAGATTTCCCGTTCACCCATGCTCACAATGGGAAGAAGCTGTACGAGGTGTGCAGGGATGTCCCGCGGATAGCGAAGATGATGAACGAAGGGATCGGAAGAGACATCTCTGGCTGTTCAGCAAGGCCCTGCTGGCCGAGTGTGGGTCCCACTTCCACGGTCTCGAGTCGATCGTGGACGTGACCGGCCACACGGGCACGATTTCCGAGGACCTCGCGGAGGCCTTCCCGCAGATTCGCTGCATCGTCTTCGATCTCGCCCAGGTGGTCTCTCCGGCTGGTGACGTGTTTCAAGAGATCCCTCCCGCTGATGCCGTCTTCCTCAAGGTAAGTTCTAGCAAGTCTTATGATGCACCCTCTCACAACATGAAAAGTCATTTTTTTTCTTCTTTCAATGCACGCAGTGGGTACTGTGCGACTGGAGCGACGAATCATGTGTGAAGATACTGAAGCAAGCCAAGGAAGCGGTGACGAGCAATGGAAGGGGAAAGGTGATGATAGTAGAAATGGTGGCAGGGCACCAGAGCTGCAGCGATCGCGAAGCGACTGGAACACTCTTGTATCTTGACATGGGAATTATGATGACTGTTGAAGGAAAGGTAAGAACCGAACCACACTCTGAAGCTGGATTCGCCAGTTACACCATTACCCCAGTTTGTGGCCTGCGAGTCCTCATTGAACTCTATCCTTAAAATTAGTACGTTACATATCTATCAGAGGTGACTCAGATAATCAAGTATTCGAGGGTTTCGTAGCATCTACGAGCTCCCATGCCTTATACTATTTTAAGGAAAACCCTCTGGCATGCATGATGGCCATTTAGTTACAATAAAAAAAAATGTTGAATAATTTTACCTGTGGGTTTGCTTGCTGCGACCTTGCGTGTGTTTAGTTCCACAGTCAATTATGTAATAGTGATGGGTAGATCTTTCACGATCTATATAAGCCAATTCCGCTCAATGAAACAATTAATAATACAGTGCGGCTTGATTAGTGCTGTTCTTCGTCTGGGTTGTGGTTATTCAACTTTTACTCTCATTTTAATATGATCTCTATGAACCCATAATTTATAATAGGAATATATAGTGAGATATCTTTATCTAGACTTTGAATTAGATCGAGATTTGGGTATGATACTATACCGTAACCTCTAATGGATAAACCCCAGGTCCCAATTCTCTAAACTCAAATTCGAAGTTCAATTTAATACAAAATATTAATTGACCGTTGAGATTGGCCGGAGCTCTGAAAAGGAGATCTAACGGTCACATCACATTGAGTATGGTATATGATCGTTAGATATACTTTTCTGAGCTCCGGCCAATCTCAACGGACAATTGACATTTTAAAAAAAAAATTGAACTTATGGTTTGAGTTTAGAGAATCGGGCTCTGGGTTTATCTATTAGAGGTTAGGGTATAGTATCATACCTCTAACTCAATTTAATTCATGGTCTAGATAAAAATATCTCATTAGAAGTACCTGGAGTATATATTTAATTTTGTTATAAACAAGGTTCAAGAAAGTGTTAGGCGTAAGGCGATGGTTGAGGCTCTGCCTTGCGGTTAGCATGCTTATGCTTCGCCTAGGCGTGTCTAAAAGTTACATGTAAACGTAGCATAATATCTCCCACTTGCCTAGAATCACAACTTTATGAGCCAAATATCATCGCATATATCTCTTATTTCTAAACTTACATAAAAAACATATGTCAAAACATAAAACATAGTGTGTAGAAATGGGTAGTAATAAGGAAGAAGCTATAAAATAGCGAAGCATATTGAGACGAAGAAGAGCAATAAAGAAAGAAGAAACAACTCTAAAGATGGTCATCTCTAACTATATCGATCTTAGCCTAACTATAGACAAATCAAGACCGTCCTCCCTATTAGCATATCATAAGGAAGAAAAAAGATATCATGATATCATTTTGAGACACAACTCAATGTTGACTAGGCACGACCGAGGTCTCAACGTGTTTGTAACGCCTTCTCCACTGCTTTTGGCCTAGGCAAGGCGTTTTCCATCTAACTTGCGTCTAGGTGCGTTTTTTAGAACCATGGTTATGAGGATGAGTTATCTTACTTTAATAATTCCTATGACGGTTGTCTTTCTTTTGTAACTAATTTATGATGAATGGTTGAGATTAACTTAAACGAAATTCAGTAAAATTTTGGTCATCCCTCCAATGCTCCAACTGTAAATAATATGATATGCTTGGGTTATGACAATTACATATCTTTTTTTTTTTACGAAAAAGCCTGAATTATTTCACTAATGAGTTATCCAACGATACTCCCGCTTCTCCTGGTCGTCCGTCTTCGTCTGTTGGTATTCCAGGTACTCTGAGAGCCATCGCTCTGCTTTACCAAAAATATCGAATTCTTCCAGTTTCTTTTTATTCCATAACTGACAATTCCGTTCCTCCCAGATGAACCAAAGCACTACGAGAAATTGCCTGATTTGGTCGTCGGAGGCCTTCGCTTGGAGCTCTGCCATCCAATCCTCATAGGTGAGATTCTGCTCTACTTCGAACATCTGTCTGAGTGAACTAGGGCCTCAGATCCTTCGAACCCATCCGCATTCTTGAAAAATATGCTTCTGGGTTTCCTTTAGCCCACAAAATGGCATTCATCACATCCTCAATCGATCCGATTAACGATGTTTGCTCCCGTTGGTAGGGGTGGGCAATGGGCGGGTTGGGTGGATTTTGGTCTAAAATTGACCCACCCGCTTACTAGCGGGTTAGAATACATGTGACCCGCAATCCACCCACATACTTATGCGGGTTGGGTTGGGTGGGTGGCGGATTGGTGCGGTTGGGTAGCGGGTTAACCTGCAAAAGCAATTCTTCAACTAGCCATTAAGAAAATTGACTAACATTTATAATAAGTTCAAAGCAAATTAGTAAGATTGTATCAATAATTTGTAATTTTGATACAATTAATAATTTATAGTTTGTATCCCAATATTTAATGGATATTAACCATAATTTGAATACCAATATCCAATGGATACTGCATAACACAATAAACAATAATAGTAGTTAAAACTATTCTTTATTCTCCACCTTTTGAAGTATATGGTCAGACTGTAGTGCAATTCGAAAATATGATGAATATTCGATACCATAAGAAACAACATTTTTCCATGTAAAGATAGGGCGCGGGTCATACGGATGACCCGCAATCCACCCACCATCCACCCACATAAGTGTGGGTGGAAGATTTCACAATCCGCAATTCACCCGCATCAATCACCCACTGTATGCGGGTCGGGTTATTTGCGGGTGGATCGATATCAATCCGCGAATCAACCAGCCACGTGCCCACCCCTACCCGTAGGGAGAACATTTCTTATCCACCTCCACGCAAATACGATCCCAGTCAATAGGTGTATAGAGTTCACCTACTTCGTCTTCATGTCTATTGAACCAATGGTAGTAAGCCAATTTGACTGAATACCTCCCTGACTTTTCAAAGACCCATATTCGTTTGTCTTCGGCGGGTTGTTTGGGTATGGGAATTTTGAGAATTGGTTGTCTGTCAATGGGATTGAATCAAGATTTAAGGATAGAGTAATTCCAAACCCTGTTTTCCAAATCCATTAGCTCAGAAACTGAGGTAGTGGGGGCAAACACAGTTTGTGGTGATTCTACTTTGTAGTTCATCGATGTAGGCACCCACCTGTCATGCCATATATCCACTTTATGTCTGTTACCAATCCTCCATCTAAGACCAGCTCTCACCACCTCCTTAGCTGCTAGAACACTTCTCCAAATGTGGCTAGGATTATTACCCTCCTCTGCTTCCAGAACATCTATATTTGTGTAATATTTCGCTTTGTAAACATGAGCCAGTAGTGAATCAGGGTGCTGGATAAGTTTCCAAAATTGTTTACCTAGTAGTGCTAGGTTGAAATCCTGGAGATTTCTCCAACCTAACCCTCCTTTGGACTTGTGCACGCACAAATTCTTCCTACTCACCCAGTGAATTCGGCTTTCCTCCCCTTGCTGGCCCCACTATAAGTTTAAAATCAAACTCTGGATTTCTTTTATAACTGCCACCGGGACTAGAAACACTTGCATCACATTATTCATCTAGGCTTGAGCTACGACATTGATTAAAACTTCCTTCCCTCCGCTAGACAGCAGTTTGCTTTTCCATAACTTGACCTTCTTACGAACTCTGTCAACCAAGTAACTAAAAACCGCCTTCTTTTGCCTCCCAATAACAGCTGGGAGTCCCAAGTATTTCTGATGATACTCAACCACTTTCATTCCCATTATATTTCCGATCTCTGTACTCAAAATATCATCAACATTAGGAGAGAAGGAGAGTTCTGATTAACCAGATTGACTTTCTGCCAACTTTCTTCCTCATAGAGATTCAAAATAGCCCTTAGTTTACCACATTCTTCTTTTGTAGCCTTTGAGAAAAGAACACTATCATCCGCGAATAGTAGATGACTAATAGAAGGAGCTCCTCTTTTTACACAAATTCCTTTTATTTTCTTAGCCCTCTCTGCTTGTGTTAAGAGAGCAGATAAGCCTTCTGCAATAAAGAGAAACAAATATGGTGAAATGGGATCGCCTTTTCTCAAACCTCTGGTAGGGAAAAAAGTCTATGTTTGGTGTCCATTAACAAGTATCGAATAGGACACTGTCGAGAGACAGTGTGCATAATCGAAGCTACCCATCTTTCATGAAAACCAAGCTTCTTCATAACCACCTCCAGAAAACTCCATTCGACTCTATCATAAGCTTTTGAAATGTCTAATTTTGCCGACATGAAGCATTTCTTTCCTTGAGTTATGTTCTTTATTGAGTGGAAACACTCAAAGGCTACCATCATATTGTCAGTTATAAGTCTTCTCGGGACGAAAGCACTCTGAAATTCACTAATCACCTCATTTAAAACTCCTTTTAGTCTATTAGCAAGAACTTTAGAAACGATCTTGTATAGTACCTTGCATAAACTAATTGGTAGAAAATCCACCGGTGATTCCACTTCCTTCTTCTTAGGGATCAAAGCAATCCTTCATTAAGAAAGTGTTGTAACTCTCTGGTCGCATCTTGGGCTATATCATCCTAATTCTTTTGAAAGAAAAAGGTTGTCATGCCATCTTGTCCGAGTGCTTTGTGGGGTCCCATCTTCTTTAAAGCCCTCCAAATCTCATCCTCCGTAAATGGTTTTAGCAATTCATCATTCATTGCAGGGGAGACTTTGCTTTGGATGGCTTCTAGAATTCTTTCTGGGGGAATTGCATTACCTGCACAAAAGAGAAACTTAAAATAGTTAGTTAGGCACTCCCCCACTGCCTTCTGTCCTTCCTTCACCTCCCCGTTCTCTTCCACCATCTTAGAGATAGTATTTCTGTTTCTTCAATCCGAAGCATTTCGATGGAAGAACTTAGTGTTCTTGTCCCCCCCCCTCCACCAGTCCACACTTGACCTCTGTCAACACATCAGTTCCTCTTGAATTAATATCTCATTAAACTCCCTCTTGATAGCTTTCCACTGTATAATCACCGCAACAGTAGATTTGCTTTTACTAAGTTTGTCAAGGGCCCTTTAAGCTTTGTATTTTCTAGCTATTAGATCCCCAAAAGTCTTCCTACTCCATTCTAATAGTTGTCTTTCACACATCTTAATTTTCTCAACAATGGATATGCTTTGTCCCGCATGCCACGTCTCAACTACAACTTGTTTGCAATCCACATTATCTTGCCAGAATGACTCAAACCGAAAGCTCCATCCCCATTTTATGTCCTGATTGATTAACCTAGTCTGAAGAACAATAGGAGCATGGTCTTGCGTGGGGATAACATGATTGCCAAGAAGCCGTAGCAACCATTCTGTCCAACCTCTCCTCTACGTAGGAGTCATCAGTATGATTGTTTACCCATGTGAAAGTCTTCCCATAATAGCCTAAATCCTCCAAAGCATCATTAAACATATCCATTTCAGCAACGTTAGGAAGATTTAAGCTATTCTTCTCCTCGTAGATTTGAATAAGGTTGAATCACCAGATAAAAGCCAAGGTAAATCGGCCATATCTCTTAATTGCTTGAGTAAAGTACACATCAAGTGTTTGTTGTCGTGTTCTGGCCACCCATACATATCAGTTATCCTCCATTGAAGATCCCCATCAGTAACACACACATCAACATGATTAGTAGACTTTGATTTAACCACCACCTGTACTTCCGGCTTCCATAACAACAAAAGTCCACCTGTTCTTCCCACTGATCCTACTTCTTTACCTTTCTCCCATCCTAACTCTTTGATCAATGTCTCCCACTCGTGTTCCTGTTTTTTGTTTCCATTAGAAAGGCAATCTTGGGGTTTTCACGACGGAGCAATTGCCCCACTCTTCTAATAGCCAGGGGACTCCCCAACCCCCGACAATTATAACTCAAGACATTCATTATTCGGAGGCCTTGCTCAGTTGCAAGGTCCTCCTCTTCGCCATCCAATAAGTTCTTTGTACCAGTAGTTTTCTGTTTCTTTCTAGAAGAAAGTTCGGTAATTTCATACTTATTCATAGCTCCTCTTTTCTGGGGTGTTAGTTGTGTTTGGGGAGCTGGCCGTACAATAGCATCGCCTCTATTGTGCCTCTTCCACTGATTTTGTTTTCTCAATTGTGCTTCCTTTGTAGACCGGAAACCAGGGTCAAAAGCAAGATTGGTGATGCTCGAGAGAGTGTTTTCCGGATGATAATATGTCTGCCCTTTATTTGTTCCTTGATCCCCCCTCCTTTGACAATACCAAGGTATCCTCTTATCTTCCTTTTGACTGCTTAGAACACCAGACTTCTTTTGATGAATCTTTCCATGATTCTTTTTCAAAGTTCGAGCTAGGTTTTTTGATAGTCTGTTCCTTTTCCTTTGCTATTTCCCTTTCCGCTTTCTGAATCAGCATCCTTCGTTGTATTAACTCTAGGCTGTCATCACTCATTCTCTTATTGTACTCTGCCGCTTCAATTTTCATTCTACCATTTACCGCTTCTCTATCAAATTTCGCTCGTAGAGCCTGCCATAGTTCCCCTGACTCTTCTCGCTCTAGTTTACTTTGCCAAGGCTTGACGTTAGATGTCTTCACCCTCAGTTCTGGTCTAACCAGGTCCTTCCCATCGGGTGGTGGATTAGGGCAGTTGAGCTTTGGATGTCCAACCAAACCACAAGAGTAGCAATACATAGGGAGTTTTTCATACTTAACTTCGTAAGTCTGTACCGCTCCTTTAAGGTTGAGTTTTAGTTCCTTCTTTAAGGGAGTTCGAATGTCCTTCCCAATCTTGATCCGCAATACATCATTCCAGGCATTTTCCCTTCTGCTATCGGTCCAAATCAAATTACCAAATCTTGCTCCAATCTTAAGTATCATCTCGGTTGTTCTCAAAGCAGGCGGGAGATTATAGATTTGGATCCATATCTCCATAATATGAAAGTCCTCCACTTTTGGCTTCTGAAAAGAGTATGTTTTCTTAAAAATAATTAGGTTGTTATCAAAGTGACAAGGTCCTCGTAGAAGCACCCTGTCTCTATCTCCTCTGTTCATGAACTGAAACCCTAACAGACGATCTCATGCTTCTGTAATCTAAAAGTTTTGTTGTAGATTCCAGGGCTTTGACAGCAATTTTCATTGATTTCAGGTTTGGTTTCTTGGGAGACAAGACTCTGCCAACCAGCCCTAGAAGACTGAACGCTTGGACCAGCGTTGAATCAGTATCTTCATCTTCGAGGACCAGCGCATCATCATCCGCCAGTTTTATCATATTGATCTTATACTGAAGACTCTGAGCTACAACCTCATCTGTTGGTGTTGCAATTGACATATTTTGTTATTTAGAACTTTTATTATTTTCAATGTAGTGGCACTTTTGTTAACTATATATTCGCTATACCTTGGTGTGTTAATTACTATTTGATTAAGCTATCATAATTCAAGTATTGTGGTAGAGAATCCAAGTATTTTATGAATTTTAGTCATTCAACTATAACACAATAGTGTATAAAAGCTTTTAATCATCTCAATGGAGGTGGAAACAACCAATCATGGGTCTAGACATAAACCCAATTGAACAACCTCACTACAAGTTTAGAAAAACACACCATGTGTAACTTTATCAAATACCCTTCTCAAACAAGTTGCTGTCAAATTAATTATCGTTAGAAACAATATGTAAAATGCCAAACAAGTTGCTTGTCAGATTAACCATTATTTGAATATGAATGTAGCTCCTACTCCTAGCAATTTGTTCTTTTCTCTCTTTTAGTGTTTTGGTTGTTTGTCTTGATCTAGTTATTCATCTTTAAAAATAAGTTGCTCTAAGATTAGTCAACTTGCTAACTGATATAAAGACAGGTATGCCCCTAATTTCAATATATAGGAATCGCGTGACATATATAACCCTTGTAAAAAAATAGCCTACGGCTCACAGCCTTTACCTATCGTAGCCATGTTCATGCAGGCCAGTGGCAATGCCTATCGGTCGAATTAGGTTTAACAGGTATTATTTATAAAATTGTCTTGTATATCCCTGTTATAACTTACATGATTATTTTTCGACCTTTAAACAAAATAAGATGATTTTGATGAATTGAATTGAAAATAATATTTTTTTAATTGAAAGTTAAATGTTTTTGTTATTTGTTTGATTCAAGTATGAATATTTAGATATTGATATTATTTATTGGATTCAAGTACAAAATTTTGGATGTTGGAGTTAAATGTTGTATTTAAATTATGAATGTAGATTTGAAAGAGATTGTTTTCAAATATATTTTATATATAGGAGACGACTGGTATGCTGCAGATGATCTGACCGTTAGATTTACATGGATTAGCTCCGGCCAATCACAAAGGTCACCAATATATATCTTGTGGATGATAGAAGCCACCATGTATATATACACACACGGTGGCTTCTATCGTCCACAAGATATATATTAATGTCTGTTGTACACCAGCAATCTCCACTGTCCACGTCGATCCCAACGGCCTGTATTAATGCAAAGAAGTCCAGGGCAAATACACTGGTTTAGAAGTACTGAACCATAGCAATCAGAGAAACAAAAAGGACAAGAAAAAAGCACATGAGCGAGAGCCCAACAAGCCGCAATAGTGGCAGCGAACAAAACAGGAAGAAGAAAAGGGAAAGCCCACACCACGAGCAGGAAGAAGTTCCACCGATGCTGCACAGGGAACGACAACAGAACGGAGACAGAAACCACTAAACCTATCGCTCAACACCTGCCACCGCCACGACACAGATAAATCCAGCACACGAACAGAGTGGCCAACATTAAAGACTCCAGCCACAACGACTCCGATCAAACAAGCGAACTCCCTCCGAACCCTCCAACCCAGCCCAGCAACCCAAACGATCTCACACCCTCATTAAAAAGTCTAAGCCACCTGATACCATCATCTTTCCCCACCTTGCCATGAACCGTAGCCCACTCCACATGCCTCTAATAGCCATCCGCGCAACCACAGGAGCAGACATATTTTTGTCTTGAAAGATATGCCTATTCCTCTCAAGCCACACTTGCCAACAGACCGCATGTAAAGCACAATAATTTATCCATCCTGCAATGTTACCCGGCTCATCCTTGCTCCACCTTTGAATTGTTGTTCCAATATCAGTTGATGGTGGGACAATAAAGCTGCCAGCTCTCATGATCCGAAGCCAAATCTCCCTGCCAAACTCGCATTCCACAAACAAATGGTCCGCTGTCTCTTCCTTCTTGCAGCAAAGCGCATACCTATTAGCTGTTGACATTCCCGTTCTTTGAAGCCTATCTAGCATGGAAACTCTCCTGTGGACAAGGAGCCAAATGAAGAAGCAAATCTTAGTGGGGATGATCTTCCGCCAGACAGACTCAACAGGGAAGTTAGGCAGCCCAGGGAAACGATCCTTGATAAGACACATGTACATGGATCGAACAGAGAATGAGGAGTTTGGTGACGGCGGCCAAACCAGCCAACAAGGCCCGCTGGTCACCCTATTAGCCCCACAGGAATTCAAAAAATTAATAAGAGACACCCTTTCTCTCTCAACCCCCCTCTAAGATTAAATGATAAAGGAATATCCCACTCAATACTCTCACCTGTGTGGATTAGAATGTTTGAAACCCAAGCATCCTGATTTGGCGTGGCGACAGCGACTCGAGGGAAAGCGTCGGCGAGAACCACCTCAGGGATACAACAATCGTGCCAAAACGAGACCCACGCGCCACTTCCCTGGTCAATATGAGCCCTCCTCCAAAAGTCATCAAAGCCCTTCATGATATTAGCCCATACAGAGCTGGCAAATCCACTGCTACATTTACCCGTATGCCAGGCCGAGAGAGCATTCGGGTATTTGGCACTAATCAAATGCCGCCACCACCCTTCCTTCTCGTTGGCGAAGCGCCAAATCCATTTGCCAAGCATGGCACTATTGAAACAAGCTAAATCGACCACTCCCAATCCTCCTTTATCTTTTGCTGCTTTACACAACTCCCAATTAACCAAAGGGACCTTTTGATTCTCCCCAGTTCCAGTCCACAGAAACCGTCTCTGCACACCTTCCATTATTTTGATCACTGTAGTAGGAGCACGAAGGATAGAGAAGAAATAAACAGGCTGGCTAACAAGGACTGACTTATACAAAGGCAACCTGCCTCCCATGGACAAGAAACGTCTCTTCCATCCTTCTAGCCTCTTTTGATGATTAGCAATAATTGGATCCCAAGTAGAGACAGCACTCGCCTTAGCGCCTAGCGGAAAACCGAGGTACTTGGAAACATCCTTGCTCCAATTACACCCAAAGATGTCAGCAAAGAAATCCAGATTCGGCACATCCCCCACTGTGAACATAACCGATTTATCCAAATTGATCTTCAAACCTGTAACAGCCTGGAAACAAACAATGGTGGCCAGGATACTCAGGACCTGATCATGGGAAGCATAACAGAAAATCAGCGTATCGTCGACAAACAACAAATGAGTGACCTCGCCAGTTCCATCGTTCTCATTCATACAGAACCCACTAATTCTTCCATCATCCTTGAGCTTTGTGATCATAAATGACAACACATCCATGACGGGAGCAAACAATCCAGGCGACGGGGATCACCTTGACGGAGTCCTTTGTGCGCAGCAAAAAAACCTTTCGCTTCCCCATTAACCAAAATGGACAGCATCGGGAAACACATCACTCCACAAATCCACTACTGCCACTTCAACGGGAACCCCAGGCTGGAGCAAACACTAAAAAGGCAGTCCCAACTAACGTTGTCAAAGGCCTTTTCAATCTCCAACTTGAACATGAGTCCCGGCTTCCTACTCTTCCGACGGCTGTCAACTAACTCAAAAGCAACAAGGCTTGCATCAGCAATCTGCCGTCCCTTCACTGAGGCGTTCTAGTTGAAAGAAACAAGCTTAGGGAGAAATAAACTGAGTCTGCGAGCAAGAATCTTACTGATCAGTTTATTAAGACTCCCCATTAGACTAATCGGTCTCATATCTTTTATCTCCTCCACCACGTCCTTCTTAGGAACTACACAGATAAAAGAATGTGTAGCACTTTTCGGTAAGTATCCCGTGTTAAAGAACTCAATCACCGCCCTCACTACCTCCCCTTTAATCCACGGCCAGCACTTTTTGTAGAATTTCCACGTAAACCCATCCGGCCCAGGAGCCTTCCCCCCATCACTATCTCTAATGATGTCCCAGATCTCCAACTTAGAAACGGGTAAACAAAGCCATACCCCATCAGCCTCAGAAAGTCCATTCCCACCAAACATCCTTGGGAATGACCTGCAGCTAGTATTGTCTTGGAAGAGAGTCGAGTAATGATCCACAATGCCCGCTGCCAGCTCGTCCTTACCTTCAACCACAACTCCATTAATTTTAATACTTTCAATCAAGTTGAGTTTGTGACGATAGTTTGCAGCCTTATGGAAAAAGGGAGTATTATTGTCACCCAACTTCAGCCACAACTCTCTCGACTTTTGTCTCCAAGAGATCTCCTGGAGAAACAAAGCCTTGCCGATGTCAACTTTGAGGCAATCCCGGGCAACCTGCTCCTCAATGGAGAGAGGACGAGATTCCTGCAGGGTATCCAAATCCAAAATCTTTGCAGCTAAATCATTGATTCTGATATTAATGTAACCAAAGACTTCCTTATTCCAAACTTTAATCTTGCTTTTAAGATCTTGTAGCCTCCTTGCCCAGAGAAACGCACCGCCCCAACCCTGTAGACTGTTGCTAAGCCAAGACGCCAAGCCTTCAAAAAATCTATCATCTTCCAATCACATGTTTTCAAATTTCCACGGTCTCCTAGTTGTAATATTCCTCCTCCAAATCAAGAACAACGGGTTATGATCTGATTCCAAGCGCTCAAGGGCCGATAAAGAACAATCCGGGAACAAACTGTCGAAACTCGAAGATATAAAGGCACGATCAATGCGAGAAAGGCTGTTATGAGCTCCTCCTTTACTCCGCGTGAATTTACTCCCTCCCAAAGGCAGTTCAAGGAGAGCATTAGCATCAATGAAATGGTTGAACTCCTGCATCATACTAGATCATCGTCTCACTCCACTGTAATCATCATGACTTCGAACAAGATTAAAGTCCCCAACCACACACATCGGAACATCTAAATGCTGACACAAAGTATTCAGTTCATCCAGAAACCTCAGTTTATCCTCTCTCTCTTGCGGCCCATACACAACCACCAGATGCCAAACTTTGAGACTAGCAACCTCTTGGAATTCCACCTTCAAGAAGAAGTTCCCTTCGTGATTAGAAACCGCCCGAACATGATCCTGGTCCCAATAAATAGCAATGCCACCAGCACTATTAGTTGCATTCTTCGACACCCATCCAAACTCTCTCCACCCGCTAATGCTTCTGATCACCCTGTCATTACACTTATCCCACTTTGTTTCAACCAACCCTACAATTTTGAGGTTCTTCCTAGCTATAATTCTCTTAATTCTAGCACACTTACTATGGTCACCAAGCCCTCTGACATTCCAAACAAGAACCGAAGATCCCATTAAATTCCAATTCCAATGACACTACCACCCTTCCTCCAGCTCTTCCGCGGAACACTTGGAAGAGGATCCAAAGGTCCCAAACGGTGCTGCTCAATCTCAAGCTTAGACCTTGAGGCTCGCAATTTACTTTGATGCAGGCCTTTAGCAGTATCCATGACAAGCCTGTCCACCTCTTCCTGCCCAGAAACATGTTCCAAATTAAATAACCGACCAGCAGAGACGCTCGCCGCCTCCAACGAACCCAGATCAAAAGGGAAGGACTCGGTACACCAAGCGATATATATATATATATATATATATATATATATATATATATATATATATATATATATATATATATATATATATATATATATATGGTGGCGTATTCGGCACATCCACTTTTTTTTTGTGTGTATTCAGTGCACCTGTCTCATAATCTTCATTCTGAGCATGCGATTCATGTTAAAATGATATCAATTGTTTCTTATGATATTATGAACAATAAGCACATGAATTTGAAGAAAAAAAATAAGGTTTACTTTCATTTGAAGGATTTAGGATTTAGGGGTTTAGGGTTAGGGTTTAGGTTTACAGTTTGGGATTTTGCATTGGGATTCAAAATTGAAGGTTAAGGGGTTTGGGTAATAGATTGATTTGTTATGATTCTATGTCATATCATCATGTTAGATTGAGAGTACTAATTAAAGTTCAAAATTTGATGTATTATGAACACTTTTAGATATAGTGCACCCAAAAAAGTGAGTGCACCGAAGTAGCCACTATATATATAAAACTCAAATCATTAGATTCACTTAATCTCAAAAATAAAAATCAACGGTTCTGATTAGTCATAATTATCCAAGTACAAATAATATATCTGAACGCAAGCGTATAGTGTATGTCAGACATACGCTAGTCTTTGCCATATATATAGTCAAATATTTATAAGACTTGTAGTGTGTTTTCTCATTTTTTTTGCTATATATGTTATATAAGATTTGTAGTAAGCTTTCTCGTCACTACAAGAAAATGGAATGTCTGCTACAGATTTTTCTTCGACTACAATAAATTTGTTGCAAAAATGTATGATTTATCAACAAATATTGTTCCTCTGTCGCTCAAGGGAAATTTTTTGTGACGATATAATATTCATAAAAAATGGAACCATCTCGCAAGTTATTGTCGATGTGAGTTGAATCGGACTATTTGGTTAATGGCTGGATGTTACGGGGCCTCGTTTGAGAAGTACTATAAATACTTCTCATACTCCTCTATAATCTGTATCTCTTCAAAGTATAGTGAAACTGACTCTCTTCTGTTGTGGACTAATAAATCTTATGTTAGTGAACCACGTAAATCACGTGTTGTATGTTCGTTCTTACTTTTATTTCTTATTTTGTCGAATCCTCCTATTTTTCGATCCTCAGAGAATGATAGACTGAAAGTTATCTTGCAGGTATTTACTACTTTTTCCTTATTTGCTTTGATCTATTCCTATATTGATTTCAATAATTGGTAGAATTATCGAGCTGGTCGGCATTATGTCTTTAATGTGTTTACTAGTGAACTACGAACATACGGTAGTAATTTGTTCTTTTCGTCGATTGATTTTAAATGCAAATTACCGGCCAGGTGTTGAAGATCGTAGAAAATAAGTACAGTTAATTGTTTTTGGAGAAAACCGTTTCTATTTTGAATTTTGATTCTCTTTGCATTTCTCTTTTTTTTTTTGGTAATACTCTTTGCATTTCTCTAAAAAAAAATACTATTCTCTTTGCATTTGATATGATTAATTAGCATGACCGTCTCGATGCTGAAAAAACCAAATAAATCAAAATGCTCCTCCCAAACGAGTTGCTGTCAAACTAATCATCTTTAAAAACATTATGTAAAATGTCAAAACAAGTTGCTGTCAGATTAACCATTTTTAGAAAAAATTAATGATATGGTGGTTGTGGGTGGACCGAGCGTTGGCGGATCATTGGCTTCATCATCTGAAAATACGTCTCCTCCCCAGAATTATGCAGACTACCTTTCTCTCGCGGCCTTGATTTGTTTTGTTGTTACAGCACTGCTTTCCCTTTGCTGCTGTGTGTTTTATTTTTTCCTTTCTGTTTCTTGTGGGTGCTGTCTTTGCCCCCTCTTGTAATTAAGGACTCTCCTTTTCTTTAATCTATTTCACCACTATCAAAAAAAAAATGTGAGTCATTAGTTTTGAGTAGACCCAGAAAATTTAGATCTAAAAATGGAATGAGTTTGTTGTGCTCTACAAAATGAGATTCATTTTCCATATTTTTTTAGGAAATTTTTTTTAATATCTCTCGCTACCAACTCCATGCCATATGATATCTTCTTTGTTTTATGTCATTTTTAAAAAATATTTGCAGAGAAAGAACGAGTTCATCATGATCTATAAGATTTACCAATTTTTTAGTGAAAAAAATACAGGACCAAAAAATACTCCTACTATCATGTACTCAACCATCCTACAGTTTGGTATGTTCATACCACCATGATACGCTTTGATACCATATGATATGCTCTTATTTAATACCAATCAATACCTCCATGGTAAAGACTGGTAAAAAAAGAAAAAATTTCTTGTTTCAAAATCATCATAGTAGATATAATTTTGAAGAGCACAATTATTTGATTTATCTGTGAAAAAAATTTAAATTCCGACTTAAAATGAGAGAGATCGTCAATAAAATTAAAAGGGAAAAATATTAAAAGCTTTCCATAAGTAAGAGGGGTGCTGATGTGGCGGTTACTCATGGGTACTCACCACAAGGTAACTGACCCAATCCGTTCCTAGCGGGTGGGTGTATGCGTGCTCCTACTCCCAACAATTTGTTTTTCTTTTTTGTTGTTGTTTTCTCTCTTTTGGTTGTTTCTGTTGAGGAATGTTACAATGATTTAAAATATTGGTGCTTTATTAGTTTTTGCTTTTATGGTACAACTTGAAGTTTTACCGTTAACATTATGGTAAAATTTCAGATTGTACCTATATTTTTTTGTAAAATATATTTATGGTACAAACTCAAGTCGTACATTTATATTATAATACAATTTAAATTACCATAATATAAATGTCAAATTCACTTATGGTACAATTTCAATTTGTACTTATAATTCTACTTAAAGTTGTACTTTAAAATATCAATAAGGTTAGTAGAATAGCGAATTTCTGTTAGATTAATCAACTAGCTACACAAGACAGGCCCGCCCTTGATTCCCATATCTATATATGCTTCGCGTGCCGGATCAAGACAGGTTCCAAATCAAGCAACTAGCTAACGCATACAATTAGATAGGACGAAAATTATTGTAGGAGATAATATAATTAAGTCGAGCAGGATCAACCAATAAATTAAGCTACAATTATTTAATAGAATCGTTAAACGATGCCGATGGATCGCAACTGTTCCCGTATATATGCATCGTGTGCTGGATCAAGACAGGTGCAAAACTAGCTAACTTATACAATTGGATAGGACCAAAATTAGGCATGGGATAGGGTGCATAATTAAATTAGCTATCTTAGATTTGAGTAAGTGTTAGGCCAGAGAAGTTCAGATAAAAAGGGTGAGAATTAATAGTTCTTATGATCTTCGTTTTTATTTCGATTTCAATTTTTTGCATAGATAAACGAGTTTGTTGTGATCTACAAAAGAAAATTCATTTTCAATATACTTCGACAAAAAAAATTCATATCACTCGTTACCACCCTCGTACCACCTTCGTTTCAACTCGAATTTTGAATTTTTTTGTACATATGAGACTAGTTCGTACCTTTCCATACCACTCTCGTATAGGAGTTGTAACTTGTGGTACACAATGATGAATGTGGTAAATGACACTTTCTATATTCCTACTGACATGTATTCAACTATTATACACTTATGTATTTTTATACCACCATGATACACTTCAGTACCACATGATATGATTTATGTAGTACCAAGCATTACCATGGTATAGACTAGTACTAAATGGCTCAAACTTTTTTGTTCAAAAAATATATCAAAGTATATATCATTTTGAAGAACACAATTTACCTAATTTGTGCAAAAAAATTAATAAATTACGATTTAATACGAAAGTGATGTAGCCCGTTAAAATTTATAAGGAAAATGATTAGGAACCTTACATAAAAGGTGACGTGGCAGGATATATATGTATGGTTATTGATTATAAGGTTCTTGACCAGAATAGCTCCCAAAATTTTTGTATGTGATACTATAATGAATTATTAATATACTTGCTCTCTTCTTTCTCTCTCATTTTTTCCGCTTTTTGTTGTTAGCGCCTCCGTCGTAACAACTTTTCCTGCCCAATTGGCGCTTTGCCGTTTGCGACCTCGGTCGTCTCTCTGCCATCGGGGCTCTTCCTCTGCTGAATATCCTCCTGCTATCGATAATTTTTCCCTCCGATCAAGCCAATGGGTCGAAGATCTTTGATATCTTCTGTTGCTTCTTTATTAGGAACACAGAAAATGAAAGAGTGAGTTGCACACTTAGGGACTGTACCTGTCTCGTGGGACTCTTAAAAAGCATTCAGGATATTCGTTCTTACAACACTCCAACATTTCTTGAAAAATTCAAACGAGAACCTGTTGGGGCCTGGCGCCTTGGAACCACCACTACTAGATAGGCATTCCCAAATTTCCTTCTCTGTGAAAGGATTCTCAAGAAAAACATATTCGCCCAAACTCGCATGAATTGTGAAATAGTTGCTAGGAAAGGGCCGAATCTGGATGTCTTCACAGAAAAGTTTGAATAATACTCCACTCTCCACAACACCTTGGGCGATGTTGTCAATTCCATCCACCATAATACCATTAATTTTAATCCGCCATGTGAAGTTTACCTTCCTCCGAAAGTTCTCCATCTTATGAAATAGCAATTATTCGGTAGTGCCCTACAATGTTAGTTTTCATTTTTCTAGGTCACAAAACAATGCAATCTTTTTTTTTTTTTTTTCACAACACAAGGGACCAGAGAATATGGTTTAGGCTGGGATGCATAAGTAGATCAGGCTGGGATGCACTCATTCAAAATGAGCCAATTCTCAATACAATTTTAGAAAGAAAAAAATTGCAAACAAGTATTTAACTTTCTTTCATAGTTCTAGAAGGTTGTATATCATAGTGAAAAAATTTCTAACACCATGTATACCATTATTCTATATTATGCTACATTCATACCACAATGATATAATCTTATATCACCAACCTCTACCATCGTGATATACATTGGTAGGAGGGTAATGACTATTTATTAGCCAAACCTTTTTTAGAATATGTAATTTTATCCAAATCTATTAAAATACTATTAATTAATCAAATCTGTTGTAATGCATTAAAATATTAGCAATTTTTACGTTATTGTTTATAATTTTGTAACTCTTTTCTTAGTTAAAATACTAAAATTTTAGAATGTTGACCTTCATGTTTCTCTTCCAAGTTAGTATCATGTTGCCAAGTCAATATTACTAACAAAATTACTAACTGAAAGTTAATATTTGGTTAATTCTTAGTATTTCAATAGGTTTTGCTAATAAAAAAGAATTTGAAAAATATTTGGCTAATAAATAGTCATTATCCTTGGTAGAATACGTCTAGAATAGTGATCTATTTTTTTCTTCAAAATATATCAAAATGCATGTGAGAATTATTAATCTAATTTTTTAGTGTAGAATGATTTTCAATAACTGATTAAAATGATTACAAATATGCTCTCGGAGAACATATACTGTCAAACCAAGCACGATCAAGAAAGAACAACACGCGATTTACGTGGTATCATCGACTAGATTGTCGAGACTAATCCACGGAGAGGAGCAACCTCTCAGAGTCAATCGTATAATCAGCCGCAAAGTCCTTAGTTTACACGAATGGCAGCCACTAACCTATATACTCAGCCGCCTAACACTCTCTAGGGCTCAACCATAATCACCGCAATTAAATTTAATATAGGATAATAACAATTTACTACCTATACTTCTAACACCCTCCCTCAAATTGATGGTGCTTTCGCAACATCAATTTGTGTGTTAGAAACCAGTGACGTGAGGTAGCAACAACTTTGGTGAGCAGGTCCGCCGTTTGATCCTCTGATGTGATGTATGATAACATAATCCGACCCTCAGCAACCAACTGACGGATATAATGCACGTGCACCTCAATGTGCTTTGTGCGATCATGTAGCACCGGATTAGTGGCAATCCGAATCGCACTAGTGTTATCCGCATCGAGACGCATAGGAGATGAACTGACCACACCAAGCTCTGCAAGAAGACGACGGAGCCAGACTAGCTCAGAAGTGACCTCTGACATTGAGCAATATTCGGTCTCAGTAAATGATTTAGACACACGGTCTTGCTTCTTACAACGCCAAGAAATAAACGACAAGCCAGCCTTCACACACCAGCCAGACATCGAACGTCGTGTATCCAGGCAACCAGCACAATCAGCATCAGCATACGCCTCAATATCAGGAGTACCTGCAGAAGGAAAGAAAAGCCCAACATCCTGTGTACCACAAAGATATCGTAATATCCGCATAACTGCAACCAAATGGAAAGATCGAGGTGTGGACATGAATTGACTGACCACCTATACAGCATATGAGATATCTGGCCGAGTATGACTCAAATAGATAAGACTCCCCACAACGCTGCAATAAAGAGAACCATCTGCTAGGAGCTCACCATCATCTTTCCGTAACTTCAAATTTTGTTCTATGGGCATAGCACACGGGACACAGGATTCCATATTAGCCTGTTCCAACAGATCCGCCACATATTTCTATTGACAGACTAACAATCCTTCTGCCGATCGATGAATCTCAAGCCCCAGAAAGTAAGACAAATGACCTAGCTCCTTGAGATTAAAAGCATCGCGAAGGACCTGCGTAAGAAATGGAATACCCTGCTGATCATCACCACTAATAACCATATCGTCAACATAAATAAGCAGCACAGTAAGACCCTGAGAAGACCGCCAAAGAAACAGAGAGGGCTCGTTATCACTTTGGTGAAAACCAGCTTGCAAGATTGTACTCTGAAATTTTTCAAACCAGGCACGAGGTGCCTGTTTCAATCCATATAAAGAGCGACGAAGTAAGCAAACCTGTGACTTATCTTTAAAGTAACCAGGAGGGCACTCCATATAAAATTGTCTCTTTCAAGTCACCATGCGGGAAGGCATTTTTAACATCTAACCGCGTCAAGGTCCACCCCCGTATCGCGGTGACTGCGAGCAATGTCAGAACTGTCTGCATTTTTTCTACCGGAGCAAAAGTCTCCTCATAATCGATCCCGAACTCTTGGCAAAATCCCTGAGCAACCACCCGAGCTTTGATGCGTTCAATAGACCCATCTGGATTCATTTTCACATTGTAAACCCACTTCGAGCCAATAAAAGGGTGATTGACAGGCCGGGGGACGATATCCCAAGTATGTTGAGCTTCAAGAGCACTGGTCTCCACCACCATAGCCTCATCCCAATCCGGATTACCGCACGCCTGTTTATAAGTGGCAGGAACAAAAATAGGAGCTGTGGAAAAAGCAAAGAAGTCATTCAAACGACGAGGAGGCTGACCTCTAGTTACACGCGTCGAACGTCTAAGAGAGGGATCTGGGGGAGGACTCAGTGGCGGCGAATCCGGCTGAGTGGTAGCCAAACTAGAGGAGGATGCCGACGTTGAGACCGCAGCGTAAGAGGGCGAGGTGGCGGGGCTGGATAATAAGCTTGATGAAGAGGTGTTGGGGGTAGCAGGAGGAGATGGAGGACCGTCATTATTGGAGTCAACAACATTATTAGGAGAATCAGGAAAGGATGTCATAGGAATGAGGAAGCTCAAATCCTCACTTGTCCCGCGTCCATTCCCATCGTAGTAATTTAGGTGCTCCAAGAAGGCCACGTTACATGATACCCGGATGCGACGATTTGCTACGTCGTAGCAAACGTAACCCTTGTGTTTGTCACTGTATACAACAAAAACACACTTGATAGCCTTAGGAGCAAGTTTGTGACGCTCCCGCCGAGTCAAAAGAACATAGCATACACAACCGAAAACCTTCAACCAAGCATAATTCGGAAATTTCTTGTAGAGAGCCTCGTAAGGACTACAATGAGATAGGACCGGAGTGGGCTGCCGATTAATGAGGTAAACAATGGTGTGAATAGCTTCTACCCAAAAGCTTGACGGGATACAAGAATGGAATAGGATTGCACGTGTGAGTTCCAACACATGCCTATGCTTCCTCTCGACCGACCCATTTTGCTGAGATATTCCTGGACAAGACTGCTGAGGTAGAATCCTGCGCGCTTTAAAAACTTCAAGAAGTGGACTAGAAGTAAACTCACCACCTGGATCAGAACGTAGCACTTTCACCATGCGACCAAACTGAGTGTGAACCATCTGTATAAACTCGGTGGCGGCAGCAAGGAGGTCTGATTTCTGATGAAGAAAGTAGACCCACACAAAGCGGGGTGGCATGATCGATGAATAAAGCAAAATATCGAAAACCCACACGCGAAGTAACTGGCAAGGGACCCCACAAATCTGTATGAACTAAGTCAAACGGTTCGGAATAAACTGTATCACTAGGACTAAAGGACTGCTGAGATAACTTAGCCTCCACACAATGAACACAAGAGCTAGAACAATCCGACATATAAGAACCAGATAACAACTTGTTTTTAAACATCTCAACCAAACGTGCCGAATGAAGATGGCCCAACCGACGGTGGCATAAATCCCAGTTTGATAATTTAACAGAAAACCCTACTGACTGTACTGAACAATCCGAAAAACCAACAGAAGAATCTATAGTCCGATGCGAACCAATCACATCCTCCGGACAGGCTCCAGGCACCTGCAAGTCCCGAGCTCCCACCAACCGATCCAGAGTGTACATCCGCCCACGCTTACTCCCGTGGCCTATCTCCATCCCCGTTCTCCAGTCCTGCACAGTGCAACCATGCTCATTAAATATGACCCGACAACCAGTCTCCGCTAATTGCCCCACAGACACAAGATTAGGAACCAATTTAGGAACATAAAGAGTATCACGGAGGTGAAGTCCTGCCCGGCTAATAGTACCAACACCCTGAGCAGGAAAACAAGCCCCATCGGCAACCTGTAGTTTAATAGAAATGGCCCTCCGAACTGTACTAAATGAGGGACGGGAACTAGTCATGTGATTAAACACTGTAGAATCAAGATGCCAAGTAGTGGAAGGAGAAGATGGCATACCAGCTGTAAAAACGGAACCTAGTGCAGAAGGCAGTATCTCCCGAACAGCCTCATGCAGCATGGTGCAAATGGCGTCTTGTGTGATACCTAAACCTGGAGGCACCGCCATTGCAGCAAAGGCAGCTCCAGCGGGCGCCGTTGGACGAGGATCCGAAGCAGCCCGCCCACGGCCTCTCCTAGCTAAGACCGGACACGCTCCAATTTTACGACCATCCGCTTTACAGTAGTTACAAGAATTACGCTTGGGGAAATGGTGTTGAACGTGACCAGGCTCACGGCAGAAATAGCAGATTACTTCACCTGAAGAAGAACGAAGAAACTTAGGCTTGGCCGAGCCCACCGGAAATGCCGACTGATCGGAGTTGGAGAAAGAGCTCGCCCCAATAAAAACAGCAGTGGAATTGGCACTATGGAGGTCCAACTTCGCCTTACTCCGGAATCGGGTTTCTTCCCTGATTAACTCTCCCAAGACATCCTCAAGCTTTATAACGTTACGATGCAGGAGCGATGAACGAATCCCTTCAAACTCAGCCCGTAGCTTCATCAGAAAATGCATCGTATGAGAACTCGTTCGCTCCTTAAGAACCTCAGCCTAGGAAGCCCCTGAGATGAGAGATGACGTCAAAAGATCATGTTCCAACCATAAATTAGTCGCAGCCTGGTAATATGAGCGAATGTCCATGTCTCCCTGACTCAGCCGAGCGATCTCTACCTCCAGCTCGAACTTCCTCGAGGCACTAGGCTGAGAGTGGAGCTCCGTCAAATGGCGCCACATAGCGTGGGCCATGGGGAAGCCCCGCAAACTCAAAGTGATCCCGGGATCAACAGAAGAGAGGATCCAATGAGTAACCTGAGCATTGTGAGCAGCCCAATCCTCCTTTTCCTTCACTGGAGCAGAATCTGTAGGCTCAGGCTGAGTACCATCAAGAACAGGAAGCATTCTACGACCTTATACGAAAACCCGAAATTGAAATTCCCATAGGGGGAAGTTCTTCCCATTGAACTTCACTGCAACCCCATCCATCTTTGACGAATCCATGAGATCAAAAGAGACAGCACCAAAAAAACAACCTCACGCAATAAAGAGAGCAACAAGAAGCACCACCAGAACAGTGGGACAAGAAACCAGAAAGCCCACCTGAATATGTGAAGACAAAAAACTGAATTCCCAAATAGCAAGGAGCAGCCCAAGAAATCAGCCGAGGAAATCAAATCCCCAAAACCAAAGCTGCGTTTGCGTCGCCTGCGGAACGAGCTGAACGAACAAGAACAAAAGCAGCAGAAGACAAACCAAAGCTGCGTTGTCTTCACCTGCTGACCGAACAAGAACAAAAGCAACAGAAGACAAAACTTGAATGTCCAAGAGAACAAGAAGCGGCGGAAGACAGCAGCTGAAGCCGACGCAGAAGAAAATTCCAAAACGAAGACCGAATCACGCGTGAGGCTCTGTTACCATGTCCAACCAAGCACGATCAAGAAAGAACAACACGCGATTTACGTGGTATCCTCGACTAGATTTTCGAGACTAATCCACGGAGAGGAGCAACCTCTCAAAGTCAATCGTATAATCAGCCGCAAAGTCCTTAGGTTACACGAATGGCAGCCACTAACCTATATACTCAGCCGCCTAACCCTCTCTAGGGCTCAACCACAATCACCGTAATTAAAGTTAATATAGGATAATGACAATTTACTACCTATACTTCTAACATATACAACCCCAAAAATTAGTTTTTCATTACGTATGATGATCTCATCTAAGTTTCGTAAAACTGGTACACAAGATTACTTCGAGCAGGCATTGTAGTCGGCTCGAACATCGCCCAATACAAATGAATGGGTGAGGATAGGGTAATAATAGTTTAAGTGTAGCACATAATAATAGCAGTTTTTGTTGATTATAAAAGGCGATAACAAGGTAATATTATATTTTAAATTAAGGGGATATACTTATTAAGGGGAGAGTATCGAATTTTGATGTGAGTAGCATGGGCGTCTCCATGCTGAAAAAAACCAACAAATTAAAATACCCCTCTCAAACAAGTAACTTGTCAGATTAATTAGAAACAATATGTAAAATGCCCAAACAAGTTGCTGTCAGATTAACCATTTTTAGAAAAATATGTATTCATATAATCATATTGTAGCTCCTACTCCCAGCACTTTGTTGTTTTCTCTCTTTTGGTTGTTTGTCATGATCCAATTATTTATTCTACAGACAAGTTGTAGATTAATCGTCTTTAAAATCAGTAACAGTATGTATTCATATGGTGGTTGCGACTTGCGAGTGTTGGCTATTTGTCTTTATTCAATTGTTCATCTATAGATATAATTTGTTGCTAGATGAATCATCTTTAGAAACAATACGTGTTCATGGATCCAGATAATATGCATAACCAGATATTTAGAATTACTATTAATTTTTTATATATATATATATTTTTTCTTAATCGAATTTTGTCTTCTTCGTTCTAAATTAAATTCTTATGCGATGAAGGTGGGAAAAAACAACCCAACCTAACAAAACGGTTCCAGTTCAGAATCCAAGGACCAACCTCAATAGAGCTGAAAACAATTTTCCATCGTCACTCATCAACCTATCATGGTTATCCTAGTATTCCTTGCTGCACCAAATCATACATACCTACTTGGTCCATCGAAGTCTCAAGTCCTACTCACTACACTCAAGTAAAACTCTGTTTTTTTTGTAGTGAAAATATCAATTTACTTGGAATCGAAAAAATTGATCAAAAGTACATATTTTTTAGGTATAGATTTTATGCGACAGCTTGAAATCTGGACATCATTCTCAATGCCTTTTCCAACGAAAGACAGCTTGGAATTGAAAAGTTTAGGCTAACCTTAAAAACAGAACAATGCATTCAAGTGCGAAAGAATAGAGGTCAACGATTGGTTATATGTTCCTATATCAACACTTAGCATTACAACAAATTTGAAACTTCAATTAGATCCTCATTAGTTTAGAAGTCCCGGATCTCTCCTGGTCACCAAGAATCCATCTTCTTCTTGTAGATCAACGCACTGCCAGAATAGAGAGAAGGAATTAGACAATATTAATTCAGCTACTAAACTTTATCCCTAGTAAAAAAATCAGTAGAGAATTAAGCAATCCGTAATTCGGGACTGAGTAGCTGCAACGCCTCTCTTGTGCTATGGAAAGTATGGAGAACGTGTTCCAATTGACTCCCAACTAAAACCACTGATCAGAGAGGTCTGCATCCCTTTCGAGACCTGCAAAAAAAAAAAAAAAACAGCAGTTACAATCAGATTCTCCAAGTCTACTCAAGCTTATTCAACACACATTTCCACATCCATAAACATCTGAAGATAATCACCCATCATATTATGGAACTCAAGAACTATAAATTTCATTCACATATTTTGAACATTTGAACGCAAAGCAAGCTAAAAAACCATATTTCAAAAGCAAATGGCCAACTTTAAATTGGCATACATCATGTGCCATAGAAAATAAACTTATATGAAAAATACACCGGCAAAACATAAATTGAGAAATTCAGTCTCATGGTGAAACCCTATGATCCACTGAATGATGGATAGCTAGGCTACCTAAATTACATTATAAGAGCTGATCAATAGGGGAGATTTCCCAAAAGGAAAAGCATGCATCTACCCACATCCAAAAGCAGAACATGTGTCCTTAGAGAGTAAAATAGAAAAATTGTTGCTGTAACAAACTCTTGACCATTTGATACACTATGAACATAAAGAACCATATAGCAAGAGGGCATGATCATAGAGACTAATGCTTCACACACTGCTTCTAGCACACGCAAATGAGAACAAAACAACATCATGGAAGGCAACACTTTATATCAACAACCTAGTCGCAACCGTGGCATCCTTTGAGTCCTTAAGGTGTGTAGGTAACAACTATGCATCGACTAATAAAGAGTGGGTCACCTACATGATTCATTTTTCATAGCACTTCGTATACTAATTGTTGAATGAAAAAACACCCACAGGCACACAAATTACCTATTTGCCTTGGCTTGTTCTTACCAAATTCGAAATTCTCCACTTACGTGGCCCTGCAAACACAAAATTAAATTCCCTAGTAATTAAATAACAAAATTACCAACCAATTTGCCATTCTCAATTGTTAACTACCTCGATCAGTAGTTTGTGTCTTCTGGCTCCTTTGAGTGCATCTGCTGATCAAAGAGAGATCAAGAGAGAAAAGACATAAATTAGAGATCTAGAGTTTGGAAAACTGATCAAAATAAAAAGCCAAAAGCAAACCATGTTGAGAAACCGGGCAGCAACCACAAGCAAGAATAGAATGCACAAGACACACGATTTTTACGTGGAAAACCCAAATCGGGAAAAACCACGGGACCTTTGTCCAAGCCACAACTCCACTAGACTTTGGTGGGATTACAAGTCCTCTCTAGACTAGCTAGAGGATTACAAACACCTCAAGAACACCCTTCTTGGATCAACAATCAACCATAATAGCTCTCACCAACATGGTGGATAACAAGAACAAGAGCAAGGCAAAGAGAGGTTTAGAGATACCAAAAGACAGATTCGTACACCTTCTGTCCAGGAGCGATTCCGACGAACTAGACCTCAGAATGACGATCCCTCCGGTCAGAATGAAGCCCAGAGAATCGCGAACCCACTGTCCAAATTTCAGGACGATCCAACGGTGCAATCTTCCAGAACGCTCACTTGAGCAGACTGCCCTGCTGTAGAAACGAAAATCTGCACTCTTGCTCTCTTCTCTCTTTTCTTTGATTCCCTTTGTCTGGAAACATTATGAAAGGAAAACCCATCCTTTTCCTTTTTGACCAGATACAAACTCCAAATTTAAAATAGGGTATATTCTAGAAACCAACCAAACTCAAACCGGTTAATCCAACCACCATATGAGTTGGACCAACCCAACAAATCTCCCCCTCCAGCTCATATGGGGGGTAGCACCAAACCTGCTTCATCTCGACAGAAGATATGTTTTCCACTTGGTAGAGACTTAGTCATCATGTATGAACCATTTTCATCCGTATGCACTTTGTTGAGATCCAACAACTTCTCTTCCAAAACATCACGAATCCAATGATATCGAACATCTATGTGTTTCGACCTTGAGTGGAAAGTCGAATTCTTGCAAAGATGGATTGCACTTTGACTATCACAATAGAGCACATACCTCTCTTGCTTGATGCCCAACTCTTGAAGAAACTTCTTCAACCATAGCATCTCTTTGCAAGCTTCTGTCACGGCTATGTACTCGGCTTCTGTTGTTGATAATGCAACACATTTTTGCAGTTTAGATTGCCATGAAACTGCAGCACCTGCAAAAATCATCATGTATCCAGAGGTCGACTTTCTAGAGTCCACATCACCTGCCATGTTAGCATCGGTATATCCATCAAGTATGGTCTTGCCATTACCAAAGCATAGACACACTCTAGAAGTACCTCTCAAGTAGCGAAGAATCCACTTCACTGCTGTCCAATGTTCTTTCCCCGGATTGGAAAGAAACCGACTGACAATCCCAACGGCATGAGCAATATCCGGCCTTGTGCAAACCATAGCATACATCAAGCTCCCAACAGCTGATGCATAAGGCACATTCTTCATTGCTTCTTTCTCTTCCTCACTTGTAGGACAATGCTTCGAACTCAATATGAAATGTCCGCCAAGTGGAGTACTAACCGCCTTCGCCTTGCTCATGTTAAACCGCTCAAGAACTCTTTCAATATACCTTTCTTGAGACAACCAAATTTTTCCATTCCTTCGATCCCTAGAGATTCTCATCCCTAGAATTTGTTTCGCCGGTCCTAAGTCCTTCATGGCAAAGGATTTACTCAACTCCTTTTTCAATCTATCAATCTCTCCAACATTCCGACCCACGATCAACATGTCATCCACGTAAAGCAAGAGAATGATGAAATCATTTTCAGCAAAGTGTTTCACAAACACACAATGATCAGAGGTAGTTCTTGCATACCCGTTTTTGACCATGAATGAGTCAAATTTCTTGTACCATTGCCTTGGTGCTTGCTTCAACCCATATAAGCTCTTTCTCAATCTGCATACAAGGTCTTCTTTGCCTTTAACCTCGAACCCTTCCGGCTGATCCATGTATATCTCTTCCTCTAAGTCACCATGAAGAAACGCCGTCTTCACATCGAGTTGTTCAACTTCCAAGTCCAAACTTGCAGCTAACCCAAGCACAACTCGGATAGAAGACATCTTCACCACGGGAGAGAAAATTTCTTCAAAGTCAACACCTTTCTTTTGGTTGAACCCCTTCACAACTAGTCGCGCCCTAAACCGAGGCTTTGAACTAGTTTCCTCCGTCTTTAACTTGTAGACCCACTTGTTCTTAAGTGATCTTTTTCCTTTGGGTAGTTTCACCAAATCATAGGTGTGATTCTCTTGCAAAGAATTCATCTCTTCTTGCATTGCTTTGTTCCACTCCTCCTTGTCTTCATGAGACATGGCTTCTTGATAATATTCGGGTTCTCCCCCGTCAGTCAACAATAGGTACTCATGAGGGGAGTACCAAGTGGAAGTTTTGCGATCTCTTGTTGACTTTCTTGGTTCGGGTAGAGGTTGCTCTTCTTCAACTTGTTCTTCTTGCTCCAATTGCTCTTCTCCTTGCACTTCTTGATCTAGTGCACCTTGGGGCTCATCATGCACTACTTCCTCATCATTTTCATGCATTTGGGATGGAGATATAGGCTCCAAATTAACCGGACCAGCTGCTGTATTTTTCTTGTTTTCACCCCTTTCGACATCTTCACTTGTCTCATCTTCAAGAAAAATCACATCCCGGCTCCGAACAATTTTCCTTGCAATTGGATCCCATAATCTGTACCCGAACTCTTCACGCCCATAGCCCATGAATATACATGGCTTTGCTTTGTCATCAAGCTTTGCTCTCTCATCTTTTGGAACATGAACATAGGCTTTGCAACCGAACACTCGCAAGTGCTCATATGAGACTTCCTTTCCCGTCCATATTCGTTGAGGCACGTCACCCTCCAAAGGGACCGATGGCGAAAGGTTGATTAGATCAACCGCTGTCCGCATTGCTTCTCCCCAAAATGATTTAGGTAGCTTGGCATGTGAGAGCATACACTTGATTCTCTCACAAATTGTTCTGTTCATCCTCTCGGCGACGCCGTTTTGTTGTGGAGTCTTGGGTACACTTTTCTGCAGTTTAATTCCGTGCAATCTGCAGTAGCTTTCGAATGGACCTCTATACTCTCCCCCGTTATCAGCCCTTACACACTTCAACTTGAGGCCGGTTTCCCTTTCCACTTCAGCATGAAATTGCTTGAAAACATCTAGCACTTGATCCTTCGTTTTCAAAGCATATGTCCACACCTTCCTTGAGTGATCATCGATGAAGGTAACATAATAGCTTGCACCACCAAGAGTTTTATCTCGCATAAAACAAACATCGGTGTGAATTAGATCAAGTACCTTACTCCTTCTAGAAGGTGGAAATCTATGAAATGCAACTCTATGAGTTTTTCCGGCTAAGCAATCAACACAAGTTTTAAGAAGAGTACCTTTTGCTCCGGGCAAGAGTTGTTTCTTGGACAATATTTGCAGCCCCTTCTCGCTCAAATGACCGAGTCTCTTATGCCAAAGCTCAATGGAAGAATCTTTCTCAGCAACATTGATTCCTTCCTTGCTATGCTTTGCATTCGTCATGTAGAGCGTACTTTCCTTCTTGCCTTTAGCCACCACAAGAGAACCTCTTGAGAGCTTCCATTTTCCTTCTCCAAAATAGTTGGTATAACCATCATCATCAAGCTTTCCCGTGGATATCAAATTCAGCCTCATGTCAGGAACATGTCTCACATCCTTCAAGACTAGCTTGCAACCCGTGTTGGTCTCTAGATGAATATCACCCATGCCAACAATCTTTGATGCGCCATCATTTCCCATCCTCACACAACCATAGTTACCGTTTGTGTAGGAAGAGAAAAAATCAACCCGTGAGGTCACATGAAATGAGGCACCCGAGTCAACAACCCATGTACTCTCTTGACAAGCAAGGTTAACAAAACCGGCATCACAAACAATGACTACATCACCATCTGTGGCAGCAGCAGTAGTATCATCTTTTTCTCGGTTTTCCACACCTTTTCCTCTAGCTTGTTCCCGTTTCAAGATTCTGCACTCTCTCTTCATGTGTCCTGGCTGGTTGCAATGATAACATGTGATTTCTCCTCTTGGTCTTGATAATGATTTTGATCTCCCTTTTGATCTCCCTCGACTGTTACTTCGATTCTGAGAGTTCTTGAAGTTGAAATTTCGATTTCTACTTCTTCCACGACTTCCAAAATTATCCGCCACCAAAGCATGTGACTCTGATGTAATCCCCAACTCTTTTCTCCTTGCCTCTTCATTCAGCATGCTATCCTTGACAATGTCCATCGTCAACTTGCCATTAGGTGCTGAGTTGCTAAGTGAGACCACCAAAGTCTCCCAACTATCCGGCAAAGAACTGAGAAGTAACAATGCTTGCACTTCATCATCAAGTGCTAACTTCATAGTAGTTAGCTGGTTCACAAGCCCTTGAAAGTCACTCAAATGCTCCGAGACACTATGTCCATCCTTGTACTTCAAGTTCACAATTCTTCGAATGAGTGAGGCTTTATTTTGAGCCGATTGCCTCTCATACATGGACTCCAATTTCTGCCACAATTCATCTGCTCTTGTATCTTTTGCAACATGATGAAAAATGCTTTGGTCAATCCATTGTCGAATGATTGCCACCGCCTTTCTATGCAAGACCTCCCATTGCTTCTCGGTCTTGTCTTCCGGCTTCTCGCTGCCATTTTCAATTGGCTCATAGAGATCCTTGCAAAACAGAATATCCTCCATCCGTGGCTTCCAAATAGAGTAGTTGGATGATGTCAACTTGATCATTGCTCCACTTGAGTCATCCATTCTTGCCATTCACCAAACACAGCCCCCAAACAACCTAATGCTCTGATACCACTGTTGAGAAACCGGGCAGCAACCACAAGCAAGAATAGAATGCACAAGACACACGATTTTTACGTGGAAAACCCAAATCGGGAAAAACCACGGGACCTTTGTCCAAGCCACAACTCCACTAGACTTTGGTGGGATTACAAGTCCTCTCTAGACTAGCTAGAGGATTACAAACACCTCAAGAACACCCTTCTTGGATCAACAATCAACCATAATAGCTCTCACCAACATGGTGGATAACAAGAACAAGAGCAAGGCAAAGAGAGGTTTAGAGATACCAAAAGACAGATTCGTACACCTTCTGTCCAGGAGCGATTCCGACGAACTGGACCTCAGAATGACGATCCCTCCGGTCAGAATGAAGCCCAGAGAATCGGAAACGCGCTGTCCAAATTTCAGGACGATCCAACGGTGCAATCTTCCAGAACGCTCACTTGAGCAGACTGCCCTGCTGTAGAAACGAAAATCTGCACTCTTGCTCTCTTCTCTCTTTTCTTTGATTCCCTTTGTCTGGAAACATTATGAAAGGAAAACCCATCCTTTTCCTTTTTGACCAGATACAAACTCCAAATTTAAAATAGGGTATATTCTAGAAACCAACCAAACTCAAACCGGTTAATCCAACCACCATATGAGTTGGACCAACCCAACAAACCATAACATACCAGCAACGGAAGAAAGATACTTCAGAGTGACATGGTATTAACTGGTTGAGAACAACTTACAAATAAGGGGTCTTTGAGGTGAATTAATCAGTGTACCTGTTGTGAAACTCCACATTAAAAATCGACAGACAGAGGAAGAGTCAGTACAGCACTCAATGAACCCCATAAAGGAGCTAGAAATCCACATCTTCTAAAAAACTCGACAATCCTCTCAATTAGGGAGCCTGAAGAAAACAGGGAGTAAGAGTTTTCTATTTTAATCGCAAGAGACTCACCCCCGAAGAAATTCGATTAGCAGGTAACCGTTAAGTGGACTCGGTATGTTGGGTCTCTGGTTTATTTCCCCTCCTTTTCACCATCTATCTCTGTGTGCCCAACAACTGTAATTGGACTTGCCACAGCAACCACCATCACCAGCAAAATCTGACTTGATTGAACTCCGGTTTACTCGTCGCTGGCCTGGCAGATCTGAGAAGAGAAGAATAAAGTGAGAAAGTGAGTCCCACCTGTATGCAAATTAGGGATTCCAACCATTAGATCAAAGTGAAACAGAGGTTCCTTTGACAACAAAAAGCGAGTACCACCTGTAAAGGTATGTATAACCTTATCTATTAGGACACTAATATATTTTCTCTTTTAATTTTGATAATTAGGTTCAACAAAGAGTTCAGTCAGTAATAACGTGTTATTGGAACTAAATCAATAAATAATATTTTAACATTTCTTGCAATAAAATGGAAATATTTTTGTCGTGTCATTAAAAGAAAAAAAGCTAACCAAAAACATTAAATTTTTTTTTTCCAAACAACCTCACCACCATTGTTTCCTCCGTCGGATATGCTCTCTCCCACTAAATCTCTATCTACTTCTTATCAGTCTAACCCACTATTTCTATCTGATGTATTCTTGAATGATTTTATGGTATAAGTGTTCAACCTTTAGCTGCGACTATTAGACCTTAGGTGTAATTTTGTAATTTTTACGCACTTTGTGTAGCTTTTGGCATTTTTCAAGTATAAGAAGGCCTAGGACGACTTATGGAAGAAAGATGATCACAATAGAGCGAGACACAAGCTCCTGGAGCAAGAAGGCCAGCGACGCCCCAAGCAACCAACAACACCCCCTGCAGCCTAGCTAATTAAGCCCACAAGTACAACAGAAACATGGTGGAGGAAGCCTATGTACCACATTGGAAAAATCTTAGATTGTAGAGCTATGCACTTTAATATTAACTAGGAATTATCCCGTGCTCTGCCGCGGGTATGTTGATTTGTGCAGTCAGTGTACATGGGATGTAGAACTGCGTGATTTGCCAACCCACACTAAGTGTCATCATTGCTAAACCAAGAATGACGACATAGATGATTACATTACAATAGGAGCGCACAAAATGCACTGGGGATTGTACTTCGTCATGGCAAAAAATCTTACCGAGGCGGATCTGAGAAGAACTTATCAATCTTACAGGAAAAAAAAAAACAACTTCCTGTCAAGACCATTCCTTCTTATGCGATGAAGGTGGGAAAAAACAACCCAACCTAACAAAACGGTTCCAGTTCAGAATCCAAGGACCAACCTCAATAGAGCTGAAAACAATTTTCCATCGTCACTCATCAACCTATCATGGTTATCCTAGTATTCCTTGCTGCACCAAATCATACATACCTACTTGGTCCATCGAAGTCTCAAGTCCTACTCACTACACTCAAGTAAAACTCTGTTTTTTTTTGTAGTGAAAATATCAATTTACTTGGAATCGAAAAAATTGATCAAAAGTACATATTTTTTAGGTATAGATTTTATGCGACAGCTTGAAATCTGGACATCATTCTCAATGCCTTTTCCAACGAAAGACAGCTTGGAATTGAAAAGTTTAGGCTAACCTTAAAAACAGAACAATGCATTCAAGTGCGAAAGAATAGAGGTCAACGATTGGTTATATGTTCCTATATCAACACTTAGCATTACAACAAATTTGAAACTTCAATTAGATCCTCATTAGTTTAGAAGTCCCGGATCTCTCCTGGTCACCAAGAATCCATCTTCTTCTTGTAGATCAACGCACTGCCAGAATAGAGAGAAGGAATTAGACAATATTAATTCAGCTACTAAACTTTATCCCTAGTAAAAAAATCAGTAGAGAATTAAGCAATCCGTAATTCGGGACTGAGTAGCTGCAACGCCTCTCTTGTGCTATGGAAAGTATGGAGAACGTGTTCCAATTGACTCCCAACTAAAACCACTGATCAGAGAGGTCTGCATCCCTTTCGAGACCTGCAAAAAAAAAAAAAAACAGCAGTTACAATCAGATTCTCCAAGTCTACTCAAGCTTATTCAACACACATTTCCACATCCATAAACATCTGAAGATAATCACCCATCATATTATGGAACTCAAGAACTATAAATTTCATTCACATATTTTGAACATTTGAACGCAAAGCAAGCTAAAAAACCATATTTCAAAAGCAAATGGCCAACTTTAAATTGGCATACATCATGTGCCATAGAAAATAAACTTATATGAAAAATACACCGGCAAAACATAAATTGAGAAATTCAGTCTCATGGTGAAACCCTATGATCCACTGAATGATGGATAGCTAGGCTACCTAAATTACATTATAAGAGCTGATCAATAGGGGAGATTTCCCAAAAGGAAAAGCATGCATCTACCCACATCCAAAAGCAGAACATGTGTCCTTAGAGAGTAAAATAGAAAAATTGTTGCTGTAACAAACTCTTGACCATTTGATACACTATGAACATAAAGAACCATATAGCAAGAGGGCATGATCATAGAGACTAATGCTTCACACACTGCTTCTAGCACACGCAAATGAGAACAAAACAACATCATGGAAGGCAACACTTTATATCAACAACCTAGTCGCAACCGTGGCATCCTTTGAGTCCTTAAGGTGTGTAGGTAACAACTATGCATCGACTAATAAAGAGTGGGTCACCTACATGATTCATTTTTCATAGCACTTCGTATACTAATTGTTGAATGAAAAAACACCCACAGGCACACAAATTACCTATTTGCCTTGGCTTGTTCTTACCAAATTCGAAATTCTCCACTTACGTGGCCCTGCAAACACAAAATTAAATTCCCTAGTAATTAAATAACAAAATTACCAACCAATTTGCCATTCTCAATTGTTAACTACCTCGATCAGTAGTTTGTGTCTTCTGGCTCCTTTGAGTGCATCTGCTGATCAAAGAGAGATCAAGAGAGAAAAGACATAAATTAGAGATCTAGAGTTTGGAAAACTGATCAAAATAAAAAGCCAAAAGCAAACCATGTTGAGAAACCGGGCAGCAACCACAAGCAAGAATAGAATGCACAAGACACACGATTTTTACGTGGAAAACCCAAATCGGGAAAAACCACGGGACCTTTGTCCAAGCCACAACTCCACTAGACTTTGGTGGGATTACAAGTCCTCTCTAGACTAGCTAGAGGATTACAAACACCTCAAGAACACCCTTCTTGGATCAACAATCAACCATAATAGCTCTCACCAACATGGTGGATAACAAGAACAAGAGCAAGGCAAAGAGAGGTTTAGAGATACCAAAAGACAGATTCGTACACCTTCTGTCCAGGAGCGATTCCGACTAACTAGACCTCAGAATGACGATCCCTCCGGTCAGAATGAAGCCCAGAGAATCGCGAACCCACTGTCCAAATTTCAGGACGATCCAACGGTGCAATCTTCCAGAACGCTCACTTGAGCAGACTGCCCTGCTGTAGAAACGAAAATCTGCACTCTTGCTCTCTTCTCTCTTTTCTTTGATTCCCTTTGTCTGGAAACATTATGAAAGGAAAACCCATCCTTTTCCTTTTTGACCAGATACAAACTCCAAATTTAAAATAGGGTATATTCTAGAAACCAACCAAACTCAAACCGGTTAATCCAACCACCATATGAGTTGGACCAACCCAACAAATCTCCCCCTCCAGCTCATATGGGGGGTAGCACCAAACCTGCTTCATCTCGACAGAAGATATGTTTTCCACTTGGTAGAGACTTAGTCATCATGTATGAACCATTTTCATCCGTATGCACTTTGTTGAGATCCAACAACTTCTCTTCCAAAACATCACGAATCCAATGATATCGAACATCTATGTGTTTCGACCTTGAGTGGAAAGTCGAATTCTTGCAAAGATGGATTGCACTTTGACTATCACAATAGAGCACATACCTCTCTTGCTTGATGCCCAACTCTTGAAGAAACTTCTTCAACCATAGCATCTCTTTGCAAGCTTCTGTCACGGCTATGTACTCGGCTTCTGTTGTTGATAATGCAACACATTTTTGCAGTTTAGATTGCCATGAAACTGCAGCACCTGCAAAAATCATCATGTATCCAGAGGTCGACTTTCTAGAGTCCACATCACCTGCCATGTTAGCATCGGTATATCCATCAAGTATGGTCTTGCCATTACCAAAGCATAGACACACTCTAGAAGTACCTCTCAAGTAGCGAAGAATCCACTTCACTGCTGTCCAATGTTCTTTCCCCGGATTGGAAAGAAACCGACTAACAATCCCAACGGCATGAGCAATATCCGGCCTTGTGCAAACCTTAGCATACATCAAGCTCCCAACAGCTGATGCATAAGGCACATTCTTCATTGCTTCTTTCTCTTCCTCACTTGTAGGACAATGCTTCGAACTCAATATGAAATGTCCGCCAAGTGGAGTACTAACCGCCTTCGCCTTGCTCATGTTAAACCGCTCAAGAACTCTTTCAATATACCTTTCTTGAGACAACCAAATTTTTTCATTCCTTCGATCTCTAGAGATTCTCATCCCTAGAATTTGTTTCGCCGGTCCTAAGTCCTTCATGGCAAAGGATTTACTCAACTCCTTTTTCAATCTATCAATCTCTCCAACATTCCGACCCACGATCAACATGTCATCCACGTAAAGCAAGAGAATGATGAAATCATTTTCAGCAAAGTGTTTCAGAGGTAGTTCTTGCATACCCGTTTTTGACCATGAATGAGTCAAATTTCTTGTACCATTGCCTTGGTGCTTGCTTCAACCCATATAAGCTCTTTCTCAATCTGCATACAAGGTCTTCTTTGCCTTTAACCTCGAACCCTTCCGGCTGATCCATGTATATCTCTTCCTCTAAGTCACCATGAAGAAACGCCGTCTTCACATCGAGTTGTTCAACTTCCAAGTCCAAACTTGCAGCTAACCCAAGCACAACTCGGATAGAAGACATCTTCACCACGGGAGAGAAAATTTCTTCAAAGTCAACACCTTTCTTTTGGTTGAACCCCTTCACAACTAGTCGCGCCCTAAACCGAGGCTTTGAACTAGTTTCCTCCGTCTTTAACTTGTAGACCCACTTGTTCTTAAGTGATCTTTTTCCTTTGGGTAGTTTCACCAAATCATAGGTGTGATTCTCTTGCAAAGAATTCATCTCTTCTTGCATTGCTTTGTTCCACTCCTCCTTGTCTTCATGAGACATGGCTTCTTGATAATATTCGGGTTCTCCCCCGTCAGTCAACAATAGGTACTCATGAGGGGAGTACCAAGTGGAAGTTTTGCGATCTCTTGTTGACTTTCTTGGTTCGGGTAGAGGTTGCTCTTCTTCAACTTGTTCTTCTTGCTCCAATTGCTCTTCTCCTTGCACTTCTTGATCTAGTGCACCTTGGGGCTCATCATGCACTACTTCCTCATCATTTTCATGCATTTGGGATGGAGATATAGGCTCCAAATTAACCGGACCAGCTGCTGTATTTTTCTTGTTTTCACCCCTTTCGACATCTTCACTTGTCTCATCTTCAAGAAAAATCACATCCCGGCTCCGAACAATTTTCCTTGCAATTGGATCCCATAATCTGTACCCGAACTCTTCACGCCCATAGCCCATGAATATACATGGCTTTGCTTTGTCATCAAGCTTTGCTCTCTCATCTTTTGGAACATGAACATAGGCTTTGCAACCGAACACTCGCAAGTGCTCATATGAGACTTCCTTTCCCGTCCATATTCGTTGAGGCACGTCACCCTCCAAAGGGACCGATGGCGAAAGGTTGATTAGATCAACCGCTGTCCGCATTGCTTCTCCCCAAAATGATTTAGGTAGCTTGGCATGTGAGAGCATACACTTGATTCTCTCACAAATTGTTCTGTTCATCCTCTCGGCGACGCCGTTTTGTTGTGGAGTCTTGGGTACACTTTTCTGCAGTTTAATTCCGTGCAATCTGCAGTAGCTTTCGAATGGACCTCTATACTCTCCCCCGTTATCAGCCCTTACACACTTCAACTTGAGGCCGGTTTCCCTTTCCACTTCAGCATGAAATTGCTTGAAAACATCTAGCACTTGATCCTTCGTTTTCAAAGCATATGTCCACACCTTCCTTGAGTGATCATCGATGAAGGTAACATAATAGCTTGCACCACCAAGAGTTTTATCTCGCATAAAACAAACATCGGTGTGAATTAGATCAAGTACCTTACTCCTTCTAGAAGGTGGAAATCTATGAAATGCAACTCTATGAGTTTTTCCGGCTAAGCAATCAACACAAGTTTTAAGAAGAGTACCTTTTGCTCCGGGCAAGAGTTGTTTCTTGGACAATATTTGCAGCCCCTTCTCGCTCAAATGACCGAGTCTCTTATGCCAAAGCTCAATGGAAGAATCTTTCTCAGCAACATTGATTCCTTCCTTGCTATGCTTTGCATTCGTCATGTAGAGCGTACTTTCCTTCTTGCCTTTAGCCACCACAAGAGAACCTCTTGAGAGCTTCCATTTTCCTTCTCCAAAATAGTTGGTATAACCATCATCATCAAGCTTTCCCGTGGATATCAAATTCAGCCTCATGTCAGGAACATGTCTCACATCCTTCAAGACTAGCTTGCAACCCGTGTTGGTCTCTAGATGAATATCACCCATGCCAACAATCTTTGATGCGCCATCATTTCCCATCCTCACACAACCATAGTTACCGTTTGTGTAGGAAGAGAAAAAATCAACCCGTGAGGTCACATGAAATGAGGCACCCGAGTCAACAACCCATGTACTCTCTTGACAAGCAAGGTTAACAAAACCGGCATCACAAACAATGACTACATCACCATCTGTGGCAGCAGCAGTAGTATCATCTTTTTCTCGGTTTTCCACACCTTTTCCTCTAGCTTGTTCCCGTTTCAAGATTCTGCACTCTCTCTTCATGTGTCCTGGCTGGTTGCAATGATAACATGTGATTTCTCCTCTTGGTCTTGATAATGATTTTGATCTCCCTTTTGATCTCCCTCGACTGTTACTTCGATTCTGAGAGTTCTTGAAGTTGAAATTTCGATTTCTACTTCTTCCACGACTTCCAAAATTATCCGCCACCAAAGCATGTGACTCTGATGTAATCCCCAACTCTTTTCTCCTTGCCTCTTCATTCAGCATGCTATCCTTGACAATGTCCATCGTCAACTTGCCATTAGGTGCTGAGTTGCTAAGTGAGACCACCAAAGTCTCCCAACTATCCGGCAAAGAACTGAGAAGTAACAATGCTTGCACTTCATCATCAAGTGCTAACTTCATAGTAGTTAGCTGGTTCACAAGCCCTTGAAAGTCACTCAAATGCTCCGAGACACTATGTCCATCCTTGTACTTCAAGTTCACAATTCTTCGAATGAGTGAGGCTTTATTTTGAGCCGATTGCCTCTCATACATGGACTCCAATTTCTGCCACAATTCATCTGCTCTTGTATCTTTTGCAACATGATGAAAAATGCTTTGGTCAATCCATTGTCGAATGATTGCCACCGCCTTTCTATGCAAGACCTCCCATTGCTTCTCGGTCTTGTCTTCCGGCTTCTCGCTGCCATTTTCAATTGGCTCATAGAGATCCTTGCAAAACAGAATATCCTCCATCCGTGGCTTCCAAATAGAGTAGTTGGATGATGTCAACTTGATCATTGCTCCACTTGAGTCATCCATTCTTGCCATTCACCAAACACAGCCCCCAAACAACCTAATGCTCTGATACCACTGTTGAGAAACCGGGCAGCAACCACAAGCAAGAATAGAATGCACAAGACACACGATTTTTACGTGGAAAACCCAAATCGGGAAAAACCACGGGACCTTTGTCCAAGCCACAACTCCACTAGACTTTGGTGGGATTACAAGTCCTCTCTAGACTAGCTAGAGGATTACAAACACCTCAAGAACACCCTTCTTGGATCAACAATCAACCATAATAGCTCTCACTAACATGGTGGATAACAAGAACAAGAGCAAGGCAAAGAGAGGTTTAGAGATACCAAAAGACAGATTCGTACACCTTCTGTCCAGGAGCGATTCCGACGAACTGGACCTCAGAATGACGATCCCTCCGGTCAGAATGAAGCCCAGAGAATCGGAAACGCGCTGTCCAAATTTCAGGACGATCCAACGGTGCAATCTTCCAGAACGCTCACTTGAGCAGACTGCCCTGCTGTAGAAACGAAAATCTGCACTCTTGCTCTCTTCTCTCTTTTCTTTGATTCCCTTTGTCTGGAAACATTATGAAAGGAAAACCCATCCTTTTCCTTTTTGACCAGATACAAACTCCAAATTTAAAATAGGGTATATTCTAGAAACCAACCAAACTCAAACCGGTTAATCCAACCACCATATGAGTTGGACCAACCCAACAAACCATAACATACCAGCAACGGAAGAAAGATACTTCAGAGTGACATGGTATTAACTGGTTGAGAACAACTTACAAATAAGGGGTCTTTGAGGTGAATTAATCAGTGTACCTGTTGTGAAACTCCACATTAAAAATCGACAGACAGAGGAAGAGTCAGTACAGCACTCAATGAACCCCATAAAGGAGCTAGAAATCCACATCTTCTAAAAAACTCGACAATCCTCTCAATTAGGGAGCCTGAAGAAAACAGGGAGTAAGAGTTTTCTATTTTAATCGCAAGAGACTCACCCCCGAAGAAATTCGATTAGCAGGTAACCGTTAAGTGGACTCGGTATGTTGGGTCTCTGGTTTATTTCCCCTCCTTTTCACCATCTATCTCTGCGTGCCCAACAACTGTAATTGGACTTGCCACAGCAACCACCATCACCAGCAAAATCTGACTTGATTGAACTCCGGTTTACTCGTCGCTGGCCTGGCAGATCTGAGAAGAGAAGAATAAAGTGAGAAAGTGAGTCCCACCTGTATGCAAATTAGGGATTCCAACCATTAGATCAAAGTGAAACAGAGGTTCCTTTGACAACAAAAAGCGAGTACCACCTGCAAGCGAGTCCCAGCCCAGAAGTTCCTCCACCGAATGAATCTTTGACAACAAAAAAACTGATTAGATCAAATTGAAACAGAGGTAGAACCTTCAAATGAAATGGTGCTAACAGATTGAGAGCAACTTACTGAAGAGAATCTTGTAGATGAAGGATGCATTGAATCTGCGGGAACAAATTCATAGTTAAAAGCTGAGCTGCTCCACAGAAAACAAAGGAGAGAACGCAAGAAAGCTCACCTAAGGCTCTCTGTTTCGAGCAGTGCTGTCAAAGCCGAACCGAGCCGCCCGGCCGGACCGCCAAAGCCGTCACCCGGCCGTAAAACCGGCTCCGATCAGCTATTTAACCGCTACGGTTTTATACAGCGGCCGGCGAGCGGCCGAAGCGGTTAACCGCTCGAGCCGCTCAAGCCGGTCGCGCGGTTCGGCCGTTTGGTTTACCCTAAAAATGAGCGGGTCGCGCGGTTCGGCCGTTTGGTTTACCCTAAAAAAAAAAAGGCCAATCGTGGAATGGGGCAGCCAAACAAAACCCTAACTTTCATTTTATTTCTTCATCTTCGACCTAGAAGTAGAACAGACGACAGAGGGAGAGCGGCGCCACCCTGCCGCCGTCAACCATCGCCCCAGCGCTTCCGTCCCGTCGCCACAAGCAGCGTGCCATCCGACAGCGGGGTAATTCATCTCCCTTCTTCTTCTTCACTCTTTCCGTTGGTTCTGGGGATTTCTATGTTAGCATTTCTCTAGTGTGGGTATTATTGGGCTGTCGGTGGCGATTGGTTTACTGGGTATTTGATTAGTGGTGGATCTAGTAGTCGTTTGTCTGATCTTGACGTGATTAGCGTAGATTTTGAGATTTGCTGATAGGGGCAGCTAGTTTGCTTACGAAATGGACTGCTGGGGGATTAATCGATTAGATCTGTCTTCTATAAGTTTCAGAATGGTAGTGTTAGATTTTCCATTGTAAATTTCCTGATTTGATCTTTCTTTTGTAGATGAGTACTCCAAATCCAGATAGTGGTACTAGATTGATTAGGTACTGATTCTCAAACGGTTTTTAAACGGTCTAATGCCGGCTGGACCACTAATGACCGAGTCGTTCACGTTACCGGGTCATACTCCGGCTCGGCTTTGACAGCATTGGTTTCGAGGCTTCCCTGACCTTCTTTGTGATCCCCAGCACCGTCAAGCTACATTTTTCACTGCCCATCAATGGACTGACAAAAGAAAAGCGACAACCACCCACCTCCAAGAGTCATCGTGCATAATCTAAGCGGAAAAGTAATAATAACAAAGATAAACTGTAAGTATAAACGAACCCATAAAAAACAGAACACCCAGAACAACGAATAGCAGGAGAAACTCGAAAAGAACCTGTGGATCTGGACATTCTTCGAATCCTCTTTTTTCGGCCTCTCAATTCCGGCACCTGATCGCTTCGAGTTTCGTCTACCTCCCAACCGAGATGAGAGAAACCAACACAGATGAAGAATAAGTTAGAGAGAAACCACAATTCAGGGCCCAAAACAACAGTTTCATCCTTTCAAAATCGTAGATCTTACCAGCAAAAAATGTACTATCCGCCGGCTCCTGTAAGAGATCGAGCAAACCCACCGGGGAGCCAAAGGAACGATTGCCTGAATCTAAAGTGATAAAACAAACTCTGTGAGCAACAAACAGAATGAACAATAGGCTGAAACAAAAACACAAAGATTTGCAGCAAAACCACAGAGGAAAAATCGAATGACTTGCTCATCCATAGCAAAAGGGACTGAAAGAAGAAAAAATATGCAAAAAGTTAAAGAAGCTCACCCGAATCAGCATATCTGGTTCTGTTCAGGATCATGAGTGGAACTCCCATATCCGCCAACCAATCTCAGTAAAAACGGGCGGAAATATGCGGCGAGAACAGCGAGTGAACGCCACCGATGGTTGCTCTCCGTGCCGGAACAACGAAATTTAGAATAGAGAGAGACAGAGATGAGGAAGATGGGGATCATGAGAAGGACCGACGACTGTAGATCTGGAATCCCCTTTGGTTCTGAAATTTTTCCCCAAACCACAGAGTAGAGAGAAGGGAGTGGGAGAAGGACTGCAAGTGAAAGAGAGAGGAACTGAGGTTTTTGGTCAAAGCAGGAGAGTAGAGAGGGGAGTGGGAGAAGGAGAAGATAGTGAAAAGAGGTTAGACAAGGAGAATTCGGGAAAGAGACCAGAGAAAACAGAGTGAGTTAGAGAGAGAAGTGAAAAGGAAGAGCGGTTTCTCATGTTTCTGCCAGCACTGGGTTTTCACCCTCTCTCCTCTCGACTGATTGATTGGAAAAGGCTCCCTCTTGCTCCCTGACATCTCGAGACCTCCACCCATCAGAAGAAGCCCTAGGAGAAAAGAAAGAAGTCTTGAGACAGAAGAAGGTCTGGGAGAAAAGACAGCGAGAGGGAGAAGAGGATATCTAACCTGCTCCGCGGGCAACGCGCTTTGCTTCGCAAAGCAGCGCACAAAAGATCCGGCCCAGGCTAAAAAAAAACCGGGCAAAAACCGCCGGCCCAATCTCAACACTCTGAAAAAGCAACCGGGCCCGCAAAGCAGCGCACAAAAGATCCGGCCCAGGCTAAAAAAATCCGGGCAAAAACCGCCGGCCCAATCTCAACACTCTGAAAAAGCAACCGGGCCCACGCACAGGCAATGAGCCAATTAGGGGAGACTGTACATTAATTTTAGGTCTAAATGAATAGTGATTTTCAGTGTATGTGCACATTAGGTATGGTGTCTTTGGAAATAATGCTCTTTAATTAATATATAAAAATCTATTGAAGTTACTATTTATTAGTGGCTCCCAAATTCATCTAAGTGCAAGCGGAAAAGTTTCAAGTCCTTTTATCCCACTCCCTCATTCTACAACCTATGTGTTCATCTATCATCCGTCGGATCTACGTCTATTAGTCATTAGATTTCACATAGTAGTTATTATCTATTTAAGTTTTCATCTATTGTTCAATGTTTTACCTGTTGTATCAATTATCAATTAGGTTTTCGTCTATGAACTACCCAAATCATCGCCTTGGCCCACCTTATAGTATATAAAAGCCTAACATTGAAGTTACTATTTATTAGTGGCTCCCAAACTCCTCAAAGTGCAAGCGGAAAAGTTTCAAGTCCTTCTTTCATCCCACTCTCTCATTCTACAACCTATGTGTTCATCTATTGTCTGTCGGATCTACATCTATTAGTCATTAGGTTTCTCATAGTAGTTATTGTCTACTTAAGTTTTCATCTATTGTTCATTGTTTTCCCTGTTGTAGCAATTATGAATTAGGTTTTCGTCTATGATCTGCCGAAATCATCGCCTTCGCCCACCTTAATATATAAAAGCCTAACATTGAAGTTACTATTCATTAGTGGCTCCCAAACTCCTCAAAGTGAAAGCGAAAAAGTTTCAAGTCCTACTTTTATACCACTCTCTCATTCTACAACCTATGTATTCACCTATTGTCTGTCGGATCTACATCTATTAGTCATTAAGTTTCCCATAGTAGTTATTGTCTACTTAAGTTTTCATCTATTGTTCATTGTTTTCCCTATTGTAGTAATTATCAATTAGGTTTTCGTCTATGATCTACCCAAATCATCGCCTTCGCCCACCTTAATTATTAATATATAAAAGCCTAACATTGAAGTTACTATTCATTAGTGGCTCCCAAACTCATCCAAGTGCAAGTGGGGAAGTTTCAAGTCCTTCATTTATCCCACTCTCTCATTCTACAACCTATGTGTTCATCTATTATTCGTCGGGTCTACATCTATTAGTCATTAGGTCTCCCATAGTAGTTATTGTCTACTTAAGTTTTCATCTATTGTTCATTTTTCCCTTTTGTAGAAATTATCAATTAGGTTTTTGCCTACGATCTACCCAAATCATCGCCTTGGCCCACCAATTTGCAACCCATCTCGAAACACTATCGACGAAATCAGTAAACAATAGATGTTAATTACTATATAAAAGCCTAACATTGAAGTTACTATTCGTTAGTGGCTCTCAAACTCCTCCAAGTGCAAGTGGGAAAGGTTCAAGTCCTTCTTTTATCCCGGATGGCATCCTGGATGAGATCCATAGCTTAATCATCAACTTCTGGTGGGGTCAAAAAGGAACTGAAAGAAGAGCGCATTGGTTGCGCCGGGAAGAGCTAATTACCCCAAAGGAAGAAGTTGGGATGGGTTTTCGAGATATGAAAGGCTTCAACAAAGCTCTGTTGGTAAAGCAGCTGTGGTCGTTGAGTCAGCGGCCGGAGGCACTTATCTCAATACTTTTGAGAGCAAAATATCACAAACAATGCACGATTTTGGAAGCTCGGCTGGGCGGCCAACCTAGCTACATTTGGCGGAGCATCATAGGCGCTCAAGGATTCTTATGCCAGGGCCTTCGCTGGAGAGTTGGAAATGGAGCACAAGTCAGAATTTGGGGCGATAGTTGGCTGCCTGATGGGGAGGTCGCGTTCATTAATTCAGCCCCCAAAGTGCTGCCGGTTGACTCCTTTGTTCGTGAACTCATTGACCCGGTAACAAATCAATGGGATGTCGATTTAGTTGGGCGATGTTTCCCGGCGGAGATTGCAGAAGTGGTTTTGGCTATCCCTCTCCGTTCCAACGATGAGCAAGATCGGCTAATTTGGCGGCATAACTACCATGGTGGCTACACTGTACGAGATGGCTACAGCAAATGGCTGGACGATTTCAAGCAGAGGGAAGGAATAGTGACGCAAGGCAGCTCCGATTTTTGGAAGAAGGTCTGGAAGCTTAATATCCCACCAAAGGTACGGCACTTCCTATGTAAGTTCATTCGAGAAATTTTGCCGACGGGTGTGAAGGTCAATGCAAAGAATGACCAACGCAGCGAGACATGCCCTTTCTGTAATGAACTCGAGACTCAGAAGCACTATTTTCGCGAATGTGCGTGGAGTTCCAGGATATGGCGGGCGTCACCTTTCGCGGAGCTGTTCGAGACCCAGAACGTTGGGAATTGCCTTGAGTGGGTGGTTGAGGTAATGAAAGAGGCCAATCAGTCGACGGTCGAAGGTTGGGCGATGCTCCTGTGGGCACTGTGGAAGGCAAGAAATGCGCAACTATTTAATGGCGCAAAGTGGCCGGAGCATGAAATCATCCTGAAATCCCAGAGTATTTTGGAAGAGTACCAAATGCAGCAACAACGGAATTACAATATACCCGCTAGTACTGAGCAGACGAAGTGGAGAAGACCACCGACAGGCTGGACAAAGGTCAATACAGATGCAGGGATGTTAGCAGGAGGAGGGTTCGGACTGGGGGCGGTGATTCGTGATCACAATGGCAGGTTAATAGTGGCGTCCGCAAAGAACATTAGAGGTAGCCACACAGTTGAGATGGCGTAGACCCTTGCAGCGGAGTTTGGAGTTCAAATTGCAAATCAATTGGTTGTCCCCCTAGAATTGCTGAAGGCGCCATCAGCCACATTCGACGGGAGGCAAATCAGGCGGCGCACATTATGGCCCATAGCAAGACTAATTAGGAGACGAGAGAAGTTTGGCTCGATAGAGCGCCTGTTTTTTTGTTAGACCAGCTACGTCTGAATGATGTAGCCATTGACCTGATTTAATCTTCTTACAGGTCCCGTTAAAAAAAAAGTACTACCACATCGATCTGAAAAGCTAAGAAGATCAAAAAGGAAAGAGGTGCGATAACAAAGTATACTAACAGTTCCCATCGATGGATTCGGAAACAGTAATTCAGCTCCTGCAGGCTCAGCGCCAAGTTTGGGATCACTCCTTCGCTACATCAAGACCATGGCTGTCCAATCGGTCATGGAACTGGACATCCCAAGCGTGGTCCAGAGCCACGGGAAGCCCATCACCGTCGGCGAGCTGGGCTCGGCCCTGAAAATTGCACCGGCCAGAACCCCTTTCCTCGCCCGCCTCATGCGGATGCTGGCCCACATGGGCTACTTCGTGGAGAATCTCAAAGACGGCGATGATGAAACAGCCACGAGCTATTCCGCAACGCTGATGTGCGGGTTTCTGGTCAAAGACAGCCCTTTCAGCGCTGCAACGTGGTTCGTCCTGGCCAACGACCCGATCGCGGTGGACCCGTGGCGCTTGGATTCGTCAACACCCCCGCCGCCGCCGGCGTCGAAGATCTCCCGTTCACCCATGCTCACAACGGGAAGAAGCTGTACGAGGTGTGCAGGGATGTTCCGCGGATCGCGAAGATGATGAACGAAGGGATCGGAAGAGACATCTGGCTGTTCAGCAAGGCCCTGATGGCCAAGTGTGGGTCCCACTTCCGAGGACCTCGCGGAGGCCTTCCCGGGGATTCACTGCACCGTCTTCGATCTCGCCCAAGTGGTCTCTCCGGCTGGTGACGTGTTTCAAGAAATCCCTCCAGCTGATGCCGTCTTCCTCAAGGTAAGTTCTAGCAAGTCTTATGATGTCCCCTCTCACAACACACGAAGTGACGAAGAGTCATTTTTTTTTCTTCTTTTCACCTTTCAATGCATATAGTTTTGGGGAGCTTGTGAAATTGTTAAATTGAATGCTAATTATTCAAAAAAAAAAAAAAAAAAAATTGTACATGCAGTGGGTACTGTGCGATTGGAGCGACGAATCATGTGTGAAGATACTGAAGCAAGCCAAGGAAGCGGTGACGAGCAGCAACGGTGGGGTAAAGGTGATGATAGTAGAAATGGTGGGAGGGCACCAGAGCTGCAGCGATCGTGAAGCCACTGGAACACTCTTGTATCTTCACATGGTAATTATGATGACTGTTGAGGGTAAGGTAAGAACCGAACCACAGTTCGCCAAGCTCTTCTCTGACAGGGGCGGAACTAGGATTCGAGCTTCGGGGGGGCCGAAAATTTTTATTCGTATTACTGTAAGAGGCATAAAAACACAAAAATATAATTCCAACTTTAAAAAGAGTACTTTTAATCATCAAAATTGCCCAAGACACTTTTTTAAGACAATTAGATTGACTTCAAACACGATTTAAAACGAATAAATTATCATGTCATTTTGACTATAAATGAGTTTTACCAACAAAATTAATAATACATTCCAATACCTAACATGTTCCATGATTTTTATAGCTGAAAAATCAATGTGTACAATCTATTACAAGAAAAAAGTTACTCATTGTATATTCAAAATAGTCCTTAAAACATGTAATGCAAAGTTTACACCATTTTCTAGAGCTGAAATTGAAAAGAGAAAAAAAAACTCATTATATATATTCAAAAGAGTCCTTAAAACGTGGAATGCAAATTTGAAGAACTTAATTGATTTTAAAATTGAATTTTCGTGCCAAGTACAAGTAGAAAACAAAAAAGGTTAACATATGTCTGTCATGACCACCGAACCAGCATTCCCATGATTGTATCAGCATGTCCTTCCGTTAGGCTATACTGGTAAATGTGTTATAATTAGCGACTACTTTACGAACAACTTACACGTAACTTTCGAAATTCTGGGGGGCGGGGGCCCCGAGCCATAGTGTAGCTCCGCCCCTGTTCTCTGAAGCTGGATTCGCCAGTTACACCATTACCCCAGTTTGCGGCCTGCGAGTCCTCATTCAACTCTATCCTTAAATTAGTACGTTACATATCTATCAAAGGCGACTCAGATAATAAAGTATTCGAGGGTTTCGTAGCATCTACGAGCTCCCACACCTTATATACTATTTTAAGGAAAAGCCCTCTTAGCTTGCATGCATGATGGCCATTTAGCAATATACCAATGGTTTTGGCATAAATAAAAAAGAGTGTAACGTTACAGTAAAAAAAATAAAACTTCAAAAATTTTACTTGTGGTTTGCTAGCTGCGACCTTGCTACCTACGTGTGTTTAGTTCCACTGTCAATTATATATGTAATAGTGATGGGTAGATCTTTAACGATCTATATATAAGCCCGTTGAGCTCTATGAAACAATTAATACAATGCGGCTTGATTAGTGCGGTTCTTCGTCTGAGTTGTGGTTACTCTCATTTTAATATGATCTCTATGAACCCATTATTATTGGGGGATTCTGCAGTACCGTGACGGTGAACCGATCAAATTATTAATCTTATGGTGAGTAACCATGAGTAATCCGTCCACATTAGCATGACATCAGCATCCTTCTCTCTTGGAAACCCTTTAATTTTTCCCTTCTTAATCTTTGACGGACGATTTCTCACTCTTTTTAAGTCGAAATTTATTTTTTTACACAGTTAGATCAGATTAATTGTGCTCTTCAAAATAATATACGCTTTGATATATTTTTCGGAAAAAAAAAATTGTATTTACACCTACTCGGCTGCCAAACCTCTACTCTGCTTCTCCCATCGACCACGGTTTCCCATTGGCAAGCTGTCAGCTTTAAAAGCCGTATTTCTCTGGTTCGCGTACTCGCGGAAGTATAGAGGAAGAGAAATTTTCCGTCGGGTTTATTGTGTGCAGGGGAAGGGGTGTGCTGTGTACAGGCCGAAGGGGGAAGGGGTGTGCTTTTGTTGTTTTCTAATTAGTTGATATTGAACATAAATAAAATAATTAAAAACTAAATTAAGAGTAAATAAGGGGTAATAATGTAATTTCCTAGTTCATTTAACGGTCACTTAACCAAAAATTATATGGAAGGGTACACTTGTTACGTTTTAATATTAGAAGGATATGTTTGTGCAAATAATTAGTAAAGGGTACGTTTGTTAATTTACTATAGTAGAAGGGTACAAAATGCTATTAACCCTTTTTAAAACTAAAAGTTAACTGGCATTTACCTAATATAAATACTCAGCCTTTTACATAGTTGTATATAAAATGAAAAAATTATAACATATAATATTTTGATTATGTAATTCATTTGTCAATTTCTCCTCTTTAATATAGATTTAATTTAACACTTAACTTTTATGAGATGTTACTCTATCATTAGAATAATTTACGCTATGTTATAAAAAATATATTAACATCTATTTTTTATATAAAAGTCATATTTTAGGGTTCACAATTTATGAATTTTTTTTTAATTTTCATCAACTTTAGTGGCATAACAATAAGACCACATATTTACATAATTTTCATTTCTTTTTTTATTTTTCCTTCATTTGCAAATAGACACATCTTTTTCTCATTTCTTTTTTTTTGGGTTGAAATCGGAGCACTTCAGGGGCGCTCTAACCCTTATCCATTAATAAAACGAGGAGTTGTAAACCCAATCAAATCAAAGTACAGCCAGTAATTCATGAGAAAACAGGGAATCGGAAACGAATGAACTCCCAAAGAAAAAGTGTGACTGAGGGAAGCTATGTAGTCAGCTACAAGGTTCAAAGAAAAAGCATGAATGAAACGAACGTCGTCGCCCCTCACGACACCGCCTGCTACCGTGCTCGAAGGAGAGTAGATGACAGAACCATCTGTCTTGATGGTTGTCCAACCAGTCTGAGGTAACTTCCATCTAATTAACCTCCTCTCTCTAGTTCGTCCGTCCCCGAACAGGTGACCCTCCTTCTTGAAGGTCGAGATAGTGTTATGCCTGAGTTGTTTAGCGCGAAACTGAGTGTGCGTAATGGTCTCAATCTTGCCTTCAAACTGGTGATTATTCCGATTTTTCCACAGGAGCCAGCATGTGCCTGCAAAGAGAGTAGCGTCGATGGACTGGCACAACAGACATGTAGTGAAGGAACCAATGAAATGGGTCAGCCTGAAAGAATTCCTGGTCTGGTTCATGTTCTAAGAACTCCACCCACATACCTCTAGCATATGCGCAGTCTCGAAGGACATGGGTCACGGTTTCGGCACCATCTCCACACACAGGGCATGTCGGTGTCATTGTAAGATGTCGTCTCTGTCGCTCCACGTTGGTGAGAAGACGACCTTGAGTAGCGAGCCAGAGGAAGGCTTGAACGCGCCTGGTCGTCGGAGTACACCAAATTGCA